>CM035102.1:3359978-3959978 GCA_020205505.1 Panax japonicus
CAAGAGTTCAAGATTAGCTTACCCGTGATCACCTCGTTCGGGTTTCTCGTGTTTTGGCCAGTCACGACAAACGCCCTTCCTTGAACCACCGATTTTGTTTTGTCCATAGTTGCCTTTGGTGCCGCCATCCCAGTTGGACTTGACTTCGCTACCGGATAAAATCGGGCTATGTGACCGTATTTTCTACAATTGAAACACACCTTGGAAGGCTGTGAACAATTTGGACTTATGTGTCCCTCCTCTCCGCTTCTGTAGCATCTAACTGGCGGTCGTTCTCCTACCCTAGAATTTGTTATTGGTGTTGGTGTTGCTGCTGATGTCTTCCCGTCATTGTTGAATCTCCTCTTTTTGAAATTTCCACTTGACTCACCTCTCCTATTATCATGGCCACGATTACCACCCGAGTTGTTACCGCTTTTGTCTGTATTCTTCCCTCCTTGCTGGTTATCATCGCTCTGATGACTGCTATCACCGGTATGACCCTGGTTGTGGTCCCTCGGTTGAACATACTCATTTTCATGCTCCAATAATTTAGCCCTGTTTACAACATCTGAATATAAAGAAAATTTATGAAAGATAAGATATTGTCGAATCTCGGGTTTTAGACCTCTCAGAAACATCCGCGTCATACGTTCCTCATTTTCTACAAAATGAGGTGCAAACCTGGATAACTCCGCGAACTTCGCCTCGTACTGGGACACCATCATGTTGTTCTTTTCCAGTCTAATAAACTTTACCTCCTTCATATGACGAATACTTTTAGGAAAGTACTTGTCATTGAACAGTTTCTGAAATTTTTCCCAAGACATGTTGAGTACGGCTGGCTGGGTACACTTCACAGATTCCCACCAGTAATCTGCCTCACCACGGAACATAAAGGTGGCAAATGGAACCTTTTGTTCCTCAGTGCAGCCTAAGACATCGAATATTTTGGTAATTTGCTTAACCCATGTTTTCGCCTTAATCGGATCCGGCTTTCCCCATAAATCTGGTGGTCCCAACTCTTTGAACTGTTTGGCCATGACAAACCGCACGTTGCTATCATTTCCACCCGTATTTTGTACACGAGTCTCTCTCGTCTGATTTTGCATGAACTTCAAAAAGCTTCTAAACATTCCATCATTCATCGTTTGCTCCATAGTGTTGTTTACGGGAAGAATATTGCCATCCAGTTGCACGTTCTCTTGGTTGGTGATTGAAGGTTGTTCTATAGTCTTATACACTCCATTGTTAACGTTCTCAGCTGCCATTCTTAAAAACTGCCATAAAACAAGGGTTAATTACACAAATTAACATATAACATAATATCCCTATATTATGACCGACCAACAAATAAACTTAGGTAGGACACACTAGTGAAGGATTTATTCGTATCTCCCCTCCTAGTTCTATTCCCCGATCTCCACCAGAGACCATATCCCTAAGCTCTGATACCAACTGTGACGCCCCCAAAATAGGTATACATTACCCATTCTGAGTCGCCAAATACATAGTACAGAAATAACTACAACTTTATTAATACAATTATCGTGTAAAATACGACAACACAATAATTATGAGTTTAAATACAAATATTGTCTTCTAGAAAATATCCACACCCAGATAAAGTCCTCATTACAATTATTAATTCACTATTTTACAAAATAGTGAGGACTTCTAAACAACTATCTAGAACCATCATTCCACACCCCGACTACTTCCCGCTATGTTCTCGTTTCCTTAGAAGAAAAATGGAACAAAAAGGAAAAGAGTGAGCTTCAACTAGCCAGTAAAGAATATTATGACTAAGATAATATAAAACAAATTATCCTTAGTCTTCAACAGGGAAAAATCTGATAGAATATAATAGACAACAAGTTTTAGATCAACAACTGCAGCGGAAACAATAATTCATTAGAAGAGTTAAGTAGAGAATGAAATCTACTATCATCTATGAATTTAAAAGTCCATCATCAACATTTTATCCCTGTAACATCAATCAATATACATCTTTGCACTACGGGCCAAAGATATTCATTTGTATCACCAGTTGGTCATGTTCATCTTAACACCTGTTTATCTTTGCACTACGGGCCAAAGATATTCATCAGGTAATCATTCATCTTTGCATTACAGGCCAAAGATAATCATAAGTATCACCATTAAGGACTGAGGATGATGAAAAATATTTTAGAGAATGAATCCAGTAAGACAGAAGGACAAATATTAGGGATTCGTATTTCGGTTTATCCAAATTCAATAATACTCCATAATAACCAAGTGTGAAGTAGAATTCAAAAATAAAGATCAAAACATGGACACAATCACAGATAGTAACCATAAAAGACATCTGGGACGAAAAAGAGAAAATTTCATTTTCTGGTGAATAGTGTTGTATTTGTGAATAGTGCCGTATACGTGAATAGTGTTGTATACATGAATAGTAACCCCAACCCAAAAAAGTAGAAATTCCACATTAAAATTTATAACAATATCTCAGCATAATGATATTGAAGAAAATAATATCATTTAAGAAGAAAATAAATCCCTTACCTCAAAGAAACAGTACTTTGGAATGAAAGGTCGGATGTGATGCTGAATAAAACTTGTACTGAATAGAAACTCTCAAAGTATCTAAATACTCACAAAATACGCCTGATAATATAGAGAGAGAAAGAGAAAAAACTTATGTTTCTAGTGTGATTTTCAATTCTAACCTAAACACCTATTTATAGGAAAATGATAGCACGTCGAAGCAGACTTGACCTGCTACCTGATGGCTTTACCTGCTACTATTGCCACCCACCACATTTGAAATAAAATTTGAGCACATTTCTCACCAACCAAAAGTGGGGCCCACTCAATTCTAGAATTTTCCATCAAAAATCATTTATAACATAATTTCTGAATTAGTCACCTCTTAAAATTCATAACAAATCATACATTCATTTTTAACGGTTCAAAATTTGGAGACATATACTCAACTTATATATGTATAACATATCTAAAAATTACAACGATCCAACGGTCAGATTAAAAATTATAACTCACGCAATATATCTCAAGAACACTGATTTGATTTTTAATACCTCCATTCCGACAAAAATACTGATAAAATACCTCAACATTAATAGCCACGTAAAATAAATATTTTCTTATCATATAAATTAATAAATAATTATTCACAAATAATATTACAGAATCACAATAATGACAACCAGACCGTTTCCAGGAAAGAGGGGGCTTTCCAATAAGAATTTCTCCTTACTGACGCGCAATTAGGTGACCAAACCTCTCCTTAGACAAAACTTTTTAGAAATTTCCAATAATGCTATCTAATAATATTATTCAAATAATATGAATTATTGATCTGATAATGGAAAATACTGTTCAGTGACAATTATTGAAACAACAATAATATAAAATATAAACGCAACAATTATTGAATCAATAAAATAAAATATTGAATAGTAATTACTGTAACAGTTATTGAGTAGTGCTTTCTTACGCAAGAATCAATAATTCAAAAATATTGTGCAATACCATCTGCTACTGTGCAACTACGTGTATTATTGTATTTTAACCACCGAGTATTCCAACAGTGTTAACGGTAACAACTACGCCGTTATTTATAAAAACTCAAACTTGTCGTTTTCTTCATCCGACAATTATTTTGTTATGAGGCCCACGAATGGCTGCGCCGTCGTACGAATATTCTCCCGACAACAAGAATATTTCGCGACCAACGAATATTTCCCGACAAAAAGGAATATTTTATAACCACTTGCTTATTTTGTAAAATTTGTACATTTCACCCATAACCAAAGTATTATATCAAATTAACTCCTTATTATTTCAAGATAATAAATAGAGAAAATTTAATTTTATTCATAATAAGTTGGGGTCTTACATGTAATGCAAAGATGAATGATTACATGATGAATTTCTTTAGTTCGTAGTGCAAATATGAACAGTTGTTGAGATGAACATGACCAACTAATGATACAAATGAATATCTTTGGCTCGTAGTGCAAAGATGAATTTTTGATGCAAGATATATATTGAATGATGTTACAGGTATAAAATATTGATGATGGACTTTTAAATTCATAGATGATAGTAGATTTCATTCTCTACTTAACTCTTCTAATGAATTATTGTTTCCGCTGCAGTTGTTGATCTAAAACTTGTTGTTTATTATATTCTATCAGATTTTTTTCTGTTGAAGACAAAGGATAATTTGTTGTATATTATCTTAGTCATAATATTCTTTACTGGGCTAGTTGAGCTCACCTTTTTCTTTTGTGTTCTATTTTTCTTCTCAGGAAGCGAGAACATAACGGGAAGTAGTCGGGGTGTGGAATGATGGTTCTAGACAGTTGTTTAACAGTCCTTACTATTTTATAAAATAGTGTGTCAATAATTATAATGAGGACTTTATCTGGCTGTGGATATTGTCTAGAAGACGATATTTGTTTTTAAACTAACAGTTATTGTGTTATCGTATTTTGCAGGACAATTGTATTAATAAAGTTGTAGTTATTTCTGCACCATGTATTTGGCGACTCAGAATGGGTGATGTATACCTATTTTGGGGGCGTTACATTATTAATTATATATATATATATATATATATATATATATATATTAATAACTTACATTCATTGATTAATAACTTATATATATATATATATATATATATATGTGTGTGTGTGTGTGTGTGTATAAGTTATATATTATATATATTAATAACTTACATTCATTAATTAATAACTTATACACACACACACACACACACACATATATATATAGGATGAATCTAAAGTATATCTTTCTTAAATAACATATCTTTATTAAAAAATTAAAACTACGTCATTTTGAAGATTTTTTTTAAAAAAAAGTTGGGTCGCGAGGTGACATTTTTGTAAATTAAAAAAAACAAGTGAGACAACTATTTTTAATAATATTTTATTTTTTAAAAGAATTTTCAAAATGACATATATAGTTTTAATAAATGTATGTTATTTAAGAAATATATGTTATCGTTTTAATATATATATATATATATATATATATATATATATATATATATATATATATATATTAACTTACAAAACTATAGTTATTAGCTTGTTACATATATATTAATAACTTACATATGTTTAATCCTTAACTATTATTATTAATCATTTAACAATAAATTAATCCTTAACTATTATTATTAATCAGTTAACAATAATTTAATTTTTAACTAATATTATTAATTATTTAATAATATTTTATTCATTTAATAATATTTAAAGACTTAAACAATTTAATCTTTAAAATTTAATCTTTAATTTTTTAATCATTTTATTAATTACTTAATTCCTTTACATTATTTAATATTTAAATAATAACTAATTAATTTAATTCTTTTTAATCACTTTATTTATTATTTAATATTATTTAAATAATAAACAATAACCTTAATTAACTTTATTTATTATTTAATATTAATTAATTAATAAATAAATATTTATCTTTATTTTTCTTAACTCAATTATATTTATTAAAAATACTTAATTGAATTATTATTTTTATATCTCTTGGATATATTTAGGGGGTGTTTGATAAAAACTGAATGAATCTAAATCTGAATGAGCTGAAGTTGAATCTGAATCTGAATCTGAATAAAAAAAATTATTTGATAATTAACATTTCTAAAATATTTGAATGATAAAATTTTATTATTTTATCCCTTTGGAAAAATTCAAAGTTATTGTAAATTTATTTAATATTATTTAATATAATAGTTAATATTTTTTATAATTTTTTTATTTTTTTATATTTTTTTTACTTTCTTCAGCTGCTCATTCAGCCATTCAGCCAAAAAAATCTAACATAGCCATTTAGCTCAATCATCTGACCGATTCAGCCATTCAGACGAATTTTTTCTAAAACAAACACACTTAATGGCTGACCAATTCAGCCATTCAGCCGTACAGATGTATTCAGTCTTAAACAAACAACCCTTAGTATATTTCATTTTACACACAGAATAAATTTCTTTTTATTTTTCAACCTCATTTACTATTTTTAAATAGACCATTTCTATCAAAAATTGCCACATTTATTAAAAATCGAGATTTCGTCAAACAATTGTGAAATTTACATGGTAGCTTTCTGTTATAGGAGAATACTCTTAGTTGAAATTTCATAATTTTCTAAGTTACACACTTCAAGATATTGTAATTTTTATTTTTAAAACCAAAATCTTTGCCAGGCCATAACTCACTCGTCCGGAGTCGGAATGAACTCATTTTTTGGACAGAGGCTCAATGATACTATATATATTTTCATATCCCAGGATTTTAAAATTTTTAAACCAAGTTAACTAGCCAAAATAGGCGTAAAAAACTTTAGGGCAGGGGTTTTTTCAGATTTTTTCGGCAGTGGATTGTTTGACGAGAAAATTCACCAAACGCAACCCTTAAATCACTTTTTTAGTAAATCCAGTGGGGTTCTATAGAAAAATTAGAGATCTATCTCACGGCATTGACGATTCTCAAAAAAAAATTACAGTTTGAAAACAGTAAGTGTCTGAAGTGGACTGATTTTCTATAGTTTTTGAACCCTCACACATTCTTCATGAAAAATCACAACTCTTTCATTTTAAAACATTTTTACATGATTCCAACTAGGTTTTGTTAATAACTTATATATCTAGCATATGAGACAAGAAAATTGTGACGGCCCCAAAATAGGTACACACAACCCATTCTGAGTCGCCAAATACATGGTACAGAAAACAACTACAACTTCATTATTACAATTATCGTGAAAAATACGACAACACATATATTGTGAGTTCAAATACAGATATTATCTTCTAGACAATATCCACACACAAATAATTTCTCATTACAATTATTGATACACTATTTTATAAAATAGTGAGTACTACTAAAACAACTTACTAGAAACATCACTCCACACCCCGACTAGTTCCCGCTATATTCTCGCCTCCTGAGAAGAAAAATGGAACAAAAAAGAAAATGGTGACCTCAACTTGCCCAGTAAAGAATATTATGACTAAGATAATGTAGAACAAATTATTGTTAGGCTTCAATAAATTAGATAAAATATAACGGACAACAAGTTTTAGATCAATATTCGCAGCAAAAATAACAATACATTAGAAGAGTTAAGTAGAAAATGAAATCTACTATCTTCTATGATTTAAAAATTCATCATCAATATTTTATCCCTGTAACATCAATCAATATACATCTTGAATCAAATATTCATCTTTGCACTACAAGCCAAATATATTCATCAGTTGGTCATGTTCATCTCAACACCTGTCCATCTTTACAATACGCGTCAAATATATTCATCAAGTAATCATTCATCTTTGCACTACAGGCCAAAGATATTTAGTTATATCACCATTTAGGACTGAGGATGATGAAAAATATCTTCAAGAAAACGAATCCAGTGAGACAAAAGATCAAAGATTAGGGATTCGTATTTGAATTTATCCTAGTTAAAAAATACTCCATAATAAACCATATTGGAGTAAAATTCAAGAATGAAGATCAAAACATGGATACAATCAAAGATAGTAACCATAATAGACATCTTGGACAAAGAAGAAAAAATTTTATTTTTCTGTGAATAGTGTCGTATACGTGAATAGTACCGTATACGTGAATAGTAACCCCGAAACGAAAAGGTAGAAATTTCACAAGAAAAATCATACTTCGTGAATAGTACTCGTGAATAGTATTGTATTCGTGAATAGTGCCGTATACGTAAATAGTAATCTCGACAAAAAAAGATAAAAATTTCATAATAAAATTCATACTAATATTTCGGTATAATGATATTGAAAGAATAGCATCATTTACGAAGAAAATAATATCCCTTACCTCAAAAGAATAGTACTTATGACTGAAATATCAGATATAATGTTAAAAGAAACTTGCACTGAATAGCAACTCTCAAAGTATCTAAATACTCGCAAAATACGCTCGATATTATAGAGAGAAAACTTCAGATTTTGGTATGATTTTCAATTCTAACTAAGCACCCTATTTATAGGAAAATGCCAAAATACTAAAGTAGACTAAATTAATAAAATATTAATATTCTTTAAAAAAATTTACGCAAACCTTCTTGACCAAATTCAACACACCACCAGTGGGCCCCACCAAATTTAGTATTTTTCTACCAAAAACAAAAGTGGGACCCACCCATGTTTTTAATTAAAAATATTTATTTCTAAAACTTCAATAATTCATAATAAATAGCGCTTTTATCTGAAAAATACGAATTTTATGTCCATTTCATAGCAAATTTATTTCTCTATAACTTTCTAGAAGAAAGTTTTTCCAAATTCTCAATGGAAAATGACCGAAATCCACATACGGATGATTTTCAACACCTCTATTCTGAAAAAATACTAATAAAATACCTCAACATTAATTCCTTCATTTATATCCACATAAAATAAATATTTCCTTATCATATAAATTAATAATTAATTATTCAGGAATAATATTACAGAATCACAATAATGTCAACCAGGTCGTTCCCAAGAAAGAGAGGGCTTTTCGATAAGGATTTCTCCTTACTAGCGCGCAATTAGGTAACCAAACCCCTTCCCTGGACAGAACTTCTTTAGACGGTGCCAATAATACTATCTAATAATATTATTTAAATAATACTCCCTCCGTCCCAAATTAACTGCTCAATTTTGACCTTTTTAAGTCAAATTGACTATTTTTAGAATTAATAATTAAGCATATATAAATATATTTCTAAAATTATAAAAATTAGGATTAGTAATAAATTGTATATACTTTCTTTTGGTTATAATCTCTTCACCTATATTTTAGCAAAAATAGTAAAAAGATTAGTTTTAAAAATGGTCAATTTGACTTTAAAAAGTCAAAACTGAGCAGTTAATTTGGGACGGAGGGAGTATGAATTATTGATCTGATAATGGAAATACTGTGCAAAGACAATTATTTAAACAACAATAATATAAAAATATCAACGTAGCAATTATTGAATCAATAAAATAAAATTTTGAACAGTAATTACTGTAACAATTATTAAGTAGTGCCTTCTTACGTAAGAATCAATAATCCAAAAATACTGTGCAATATCGTGTGCTACTGTGCAACCACACATATTACTGTACTTCTTTAACCACCAGGTATTCTAATAGTGTTAACGGTAACAATTACGCCGTTATTTATAAAAAAACTCATACTTGTCATTTTTTTCATCTGACCGTTTTCTGTTATGGGCCCACAAATGGTTACGCTGTCGTACAAATATTCTCCGACAACAAGAATATTTCACAACCAAATGACTATTCCCTGGCAACAATGAATATTTTATAAACACTTGCTTATTTTGTAAAATTTGCACATTTTACCCATAACCAAAGAATTATATCAAATTAACACCTTATTATTTCAAGATAATGAATAGAGAAAATTTAAATTTATTTATAAAAAGTTGGGGTCTTACAACCTCTCCTCCTTATGAAATTTTGTCCTCAAAATTGACTTAAGTACCTGGTGTTTCAAAAAGGTGAGGGTACCACACTTTCATTTCCGATTCCAACTCCCAGATCATTTCCTCAATAGCATGGTTCCTCCATAAAATCTTGACTTGTGGTATAACCTTTGTGCGAAGGACATGCTCCTTCCTATCCAAGATTTTGACAAGTACCTCCTCGTACGTTAAATCTCCGGCTATCTCGTCTGGTTCTAACTCAATAATGTGGTTTGGGTATTTTACATATTTACGAAGCATAAATATGTGAAAAATATTATGAACATGAGACATGCTTGGAGGTAATGCGAGTCTATAGGCCATATTTTCCATTCGGTCAAGAATCTCAAATTGACCAACAAATTGTGGATTGAACTTTCCTCTCTTTCCAAATCTTTTAACTCCCTTTCATGGAGCAATACATAACAATACATGATCCCCAATATTAAATTTCACATCCTTTTGATGAAGATCTGCATAACTCTTTTATCGATCTTGTGCTGTTTGTATACGTTGTTAGATCATTTGGACCTTTTTTGTAGTCATGCGTACCAATTCTGGTCCCAACAACGTTGTTTCTCCCACCTCATCCCAGCATACTAGAGAACGACACTTTCGTCCATACAGCGTCTCGAATGGAGCCATGCCTATACTTGCTTGATAACTGTTGTTGTATGAGAATTCGACCAATGGCAAGTACTTATCCCAAATTCCTTTGAAATCTAGGACACAGAGTCTTAATAGATCTTCAAGAGTTTGAATAGTCCTTCTTGATTGCCCGTCCGTTTGAGGATGGTGTGCCGAACTGGATCGTAAATTCGTTCCCATTGCTTTCTACAAGCTAACCCAAAATCTTGAAGTCAATCTTGGGTCACGATCCGAAAATATGGATACCGGCATGCCATAAAATCTCACAATCTCATTCACATACATACGAGCAAGACGTTCAAGGGAATAAGTGTAAGTCCCCGAATTTTATGAAATGTAAGTATTCAATTTTCTAATAATTATTATTCTATTTAGTAAATTGTTTAATTGATAAAAGGTTAAAGTTAAGGGTGATATTTGAAAATTTTACAAATTAAGCAAGTTGAGATAAAATATTCGTTGTGTCGGGGAATATTCGATTTAACAGGGAATATTCATACGACGGTACAATCATTGGTGGACCCCACAATGGAAGTATTGTCGTAGTTAGAAAACGACAGAAATATCTTTTTATAAAAATAATGACGAAAGTTTTACGGTTAAAACTGTTGAACTACCCGGTAGTAAAAGTACAGTAATACGCGTGGTTGCATAGTAGCACACAGTATTGATTATTGATGCTTACGTGAGAAGTCACTCAGTTTACTCAATTATTTCTACAGTAATTGTTGTATAATATCTCACGTTATTTGATTCAATTATTGTCACAGTATCATCTGCATAATATTTTATATTAGTAAATCAATAATTGAGACGACAAAGTTATTCATATTATTATTTGTAATATTGACAATGTCTAGAAGTTCTGTCAAGGAGAGGTTTGGTCACCTAATTGCGCGCCAATAAGGAGAAATCCTTATCAAAAAGCCCCCTCTTTCCTAGGAATGATCTGGTTGTTAAATATTGTGAGTTATAATATTAATGATGAATAATTGTTGAAGTAATAAGAATATGTTTACTGAAGATAAGTGAATTACAAAAGTTAGAGGAGAATAATGTAAACTTGGAAAACTTTAGGGGTACTTAAGAGTAATAACTTAAATCAATCTGGAACATTGGTGGTGGTTTTAATAATAAACCAATTTGGACCGTCGATGGTGATTTTAATAGTAAATCAATCTGGACCGTCGATGGTGGTTTTAATAGTAAATCAATCTGGACCGTTGATGGTGGTTTTAAAAGTAATCAATGGACCGTTGATGGTGGTTTTAAAAGTAATCAATCTGGACCGTCGGTGGTGGTTTTAAAAGTAAATCAATATGGACCGTCGGTTGTGGTTTTAATAGTAATCAATACCGACCGTCCGTTTTAATAGTAAATCAATTTGGACCATTCATGAATTAGTTACTATTTAGTCCATTCTCCTATAAATAGAAGCTTAATTCTTCTTTCATTCTCACCAATTCACTGAGATTCACAAGAGAAGCTATAGAGAGAGAAACTATAGAGAGGAAGAAGAAGAGTATTCTGCTACATCACTATTGTAGTATTTGGTCTTCTACTAAGGTAAGGGACGTTATTACTTTTATATTCGTAAGGGATATTATTTGTTATATTTGTAAGGGATATTATTTCTTTTGTATTCATAAGGAATACTATTTTTTGTATTCATCCTTTAGTATGTCAGAATAATCTTTCTACGCGGATTACGTACCGTATGACATATGAAAATCCATTTGCAGTTTCGTATGTTATTTCTTTTCATATTCTTAAATCTAAACTTACTATGGTAAGTATTGCTTGTATAATCCTTGAAATTAGTGAAATATCCTTGAGTTTTGCACTTCATCCTGTGTCGTTTTATTGGAATATTAATCTAAATTTTCTTATTAAATATTAATATTTTTACCCAGATTATTATTCACGAGTTACTATTCACCTGATTACTATTCACTCTAGTATTATTCACTCGGATATTTGGGGCACTTTTCATGCTGGGATACTATTCACAAGTTACTATTCACAGGTTACTATTCACTCTAGTATTATTCACTCGGGTATTTGGGGCACTTTTCATGTCGGGGTACTATTCTCGAAGTACTATTCACCGAAAAATTTATTTCTTTTCTGTACAAATTATTGTTGATACATGGATATTATTCTTGAGTTTTACTCCACAAAGCAGTAGTGTGTTGATAATTTAGACATTTTTAAATTCTGGATAAATTAAATTATTAAAGTCTTTAATATTTATCCTTGATCTCGTTTGATCGAATTCTTATATCATTGTCATCATCCTCATGTTTATATTGTGATAAAAGTCATCTTTGGTTTACGTGCATAGATGGACTGTTGATTGGTATGATTATGAACAAGGATCATTCGGTATAATCATGACCCGTAATGTTTCAAATGATGTGGTAAAAGTTCTCATTGGCCGTAGTGCATTGATGGACAGTTGCTGGTATGATTATGATCAGGAATTATTCGGTATAATCATGACCATTGGTGAAAACACGAATATCCTTGACCCGTAGTGCATGGATAATTCGTGGTCGTGATACTAATGAATATCCTTAGTCGTAGTGCAAGGATGATTCGATGATGCGGATTATTTATTAAGCTGAGTCTCAGCGATAAAATATTGATAATATACTTTAAATTCATAAAAGATAGTAGATATCATGCTTGTGAGACCCCAAATTTTATGAATAAAGATTTAATTTTTTTGAAATATTTTTTTTAAAATTATGGTGTGGATTTAAGATAATGTTATAGTTGTGGGTAATATTTATAAATTTTGCAAAGTATGCAAGTTGTTATATAATATTCGATTGGTCGGAGAATATTCTTTTTGTCGGGAAATATTCTTTTTATATAAAATAAAATACTTTTATAAATTTATTTATTTTATTAGACAATAATTAGAATATAATATATTTTATTATTCATAGTATTTGCATAATAAAATCTTTTTATATAAAACAGAATACTTTTATAAAGTTATTCATTTTATTAGATTATAAATAAAATATATTATATTTTATTTAAAAGATTTTGTTTTATTAGAATATTTTATTGTTAACCAAACTAGACCGTCCGTTTAAAAGTAAATCAATCTGGACCGTTCATGAATTAGTTACTATTCAGTCCATTCTCCTATAAATAGAAGCTTATTCCTTCATTATTTCTTACAAATTCACTGAAACTCTAGAGAGAGAAACTATAGAGAGAAAGAAGAAAAGTATTCTGCTATTTCACTACTCCTGTATCCAACTTTATTCTAAGGTAAGGGATATTATTTGTTGTACCGTAAAGGGTATTATTTCTTTCATATTCATGAAGAGAACTTCTGTTATTCCATTCTTTATTATTCTGTTGAAATAACATGTATACGCGGGCTACCCTATACTTTGTGAAATTCTTCTGTTATTCTATTCTTTATTATTATATTGGAATAACATGTCTATGTGAAGTACGGTATATATGATAAAATTCTTCTGTTATTCCATTCTTTATCATTCTGTTGGAATATCCTGTCGGTGCGTATTACGCCTGACCTGGTTCCATTAATTTTTATTCTGTTAAAATAACCTGTCTGTGCGGTCTATCGCATGCATGGTAATTTTTGTTGTTATTTCATTCTTTATTATTCTGTTGGAATATCCTATCGGTACAAATTTTTCCTGACCTGGTTCCGTTCTTTATTATTCTGCCGGAATATCCTGTCTGTGCGTTTACGCATGACCTGGTTCCATTCTTTATTATTCTGTTGGGAATAACCTGTCTGTGCAGTCTATCGCACGCATAGTGAATCCTTTTGTTATTCCATTCTTTATTATTTTGTTGGAATAACCTGTCTATGTGGATTACCATATGCATGGTGAATAATCCTTTGCATTCATTTCTTATTAAATTGTGGAAATGATCTGTATACATGGATTAACGCATGGCGGGCGAAAATCCATTTGCAGTTTCATATATTCTATTATACTCAGTTGGTTAAAGTTTTGGATTTTATACTCCATGAAATTAGTAGAATATCCTGGATTTTTGCTCTTCATCCAGTATCTTTTCGTGGAAATATTCTTCTGAGCATTCTTAAATTTTTCTCAACAAAACAGTATCATATTGACAATTTAGACGTTATTGATTCTTGGATAAATTAATTCTTGAACTTGTTTTATTGAATTATTATGTCATTGTCATAATGAGTTATGTTGATTATTATGTGAAAACATGAAAGTTTCTTAGAAATCACAAAGGGTTGAAAATCAGATTTTGGTGAAAATGAAAAATGAAATTCAATTGACCATATCTCCTATTATATTTTGAATTTTTGAGTGTGGTCAAGTTCTAGAGTTAGATCTATGAGTTTTCTAACTTATCCAAGTGGAATCACTGTAAAAGGTGTTGTACATTTTCGTGTGGACTGGTTTTAGCAAAGGAGTCAAAAGCTGCAAATTACAAAAGGCTACTGCCCAGAAGTTTAAAAGGGCTGTTTCGGCCACTTAATTTGTGAGAAAAATTCTGGCCTTTTGGGACATGGAAGTATATGGTATAAAGTACCTCATGTCCAAAAATGATCTCATTCCGACTTAAAATGAGTAAGTTATGACTATTTCAATATTTAGATTTTTTCGACGAAAAATTCTATAACCGGAGTTCTATAACTCCGATGACAATGAAATTTAAACTGAAAGATCACGTTAACATGTGTAAGATCCTTCCAAGATTTGAGAATTTCTAGAGTTAAGCTTGAGGTAGCTAATTTCTTAAGGAATTAATTAAAATTGATTTTTGAACAATAATAAATAATTTTTAAAAATTTTGAGAAAAATACATGTTCAATATGGGACTATATTCTGCTAAATCCCAGAAAAGAAATATTTTTAGGACTGATTTGGTATTTGTTATGAAAATGATTTAGTTATGAGTAAATGAGTTAAACATGTTATGTGAAGTAACACAGTTGGAAAATAGGATTTTATGGCTTGGGAATCCTATATAGAGTATATGCAGATTTTTGATAAGGGATTTGATCATTGGTGATGAAATCTTATGAGTATGTCATTTTTTAATGATTAAATGCATTATTTGGTAAAGTGTAGACAATTGAAATAAATTATTTATAAGTTTAAGAAGTGATTAAAATATTATTATAATATTAATAATATTAGATTATGAGTTTATATTATTTGGATAAATTTAAAGTTTTTAATATTTCTCCTTGTTTTCGTTTGATTAATACTTATATCATTGTCATCATTCTCATGTTTATATTGTGATAAAAGTCATCTTTGGCTTACGTGCATAGGTGGACTTGGTGTGATTATGATCAGGGATTATTCAGTATAATCATGACCGTAATATGATGAATGATGTGGTAAAAGTCCTCAATGGCTTGTAGTGTATTGATGGACAATTTTGGTATGATTATGACCAGAGATTATTCGGTATAGTCATGACCCTTGATAATTTAATGAATATCCTTGGCCCGTAAAGCAGGGATGACTTGATGATGTGATTTATTTATTAAGCTGAGTCTCAGCGATTAAGTTGATGAAAAACTTTTTAAATCATAGAAGATAGTAGATTTTATGCTCTACTTGACTTTTCTAATGGATTGCTTGTTCCGTTGCAGTTAAACTTGATGTCTATTGTATTTTATCAGTTTAACATTGTTAAAGACTAATGATAATTTATTCTGCATTATCTTAGTCATATATTTCTTACTAGGCTAGTTGAGCTCACCCTTTCTTTTACTGTTCTCTTCAGGAAATGAGAACGTAGCCAGGACTAGTCGGGAAACGGAGTGACGGTCCAGATGATAGCATTAGTAGTCCTCACTATGGCATGACATGCAATATATAATTGTATTGAGGACCTAAGATGTGTGTGTTGTATTTTATACATCACTTAATAATTGATTTTGGTGAACAACAATAGGGTGATGAGAACTTAACCCTTAAAGCGTCAAAAGTACACCGCAGTAAAATGAAGAGAACAAAAATCTTCTCGTGTCCCTTTGGAGACTTGAAATATTTGCTACTGTACTTTATATGGCATGTATTAATTTGAGTATGAATATTATCGAATTATATACATTACAATATTTGTATTGAAACTCACAGTATATATGTCGTCGTATTTTGCACGACTGTTGTATAATTAAGTTGTATTTGAATTTTTGTACCATGTATCCGGCGACTCAAGATGGGTGATGAATACCTATTTTGGGGGCGTCACAATGCTCTACTTGACTCTTCTAAAAATACAGTTGAATGTCTTTGGCCTGTTGTGCAAAGATGAACTGTTAATGAATATCTTTGGCCCGTAGTGTAAAGCTGAATTTATTAGTATGATTATGAATAGGAACTGTGATTTGGTATAACCATGATCTTTGATGTTTCAGGTAAAGACATGTGATAATAATTATCTTCGTCCTGGGTACGAAGAGGAATTTAGAACCACAATTATGAGTTATTCACATGATTGTGGACAGGAACTGTTGATTGATGTTACAGGGATAAAACAGTGTTGGTGGACTTTTAACATGGAGAAGATAATAGACTTTATAGTCTATTTGACTCTTCTAATGGATTGCTCGTTTCGCTGCAATTATGGTTGAAGACTTTTATTATCTACCATATGTTCTAAATCTCTGATTTATTCCTGATGAAGACTATTGATAAATGAATTATCCTAGTCATAATATTCTTTATTGGGCTATTTGTGTTCACCCTTTTGCTTCACAATTCCTTTTAGGTAATAAGAGTGTAGCTGGGTCGAGCGGGGATAACATGGGAATATTGTGATGGTCCGAGACTGTCGAAGTTTCTCAATACATTATAAAATGGCATAACATGCAATATTTGATTGTATTGAGGACCTAAGATGTGTGTGTCGTATTTTATACGTCACTTAATAATTGATTTTGGTGAACAACAATAGGGTGGTGAGAACCCGACTTTGAAAGCGTCAAAAGTGCACCTCATTAGAATGAGCAGGATAGAAATCTTCTCGTTCTTCTTTGGGGTCTTGAAATATTTGTTGCTGTACTTTATATGGCATTGTAATAATTTGAGTTTGGATACTGTCTACGAGATAATATTGTATTAAAACTCACAACTTATATGTTGTCGTACTCTGCATGACAGTTCAATAGTTGTATAAATGAAGTTTGTATTTGATTTTTATAGTGTGATATCTGGAGACTCAGAATGGGTCGTGTGGACCTATTTTGGGGGCGTCACAATAAGTCTCCCATATCGGCAAAAAATGAGCAGACTTGGTTAATCTATCAACAATAACCCAAATCACATCTATGCCTTGAGAAACCTTGGGAAGACCAGTAAGAAATCCATGGTAATGTGTTTCCACTTCCATTTCAGAATCTCAAGTGGTTGCAATGTACCTTTTGGAACTTGATGCTCCGCCTTTACACGTTGACATGTTAAACACGAAAATATATGTTGAAGATCATGATACATTTTGGTACTCCTAGGATGGATTACAAATGGTGTGTTGTGTGCCTCCATCATGATTCTATGCTTCAAGTTAGAATCGTTAGGAATGCAAAGTCTGGAGTTGACTCGAAGTATTTCTTCTTCATTAATTTTTGCTTCTGGAATAATACCTTCTTGTATTTTCTTCTTCATACGCATCAGCTCTGGGTCTGTGGCTTGAGCATCTTTAACTTTATCGATTAAGGTTGGTTCTAATCATATGTTTGATATCATCACGTGGGTACTTGGAGCTTTTAACTCTATCTCCATCCTTTGTAAGTCGTACAAAATGGGTCTTTGCGTTGACATTATCGCACTCGTACCCGCATACGATCTTCTACTCAATGCGTCAGCTACCACGTTTGCTTTTCCAAAATGATATTGAATGTTATGGACGTAATCTTTCAACAGCTCGAGCCAACGTCGTTGTCGCATGTTGAGTTTTTTTTGGGTGAAGAAATATTTGAGACTTTTATGATCTGTATAGATCTCCACTTTCTCCCCATACAGGAAGTGTCTCCAGATTTTCAAAGCGAAAACGACTGCTGCCAACTCCAGATCATGATTAGGATAATTTCTCTCATATTCTTTGAGTTGTCACTTTGTATAGGCTATAACTTTCCTATGTTTCATGAGAACATATCCTAACCCTTTGCCTGAAGCATCGCTGTAAATAACAAATCCATCCGAACCAGATGGTATTATTAGAATAGGTGCTGAAATGAGTCTCCTCTTGAGCTCTTGGAAACTCTTCTCGTATTCCTTGCTCCATACGAATTTTGTATCTTTCCTAGTCAGCTGAGTTAACGGAGTAGCGATTCAAGAAAATCCTTCCACGAATCTCCAATAATAACCAGCTAAGCCCAAAAAAGCTACGTACTTCGGTCATAGAATTCAGTTGCTCCCAACTTTGTATTGGTTCAATTTTTGTCGGGTCAAAAGATACTCCATGTTTTGACACCACGTGTCCAAGGAATGCTACTTCCTTAAGCCAGAAATCGTATTTCTTCAGCTTGACATATAGCTTGTTATCACGAAGCCTTTGAAGTACCAGCTTCAAATGACGCTTATGATCTTTATGACTTTTGGAATAGATGATGATGTCATCAATAAAGACAACAACGAACTGATCTAAATATTCCTTGAACACGCGGTTCATCATATCCATGAAAGCAGTAGGAGCATTAGTCAATCCAAAAGACATGACTAAGAATTCATAATGCCCTTACCGAGTTCTGAAGGTAGTCTTTGGAATATCCTCAATTTTAATCTTCAGCTGATGATATCCAGAATGAAGATCGATCTTTGAAAAGAATTGTGCTTCTTGCAATTGGTCGGATAGGTCATCAATGCGAGGCAGCGGATACCTATTCTTGATGGTGACATGTTTCAATTCCCGGTAGTCAATACAAAGTCGTATACTCCCGTCTTTCTTCTTTACGAATAAAACAGGAGCACCCCAAAGATATGTACTAGGACGAATGAAACCGATGTCCAACAACTCCTGTAGTTGGACCTTTAACTCCTGAAGTTCAATAGGAGCCATTCGATATGGGGTTTTAGAAATGGGTTTTGTACCAAGTTCAAGGTCAATAAAAAATTCAACTTCACGTTATGTGGCTAGACCGGGAAGTTCTTTTGGAAATACGACAGGAAATTCACTAACAACAGAAATATTATTCAAATCTGACGTATTTTTGTTCAAGTCCATGACATGGGCTAAGAAAGCTTGACATCCGTTTTTCAATAAACAAATGGCTTTATGGCTTGATATGAAAGTGATTGAATTTAGTGGTTTGGTTGCTTGAATTCGCATAACAGATTGGTTAGGAATATGAAAACTAACAACCTTACAAAAATAATCAATTTTGGCATGATGAGTAGTTAACCAATTAATCCCTAAAATCACATCAAATGTAAGTATCTTTAAAGAGATAAGATCAATAGGTAATGTGATGGTGCCAACTTGGATCAAGCAAGATTTATAAATAGCGAATGTAATGAAAGTTTCTCCTAACGGAGTCTCAATAGATAAGTCAAAGTCTAATTTCTCTGGAGTCAAGTTCAAACGTTGAGCACAAGCAGGAGAGATAAAAGAATGGGTAGAACCGGTATCTAGTAAGGTATAAACTTCACAAGAGTTTATGATTAGCTTACCCGTGATCGCCTCGTTTGGGTTCCTCGCATTTTGGCCAGTCACGACAAACGCTCTTCCAGGAACCGCTGACTTTGACTTGTCCGGGACAGCCTTTGGAGTCACCATCCCCGCTGGACTTGGTTTTGCTACATAACAATCTCGAGCTATATGACCTTCCTTTTCACAGTTATAACATACCTTGAATTATTATGGGAAGTTTGGGCTGATGTGTCCCTCTTTCTCGTATTTATAACATACGACCAGTGGTCGTTCTCCTCCCTTATAAACAGTTGGTGCTGGTGCTGGCGTTTTCACGTTATCATTGTTGTACCTTTTTTTTTGAAATCTTCCCCCGAATTGCTTCTTCTTCTATCATGGCCACGATTACCACCAGAGTGGTTACCGCTTTTGTCCGTATTTTTTCCTCCCCGCTGGTTATCATTGCTCCGATGACTGTTGTCACCGGTATAACCCTGGTTGTGGTCCCTCGGTTGAACATTCTCATTATCCCGCTCTAATAATTGAGCCACGTTGACAACATCTAAATATAGAGAAAATTTGAGAGGTCTAAAACCCCGGTTGTTTTAGACCTCTCAGAAACATCCGCGTCATATGTTCCTCATTCTCTACCAAATAAGGTGCAAACCTGGATAACTCCGCGAACTTTGCCTCATATTGGGACACAGTCATGTTGTTTTGTTCCAGTCTAATAAACTATACCTCCTTCATATGACGAATACTTTTAGAAAAGTACTTGTTATTGAACAGTTTTTGAAACATTTCCCAAGACATATTGAGTGCGGCTGGCTGTGTACGCTTCACAGATTCCCACCAGTAATCTGTCTCACCACGGAATATAAAAGTGGTGAATGGAACCTTCTGTTCCTCTGTGCATCCAAAGAAATCAAATATCTTGGTAATTTTCTTAACCCACATTTCCGCCTTAATCGGATCCGGCTTTCCCAAAAACTCTGGTGGTCCCAACTGTTTGAACTGCTTGGCTGTAGTAAGCCGCACGTTGCTATCATTTTCACCCGTATTTTGTACACGAGTCTCCCTCGTCTAATTTTGCATGAACTGCAAAAAGCTTCTAAACATCCATCATTCATTATTTGTTCTGTAGTGTTTTTTTACAGGAAGAACATTGTCGTCTTATTGCACGTTCTCCTGGTTGGTGATTAAAGGTGTCTCCACGGTCTCATTCACTCCATTGTTAATATTTTCAGCTGCCATTCTCAAATACTACCACAAAAAAAGGGTTAATTAAAGAAATTGAAATATCACATAATACCCCTATATTCTGACCGACCAAAAAATAAACTTAGGTAGGACACACTAGCGTAGGATTTACTCGTCTCTCCCCTCCTAGTTATATTCCCCGATCTCTGCTAGAGACCATATCCCTAATGTAAGACCCCAACTTATTATAAATGAAATTAAATTTCATCTATTTATTATTTTGAAATAGTAAGGGTTGATTTGATTAATGTGGTTAGTTATGGATAAAATGCGCAAATATTTCAAATAAGCAAGTGGTTATAAAATATTCATTTTTATCGGAGAATATTTGTTTGGTCGTGGAATATTCTTACTGTCAGGGAATATTCGTACAACGGCGCAGCCTTGTGTGGGCCCCATAATGGAAAGCGATTGTATGAAGAAAATGACAAATATAAGTTGTTTATAAATAACGGCGTAGTTGTTACTGTTAATATTATTGAAATACTCGGTGGTTAAAACACAGTAGCACACGGTATTGCACCAATTATTGATTCTTACGTAAGAAAGCACTACTCAATAATTGTTACAGTAATTAATGTTCAATATTTTATTTTATTGACTCAATAATTGCTACGTTGATATTTTATATTATTATTGTTTCAATAATTATCACTGCACATTATTTTTCTTTATCGAAATAATAATTCATATTATTTGAATAATATTATTAGATAGAATTATTGGCAATGTCTAGAAAGTTCTGTCTAAGGAGAGGTTTGGTTACCTAATTGCGCGCCAGTAAGGAGAAATCCTTATTGGAAAACCCCCTCTTTCCTAGGAACGGCCTGGTTATCGATATTGTGATTCTGTAATATTATTTATGAATAATTAATTATTGATTTATATGATAAGAAAAATATTCATTTTATGTGGATATAGATGGAGAAAATTTTTAATGTGACAATTATTAAAAATTGATATTTTATCTTTTCCGATAAAATAATTTATTTAAAACTATTATTATATTTTAATAATATAATAATGGTGATATTTTACAATGAATGTGTGATATATGAATAAATGAGGAGGAAGAGTATTTTTAATACAAAAAATGTTTAAAATATGTTAAACATGTTTGTGGGCCCCACTTTGTAACTAAAATTGGATTATAGCCCGTAAAATCGTTCGTTTGTGGATTTCGGTCAATTTCTGTTTGGAATTTGGAAAAACTTAAACATACAAAGTTGTAGAGAATGAAATTTCCTATGGAAAAGACATGAGGTTCAAGATTTTTCTGATAAAATGGCTATTTGTTATGAATTATTAAATCTCCGAAGTTCCGAAATAATTGAATTTTGGAAGTTTTAATTGTTTTAGTTAACAAAAACGTTTTTTTATCATTTGGTTGGCTCCAATGGTGTTGTAAACATGCTGAATTCAGTTGTCCAAGAGATGGGCTTGAATAATTTTTATAAATATATATTTTATTAAATTTTCTACCTTGGTGTTTTAAGCATTTTTCTATAAATAGGGTGCTTAGGTTATAATTGAAAATCACACCAGAAATTGAAGTTTTTTCTCTCTTTTTCTCTCTATATTATCGAGTGTATTCTTGTGAGTATTTTGATACTTTGAGTGTTGCTATACGGTGCAAGTTCCCTTCAGCACTATATCCAGTATTCCAGTCAGAAGTACTGTCTTTTCGAGGTAAGGGATATTATTTTTTAAAAAATGATATTATTTCTTCCAATATCATTATGCCGGAATATTGATAGTATTTTCTTGTGAAATTCTTGTTTTTTAGTGTCGGGATTACTATTCACGTATACGGTACTATTCACGAATACGGCACTATTCACAGAAAAATTAAATTTTTATTTTTGTCCAAAATATCTATTATGGATACTAGCTTTGATTGTATCCTTATTTTGATCATTCTTGAATTTTACTTCACTATGATTATTTATGAAGTATTTTTGAACTCGAATTGTTTAAAGTACGAATCCTTAATATTGTCATTTTGTTTCACTGAATTCGTTTCTTTAAAAATATTTTTCATCATCCTCAGTCCTAAATGATGATTTTACTGAATATCTTTGGCCTGTAGTGCAAAGATGAATGATTTTCTGATGAATATCTTTGGCCCGTAGTGCAAAGATGAACGGGTGTTTAGATGAACATGACCAACTGATGAATATCTTTGGCTTGTTGAAGACTAACGATAATTTGTTCTATATTATCTTAGTTATAATATTCTTTACTGGGCTAGTTGAGCTCACCCTTTTCTTTTTTGTTCCATTTTTCTTCTTAAGAGGCGAGAATGTAGCGAGTACTAGTCGGGGTATAGAATGAATGTTTTAGAAAGTTGTTTTAGTAGTCCTCACCATTTTTGTAAAATAATATATCAATAATTGTAATGAAGATTTAGTTGAGTGTTGATATTGTCTAGAAGACAATATTTGTATTTAAACTCACAGTTTATATGCTGTATTAATAAAGTTGTTGTTGTTTCTGTACCATGTTATTGACGACTCAGAATGGGTGTTGTATACCTATTTTGGTGGCGTCACACCTAAGCTCTGATACCAACTATGAGGCCCCCAAAATAGTATACACAACCCATTCTGAGTCGTCAAATACATGGTACAAAAAAAACTACAAGTTCATTATTACGATTGTCGTGCAAAATACGACAACACATATACTGTGAGTTTAAATTAAAATATTGTCTTCTAGACAATATCCACACTCAAATAATTCCTCATTACAATTATTGATACACTATTTTACAAAATAGTGAGGACTGCTAAAAAAACTGACTTGAAACATCACTCCACACCCCGACTAGTTCTAGCTATATTCTCGCCTCTTGGGAAGAAAAATGGAACAAAAAGAAAAAGGGTGAGCTGAACTAGCCCAGTAAAAAAATATTATGACTAATATAATGCAAAACAAATTATCGTTAGCCTTCAATAAATCAGATAAAATATAATGGACAACAAGTTTTAGATCAATATTCGCAGCGGAAATAATAATTTATTAGAAGAGTTTAAGTAGAGAATGAAGTCTACTATCTTCTATGATTTAGAAGTTCATCATCAATATTTTATTCCTGTAACATCAATCAATACACATCTTGAACGAAATATTCATCTTTGCTTTACGGGCCGAAGATATTCATTTCCTGAAGAGTTTGAGTTCTTAGCTGAGATTACGGAAAAATGCATTTTGTGCAAGGACACTGCACATGATACTGTCAGTGATCCGCAACTGAGAGTTATGACTGCAATAATGATGAAGCAGCAGATGAACTTTGGATCCCTTCTAATTGATTGGTTGACCAAATGGCTGGAAAAGACTGAGATGAAGAAGTCTACAGATAAACCTCTCACAAAGGTTTTTCATGGAAGACTCTTGAGCATTATACTAAAGAAGAAACTGAAAAGAAAGATAAAGGATGATGAGGGAGAACCACTAAATGTTCATAAAATAATGTCTCCACAGTTGTTAAAAAACTGGAAGAAAAATCCCAAGGAAAATAAGAGGCTAATGACATCTGAGAGCAGCAGCAAGGTGTCTGCTAAGAAGAGGAAGACAAAGTAGGTGGAAAGCAAGCTATCTCAATCTGATGACTCTGTACCTGTAGCAGCCACTCCAGCAAAGAAAAAGTCTATGAGTGTGAAGAATACAGAGGTAATCCAAGAAGCAATTCCAAAAAGAAGAAGAAGTAACAGATTACTTCAAGGTCCATCCAAAAAGAAAGCAAAGATGATGAAGAAGTCAGTCTCAGTCCCCCAAAGAAGTATATCTACTGAAGAAGAAAATATAGAGTCTGAAGATGAGAAGGGAACTGAGAACCTCAGGGATGAATCCTCAAGAGGCAAGTCCAGTAAAATGGAACATCTAAGTCTGGTGATGATAAAAAATGTACAAGTCCTGTGGCCAACATCCAAAGTAGTAACTCTGTTGCTGAAAAAAGTTTGAAAGATGAAACAACTGCATCTCCTACTCCTAAAGTCCAAACAAGTCCATCTGATGATTCAAAAGATGTTGAGTCCAAAGAAGAAGAATTTGCCCCTAATGTTGATCAACATCAAGAAAGCTTATCTGATGATACAGAGGCTTCAGACTCTAAAGAAGAAGAAAAGTCTGAAACCCCTATAGCCGACCCTCCAATAAGATGAAAAAGCAACAAACTGGTTGCTAAATCTATCTCAAAAAGGACAGGAGAACACTTCACTGTTGTCATTGATTTGAGTGATGATGAGTTTGAATCCACGAAAGAAGGTGCTGAATAAGAAGATGAAAAGATGTAAAAAGATTCTAATTCTACAAACCAAGAAACAGAGGAACACACTAATGAGTCTGATGAAAGAAGTCAACATGATTCAAGCTCAGGAGGTGAAGAGATGGAGGAATAAGAGGAATCAGCAGACTATTATCCTGTCCTCTCTCCAGCAAGAATTCGTAGAAGAATAGTGGTGGAAGTCTTTGATGAACCACCAGATGCACCACCAACAAGATGGATAAGCTATGGAAACGAACAACTCAGAGTTGTAAGGATGACTACAGACGAGGTGCTTAAAAACTGGAAAAACATGGAGTTAGATTGCACAACAATACTGTATAATCGTGATGATCTTCTGATAAGATGGTTCTTCCCTTGGATGCCCTGGTTAAAAGCATATACTGATAAAGATGGGAGCTACTTCAGTTGGTGTTATTCACAGTTTCTGAACTTGTTGATGGTATCTCAAAACTTTCCAAGGGTAAAGAAGTTTGCAACCAAGATGATCAAAGACCAGTCTCACTTCAAAGTCTACCGACATGCTCATAACCATTACACTCCCTACGACTGTAGAGTGGGTTCTGATGGCAGAAGGAGTATGCCCAAGTGGATGATCATAGAATCCCTTCATTCTACCATTCAAGATGATCAAGTTCAGGTTAAGAAGTTTCCCTCTAACCAAGCATAATTGTCTGATATTCCTTCATCCTCCAATAGTGAATGTCACACAATGATTTATCAGATTGTCACTGCTTTTGAAAAATTGTCCGAGAATGAAAATCGTAGAGTTGATGCTGGAAGACAACAAGAGTCTGCCCAATCATATGACCAAAATCCTACGGAACAGTAGCTATTGAAGAATTCTGATGAGTTGATTGAAAAGATATATATCATCACAAAAGAGGTAAAGATGTTGACAGAAGCAGGAGACAATGCGGCTCAAGACAGACTACAAGCCACTATATCTGATATATCTCTCAAAATCAAAGAGAGAGATCAAACCTATCTGAAGGCTATGTTTGATCAGAAAGCCGAAGCTCTACGAGCATAAAAGCTAATGAAGAGCAAATTATTTCTCTCTTTGACAAAATATACAATCTGAATCAGTCTAACTCCCTACAACTTGAGCTGAGACAACAAGAACTCAAGATTGAGGTTGGTAACTCATTTTACTTGATAGAGAAACTTATGTCAAAAGTAGAGATGCTTTATCAAATTATTAATGACAAAAGGGGGAGAAAAAGAGACAAGGAAAGAAGGGAAAGAAGCACCCAAAGAAGGCCAAGAGAAAAGCAAAGGAACAGAAAAAGAAAAATACAGCAGCAAAAGCAGAGTCATCATCTCAGGGGGAGCCAAAGGATGATGATCTTATGAACGTGGAGTCTGAGGGGGAGCCAGACAAAAATGAAAAGTATGAATCTCAGGGGGAGCATAGAAAAGAAGAAGAAGATAAGTATCTAAGTAACTGGTAAACAGACATCCTGGAAGACAAACATGAAGCAAAAAAAAGGTGCATCTTTATGTAGTTAGGTATGTTCTGGATCCAAGATGTAAAGTGTCATAGTTTATGTAATTCCATATTATTATCAATGACATCCATGATTATCTATTTTAGAAATACAACTGCTCACTGTATATAAGATTCATTCATATCATGCATATGCACTAATTATTTTTTGTCATAATCAAATAGGGGGAGATTGTTAGGAATAAGCATGTGAATGATATTCCTATTTATATATGATTTGATTATGATATAAATGAATGAATATGTAATTATAATTGCATTGAGAAAAGTTGTAAAGTCCTTTGATAGATAATAGGAACTTATGTACAAGGACTTAGAATGACTTGATCAAATATATTAGGCTGATCCTACATAAGCAAAACAGCTTTGTAAAGTCCTTAAAAAGAAATTATGTACAAGGACTATAAATATAGAAAGATCAAGCTTGTTAAGCTGATCTTATAATGTAATAGATAGGCTTGTCTGATCGTCAAGCACTGCACTAGAAATCATAGTCTGTCAGGAGAGTCGAGGAAAAACTCAGGCAGAATCGTAGTCTGCAAGATAGTAGATCTCAGAGTTCGTAGACTTCCAAGAGAGACGAGGAAGGATCGTAGTGTGTCGAGAAGAACTTCTTCGAAACCATAGTCTGTTGAGGAAGTCATGTTCAAAATCATAAAGACAGCATGTCTAAGATCTGACCGAGCATCTGCCAAAGCCAAGTCAAGAATCGTAGACCACACTTGGAGTTGTAGAGTCTGCTGATCGAATAAGAGGCAGAAATCATAGTCGATCTAGATCAGATAAAGACAACAAGCTTAAGGATAAAGATCGTAGAGTGTCAACATCTGATCTCGGAGTCGTAGTATCTGCACGACCAAAGCTAAATTGTAGAGGGTAAAACTAAGGCTTCAACAAATGTGCTCAAAATGCCAAGACAAAATTGTAGAGTAAACACGATTCTCAAAAAACGAGCACTCCTAGAATATCAAAAAGATGAAGCCTCTAGTCTGAGTTGCAAAGATACATTCAACCTTAAGGAAACAAGAGAGCACTCAACGAATGACTTGCAAGCTAACAGAAGATCTAAGCACCAAACTAATCAACATCCAGATTGAGTTTTAAAGCCATTCAAGATGAAGTCTTCCACAAGTTGATCAGAAGAAGACTTCAGTAAAAGTGACTGACTAGGGAAAGTCAGAAAGTGCAGTAGCTGTCAAGTGAACAGAAGACAACGATCTTGGGATCAACCAGGATCGTAGTGTTTGCCAAACAAAGCAGGAACTGATGTAGTTTACATAAAGATACTGGCCAAATTTTGAAGAACAAGGCTAAAGTGATTAAGCATGAGTCAGTCCATTGATGATAAGTGAACGGGAGATCATAAGGAAAAAGTGAGCTGGGAATGCATGCGACAAATCTGAGGTGTCTTGTTGTTCAAAAAAGACCAGAATAAGGAGTCAAGCTATCAGTTCTTGAGATCAGTCGAAGGCAAACAGAAGTATTGAAGAACTGCACAAATGAAGGAAGAGGTGTTCTACATTGAAGATCCAATGAACACTCTTCAGGATCGTAGTATTGTCTCAATCAGTCAATGAGCAGCATTCAACAAGATATACTATGATCAGGTCCAAGAACATATGCATCAGAATCGTAAAGTTTGATCATCTGAAGATTGAAGCATTGGTAACTGTTCAATCTGAAGACTGATATTTGAATATTGCTAATTGAGAGCATCGATGCAAAAGGACAACTTCTGATGTTCTAATCAAGAAGTTAAAAAGAAGAAATAATGACGACTACCTGCCTGACATGAAAATATGACAACTCTAAGGCGATAGGTAAGGTAGCAGACTACTGTGTCAGTAAAGTCATAAAGGAGATGTCACGTCACATCAAGCAGTTTGCACCAAATAACTCAAGATCTACGAAGCAAATTAAATAGCTTCCAAAGGCTATATTCCAACGGGAAGATTGGGAAAGAGTATATATCAGCCATAGTTTCAAAGATCATGTGTTGCTGAGTTGAAGGATCGTTGATTTGTTGGAATGATAAACTATTGACTCTACGAGTTCCACCAGAACTGAATAGAACAAGTCTCAGTGGCAGTGAGACTACGAAGGTGGAAGTGAAGCATCTTTGAAGAAGGACTTAAAAAGACTAAAGCTTCACTTAACAAAGATGAGAATGTCACTGAAGATGGCAGCTAAGCTGAGAGCCGAGAAGGCCAAGAAGATATCATTCAGAAAAGTGGTAGAATACAAAAAAGATCCAGAGAACCACTCTACGAATCACCATAAACCAAAAGCTGAAACAGAACAGATGTAGAACCATGTCTGCAAACCATTCAAGAAGGGTTCAGGGAATGTTAAGTGCCAGACAAAGTCTACCAAAAGCTCAAACACTTAGCAAACCCAAATAGTAATGGTGCAAATCTGACATCTGATGAACATGAGCAGAACATAATGAAGATCAGCTACACCAAAGAAGATATGGTCCAGACTCTACGTAGAATACAATGAGGACCACACCAAGCTACTAAGTACTAAAGATGTTCAAGCTTCAAGACATCTTAGCAGTAAGGCACCACCACCACCAACAACAACAACAACACCACCAACAAGAAGCCAGGGCTTGAGGGGTCCTTGTCCGGAGGGACTAAATGAAGTTCCAAGCCTATTGGGCTTGAAGAGTTCCTAGGGAACTAGAGGAGTTCTAAGCCTGCTGGGCTTGAATATTTCTTAGTGAATTGAAGTTCAAAGACTGCTGGCCTTAAAGGAATATTAGTGATTCAGGGTGATGCCCTTCCTTAGTGGAAATCCTGCTAGTTTAAGCACAAGAAGGGATTAAGAGCTTAAGTCTCTAAACCACTTAAAATCCCTTGTGTCTTTTATATTCAATCATTTATTTTCTGTCATTTATATTATGTATTTAACTGCTATAAATGCTATATATGTATTAACTGCTTACAACTTAACTAACTCTACGAATAATGTATGTATGTTCATGAATATATCAATGAAGGGGATCTTTTACTTATTCCACTGTGTTTGAAAAGATTCTTATGTTTGTCATATGTTAATTCATTAGTAATACAAAATAAACAGGAATAGTATTTGAAAATAAAAAGGATCTATTCAACCCCCCCTTCTAGATCTATTGTGTGCCTACTGGGAACTAACAATTGGTATCAGAGCAGGTTCTCATGCTATATACAAAAGCTAATCACTTTGAGTTTGATCCTAAGCACAAACATTGTTCTAAACTTATTTTAGTAGTAAGTCACTTATAAATGAAGATGAGTTCTCACGTTAGAAATATTTTGTACAGGTAAATGTGTATATACACATGAAGCTGCTTAGATTGGTCCATTGTTAAAAGCCATAACAACAAGACCAATCCTTGGCCACAATTAATCTTGTAGTTTGAAGACCAGGCAAGGAAGCTCAAGAGGCATCAAAAGCAAAGAGTCGAGCATCCACTAGTCTAAAAGATAAGATGGCCATATAGTACTTATCCAGAGAAGAAAGAAGAATTTCTCAAATATGTATTTGGCTAACAAGCAGCTGTATGTGAACCTTGAGGATCAAGTTCGTCAAAGAACTAAGGATGCCAAGACTTTCTTCGCTTACATCTTCAAGACTATGACTGATTGATCGAATGACAACTGGAGCAACAAGCTGTCAGAAATGAATATAAAGATATGCACATCAATGCCTAACCTCATTGTCGACGGCGGAATTTTTGAGTGTCCCTTTTCGTTACTTTTTCGTTGGTGTTCTCATGTTAATGTGAGATTTATTTAAAAAAACAAGTGAAAAAGGTCCGACATGTATAATGTCGACGATTTAACATTAAGAGTCACCAGTTGGTGTATTTAACTGGTTGCACCAACGCAACTGAAAATGTTTTCACATTGACCCAATGTTTTGACACTGCTAGACGGATCTGTGAAACCGAGATTCATTTTGGGTCCCAGGGCTTGATTATGCTGAGGGAAGGTGTTAGGCACCCCCTGACATCCATGTTACCACGGTGACCACCACTTTTTAAAGAAATTATTATATGAATGTGTGTGTTTGTGTGTGTGTGTGTATGTATCAATGTGCAGTTATTTGAAAGTAGTGCGAGGCCTCGTTCGCACCTATATACACAAGGTTTGAATTTTATAGGAAAATTCAGTTTTAACTAAGATATAGCAATGACGTTTTATAAAAGAGGTTTTTTAAACCCTGTGCTCAATAGGAATTGAGACCTTTTCATACTTCCATTTTATTACTAAATGTTCGGCTTGTTTTCTTTTATTTTTGAGATGCGAAACATTCTCGAAAAAATAATATACAGCAGTGCCGAACTCCTCATGGGCATAACAGCCATCAAAGGAAATTCAGACACTGTAAAATAATGTACAGGCTGCTTACAGCTGAAAAATGTCCATCATAGGAACCGAATCTAGATTCAATAAACTGAACATGTGATCACATGATTCCTAGGCTCATATGATACTGCAATTTGTATGAAAAGCAGTAAGCATTTATATATATAAAAGCTGTAAATATATATATATATATATAAACATGATCAACCGCCGCGAAGTAAACTCGAGGCGGGACAAAATGTAAATAAAGCTGTAAAAGCGATCAACTGCCACGAAGTAAACTCCAGGCAGGACGGAATGTAAATAAAGTTGTAAAAGGCCACGAAGTAAACTCCAGGTCTGACAAAAATGTAAATATATATATATATATATATATATATATATATATATATATATATAAAAGCAGTAAACGAATTGGATGTGAATTCAGGCTCATTGGATATGTTCGACAGCAATTATATATGTATATATATATATATAAAAGAAATTAAACACACTTGATATAAAATCCAGACTCATCAGATATGTTTGACAATATTTATATATATATATATACTATGTATATATTAACTGCTTACAACTTAACTAACTCTACGAACAATGTATGTACGTTCATGAATATATTAATGAAGGGAATCTTTTACTTATTCCGCTATGCTTGAAAAGATTCTTATGTTTGTCATATGTTAATTCATTAGTAATACAAAATAAACAGAAAAAGTATTTGAAAATAAAAAGGGTCTATTCAACCCCGCCTTCTTGATCTATTTTGTGCCTACTGGGAACTAACAGTTACATTAGCCTCAAATTGAATATTAAAATGACCACACTCCAATCGATTTATCCCTTCATTATAGCATAAAATTAACTTACTCTGGCTTCAGCCAATTCCCGTGTGCCAATGTTAACTATAGTGCAGCTGATAGGTTAAGAACACTCTTAGTATTTATAGCTTGCTCGTTTGTGGTACTAGGGACAACCACGTTGATAAGCCTACTATAAGAAATAATTGTAATCAAGAAACAAAAACCATGAAAAATTTATCCTTATTGTTGCTAGTTATGGCGGGGGTTGTCTATCCAAAAGTAATTTGCAGTTACCAGATTTTCAGCATTCACATGGTCCTTTTTCTTCACCAAAAACAACAATCAAACCAAAAAAAGAAAATATTATTAATGAAGTTCAAAAGTTACAAAACAATCAATAAACTGAACTTCAGATACAAAATAATCCATAAACTGAAGTTCAAAAGTTACATCTGCTGACAGGCAATAACTAAAGCATTAAAAGAAAAATTTATCATAAAGCATTCCTATTATTAATGAGTTTAAATCAAAGCATACAACAAACTGATATGACAAATTAAGAAAGAAAATTTTATAGTATTTCAAGGCATTTGATAGTACAATAATGGAATCATTTTTCAACTATTCACCTGAGTTAATAAAACCACGTATTATGAAAGTGAGTCAAATATACATTCACTAGTCTTCATTTGAATCCGAATCTAATGTTTGGTCGTTACAAAGATATTTTTTAGGAATGTCCCTAGCTTTACACATCCTAAGATCATGTGCTATTCTAAATCTAAAGATATAAGCCTCGTTTAGAGTCCACCTTGGTTCCTTCTTGATGTTTATCAGGTCCAAAAAAAAATCTACGTACTTTACAACATAAACGCCAAAATCATTTGGATTCCATAGTCTCAGCTTATTCACACAAACTAAAACTTTCAGCTTCGATCTTGACCACTTTACTTTAGGATTCGCCAGACTAAGCAACAAAGGAATTAACTCCATCTATAAACCACAAAACAATCATTTAATTCCCAATATACAATATATGTCTGTGTGATGACATGAAAAAATAAGTAATATATTAATGAACTCACCACAACCGCAAAGATGTTTTGATATAATTATGACAAAGGCATTAATGGTTTGTCATCATTAAATGGGTCAAATAGCATTACTTTCTACTTGTTGACACTCCAAATAAATAGGTAGAAATGATTGTTGCTTTCGTTGATGAATGGAAATAATATGTAATGACACTCATGTACTGGGGCACCAACTGGAAGATTGATGTAATTTCTTAAAAATTTGAGTGTGGTTTCTTTGCTTACTCCGGCACTCGGCAAGTTTTGGGTGCCCAACTCCGCAAAGAACGTTGGCATGAAATAAAACAGAGCCCATCGTTGGATACCTTCACTCCTTATCTTAGCTTCTCTATCTCTCAACAACAAAAAAATATGCATCCAATACATGCGTTCATAACCAACCATTGGGTCTCAGACAGTTCACATCCTTAAATTCTAACTTATATAGACTGCCTTGATGGATATGAGGAAAGTATGATGGGTCGTGAGTTAGACTAAACCAATGGTGTCAGGAATAAGCATTGGAATGTTATTCCTATTTACATATGATTTGATTATGATATATATGAATGAATACGAAAGTATGCCTACATTAAGAAAAGTTATAAAGTCCTTTGATAGATAATAGAAACATATGTACAAGGACTTAGAATGAATTAATCAAATGTGTTGTTGATCCTATATAAGCAAAATAGCTTTGTAAAGTCCTTAAAAAGAAATGATATACAAGGACTATAAATATAGAAAGATCAAGTATGTTAGGTTGATCTTATGATGTAATAGATAGGCTTATCTGATCGTCGGGCACTGCTCCAGAAATCGTAGTCTGCCAGGAGAGTCGAGGAAAACTCGAGAGCTATCGAGGCAGAATCGTAGTCTGCAAGATAGTAGATCTCGAAGTTTATAGACTGCCAGGAGAGACGAGGAAGGATCGTAGTGTGTCGAGTAGAACTTCCTCGGAGCCATAGTCTGCTGAGGAAGTCATGTTCAGAATCGTAGAGACAGCCTGCCTACGAGCCAACGAGCATCTGCCGAAAAGTCAAGAATCGTAGAGTGTCAAGATCTGATCTCAGAGTTGTAGTGTCTGCACAGCCGAAGCTGAATCGTAGAGTTTAGTACTGAAACTTCAATAGATATGCTCACAACGCCAAGGCAGAATCGTAGAGCAAATACGATTCTTAGAAAATTAGCACTCCCAGAATATCCAAAGGAATGAAGCCTCTGGTCTAAGCTGCAAAGATACATCCCACCTGAAGGAAACCAGAGAGCACTCAACGAATGGCATGACAAGCTAACGAAAGATCTAAGCACCAACCCAATCAGCATCCAGATTGAGTTGTGAAGCCATTCGAGATGAAGTCTTCCACATGTTGATCAGAAAAAGACTTCAGTAACTGACTACGGAAAGTCAGCAAGTGCAGTAACTGTTAAGTAGACAGAAGGAGACGATCTTGGAAGCAACCAAGATCGTAGTGTTTGCCACACAAAGAAGGAACTGATGGAGTGTAAACAGAGATACTGGTCAGCCTCTGAAGAAAAAGGCTAAAGTAATTAAGCATTGGGTCAGTCCATTGATGATAAGTGAACGAGAGATCACAAGGAGAAAGCGTGATAGACACGCCACAAATCTGAAGTGTCTTTCTATTCAGAAGGGGCCAGAGCAAGGAGTCAAACCATCAGTTTTTGAGAACATTCGAAGCAACCAGAAGTGTTGAAGCACTGCAAAATAGAAGGAAGAGGTGTTCTACATTGAAGATCTAATGAACACCCTTCAAAGATCGTAGTGTTGTCTCTTCGTGTCACATGAGCAACAGTTAACAAAACACTACGATCAGGTCCAAGAAATGCATGCATCAGAATCGTAGAGTTTGGTCATCCGAAGATTGAAGAATTGGCAACTGTTTAATCTGAAGGCTGGTATTCAGACAAGAGCTTATTGAGAGCATCGATGCAAAAGGACAACCTCTGATTAAGAAATCAGAAGGAGGAAATAAAGTCATCGACCTACTCGAGACATCAGAGTGACATCTCTGACGTGGTAGGTCAAATAGTAGACTGAGGTGTCAGAAAGTCAAAAAAAATTGATATGTCACATTTGCAGTCTACACCAAATAACTCGAAATCTGTGAAGCATTTCAAAGTGCTTTCAAGGGCTACTTCTCAACGGGAAGATTAGGAAGGAGTATAAATAAGCCAGAGCTTCAATGATCATGTTTTGGCTAATTATTGAAAAGTTGTAGAATCGTTGAGTTGGTAGAATGCTATTGTTGACTCTACGAGTTCCACGAAAAGATTAACAGATCAAATCTCAGTGACAGTGAGACTACATAGGTGGAAGTGAAGCAGCTTTATAGAAGGACTTAAACAGACTAATGTTACACTCAACAAAGATGAGAATGCACTGAAAATGGCAGCTAAGCTGAGAGCCGAGAAGGACAAAAAGATAGCATTCAGAAGAGTGGCAGAGCACAAAGAAGATCCAGAGAACCACTCTATGAATCACTATGAACCTAAAGCTTAAACTAAACAAGTGCAAAACTAGGCTGCAAAACATTAAAGAAGGGTTCAGGGATTGATAAGTGCCAGACGAAATCTACCAAAAGCTCAGAGACTTACTAAATCCAGATGGTGATGGTGCACAGTTGACATTAGATGAAGATGAGCAGAAAAGAGTAAAGATCAGTTGCACCAGAGAAGATATGGTCCAGACTCGAAGCAGAATGCAAAGAGGACCACACCAAGCTGCTAAGTACAAAAGATGTTCAATCTTAATGACATCTTAGCAGCTCATCACCAACAACACTAACAACAACAACAAACAACAACAACAAGAAGAAGCCAGGGACTGAGGGGTCCTTGTCTGAAGGGACTAAATGAAGTTCCAAGCCTGCTAGGCTTGAAGAGTTCCTAGGGAACTAGAGTAGTTCCAAGGCTGCTGGCCTTGAAGAGTTCTTAGTGAACTGAAGTTCCAAGGCTACTGGCCTTGAAGGAATCTTAGTGATTCAGGGTGCTGCCCTTCCTTAGTGGAAATCCTGCTAGTTGAAAGTAGAAGAGTGGATTAGGAGCTTGAGTCTCTGAACCACTTAAAACCCCTTGTGTCTTTTACTTTATGTCATTTACCTTATGAACATTAACTGATATATCTGCTATGTATGTTTTAACTACTTACAACCGAACTAACTCTAAGAACAATGTATGTATGATTATGTATATATCAATGAAGGGGATCTTTTACTTATTCTGTTGTGCCTGAAAAGATTCTTATGTTTGTCATATGCTAATTCATTAGCCATTCAAAATAAATGAGAAAAGTATTAGAAAAGAAAAAGTATCTATTCAACCCCCTTCTAGATATATATTGTGCCTACTGGGAACTAACAATTGGTATCAAAGCAGGTTCTCGTGCTATATCCTAAAGCTAATCACTTTTAGTCTGATCCTAGTCGCAAACATTGTTCTAGACTTAGTTTAGTAGTAAGTTAATTGTTGCATATGAGCTCACACGTTGAAAATACTATGTATAGGTAAAATGTGTATATACACCTGAAGTTGCTCAAATTGGTCCATGCCCTTGATTATCATATCAATAAGACCAATCCTTGCTCGCGGTCAATCTTATAGTCTGAAGACCAGGATAGAAAGCTCAAGAGACATAAACAGAAAAGAGTCAAACATCCACCAGACTGAAAAGATGAAAAGGCCATACATGCTAAGAAATGCTTATCCAGAGATGAAAGAAGAACTTCTCAAACATGTATCTGGCTAACCAGCAGCAGGATGTAAACCTTGTGAACTCAAGGATGTCAGAGAACTAAAGATGTTGATATTCTCTTAGCTTGCATCTTCAAAACCACGACTGATTGATGGAAGGTCAACTGAAGCAACTAACTGTCAGGAGCAAATGAGAAACTATGCACATCAATTCCTAAACTCAGAATATCTAAGATAAATGACTATTAAGAAATTGACAGTAAAAAGGTACGGTTCCTCATTAATATAAATATGTACATCATGATTGCACCTCCTTATAAACCATAACAGTATTCTTTCAAGGAATTATAATCTACCTAAAAGGTGAAGAGGGAAAGTACACTGAGGGTGGAAACTCAAATTCTTATAAACTTTCTCTCCATCCAAGTTTTAGGTTGAAGATGACATTTTGAAGGAAATCTGAAATGGGTCATAAGAGCATCACAGGTTGAATTAACTTTATGTGAAGTAATCTTTGCTGATAGGTTAGTATGTATGTACAACCTACGTTCAAAGTGTTTAATAATACACAGAGTATGATCAGTTCTACAAGAGTATCTTGAAGATTCGTAGAAACTGATCACCTCCATGAATCAACCAAATATAAATAAATTATAGAGTTGATTCTCACTCTGTGAACATTTAAACCCTGTGAACATAACCCAACAAATGATGAAACCATAAAAAAGGAGTGTTTTATTAAAATAGCAAATCTTACACACACTCACCATCATGCATCTCAAAATGTATTATCTAAATTAGTTACATGCATGAATATGACTATTGGTGATAAATATGATGATTATCCAAATATATGAGGAACAGGGGTTTAGAAAACTAACCAAGCAGGACCCATTTAACCATGGGTACCAAAAATAGAAATTTATAACCTGTAGGTACTTGGTCTATTTGGCCACACTAAGGAAGGCTGAAACTGAAGACTTCAGTTAAGAAGATTCAACCATCAGAAGGCTTAAGACTGTTCAGAAATGATTCTGATAAAAATCCTATATGTCAAAGCTTGTCCTTGAAGACCTGCTGAGCTGATCTAAATAAAGCTCACATGGCTGCTGATCTTTATATGAGAGAAGGCCATTCAACCAAAGATGAAAAGGGGTCTTAGATGCTCAATCATGCAAAGCATGTCATAAAAGAAGAATCCTCAAGGAAGCTCACCACAGAGGATCATCAAGCATCAAACATGAGGACTCATTTCGGGAGCAAAACTCCACGAGCACAAGCTGACAAAGAAGAATATGTTCGTAGTGATGTCAAATGATCGTAGAATGATCAGTCCTGGAGATATTCATGTCTACGATGTAAACATATTTGATTGTCAGTGGTGATTCTAGTTAGAAGGAGATATATAGGGATTCTTCCTAATGTACACGAAGAAAAGGAAATCACACCTCACTGAGAAGATAGCATAACTATGGGGAAGCAGTGATCTATTAAGAAATAATAGCACTGAGATATACTATGAAGCAGTGTACCAGCTACAGAGTCCCAAAACTTTGTGGCTGATGAACCAAATGAAGATCCATAGTCAGTAGGAACGTCTCAAAACATACTACTGATAACCTTTCAGCCACCCAACTCAAAATCGTGGAGCGCATATGATCAAACACCTGATCGTAGTGTAAGAGCAGGAGGACACCACGATTACAACAAATGCAATTGTCTAAAGTTGGTAGAGGACCTCACCACCAGAAAAGGTCAAATGAGATATCGGTGCAAATCACTTCCAAAGTATTTCATCTGGAAAGCGCCTCAAGGAAAAACCTGACCCTTAGCTCACTCTAAGAGGTTGGCCCTTCCTGAGCTACCTTAACCGAGAAGGAGTGCTTGATCAAGTTCATCTCAAGGACCAAGGCAATCAACGATCGTAGAGTAAAGGTTGAAGAAAACTCAACAATCGTGATGAAATCTCAACGATCGTAGTGCTACCTTAGCGATCGTAGAAGCAGACTCGACGATCGCAGTCTTACAGAGGTTACTCTAACTTATGAGGATCTTGAAAGAATGGGACAATTGCTCAACCATTCAAATTATGAGAGAGATAAGTTTGAATACAGTTTGGAAAGATATCATGCAAACGCATCTCAAAACTTAAGTGCCCAAACTGGCTTGGGATACATCAGTGATCAAGCTATGCAGTTTCAAGATGAGGATTAATGTTAAAACCATCCACTGCAGTATCTATCAAAAGTTGATCATTGAGTCAACAATGGAAAACGTAGAGTCCATAGCTGACTTACCATGCTACTCTACGAACCAAGATGGTCAACGGTCAATCCACGTCATTGACGACTGTTTATTTTAAAAAGGGATAATAAACTGAAGAGTTAATGGGGGAGTTACAGCTCATTACTGGGCATAAAGACAAATTCAAATTCTGCAATGGCTAGTTGACACATCACATCGTATGCAGAGTCAGAAGGAACTGCCATAAAGACAAATTCAAATTCTGCAAACAGTTACCAGAAACTATCGAACCTCTCTCCCTCCCATTTTCAAACCCTAGAATCCTCTTCGAAGCTTAAATCAATTAAACCTCCAGAACCCAAATCACAATCAGCTATCTCTCTTAAATCTCTCTGAATCACATACCCATATACCTTGAACTCTTCAAATGGCAGAATGACGAGTTATAACAAGAATCCAACTCGGCTTCAAAAAGTTCAAAAAATCAGAAACGAAGTTCAAGGACATACTTGAGCTCGTAAAGAAGGTTGGGTTCTCTGAGTGCTTGGAGGCCGACACTCCAGTCTATACAGAGCTAGTGAAGTAGTTCTACTCAAATGCTTCAACGAATTCTAGGCTTCTGACCACTAAGGTGAAAGGATCAAGTCTGAAGATAAGAGCATCAGACATCAATCAATGTTTAGGGTTTCCCAATCAAGGTCTGATAAACCTGGATGAAGTCGACATTGAAGAAGGCAATATGCTAATGCGGTACCAAAGAAACCCTAGTCTAAAGGACATGAAGAAGGAGTTTCCTGAGGAATTCGAGTTCCTTGCTGAGATAGTAGGCAAATGTATACTATACAAGGATACGACACATGACACTGTGCTTGATCAACAACTGAAGATTATGTTTGCAATAGTTCTGAAGAAGCAAATCAACTTTGGAGTTATCCTATTTGATCAGATCTCTAAATGGGTAGAAAAGGCTGAGTTGAAGACGTCTACAGAAAAACCCCTGACAAAGGTGTTTCATGGAAGACTGTTGAGTATAGTACTAAAGAAGAAGCTGGGAATAAAAATCAAGGATAATGAAGGAGAGCCTCTAAATGTTCACAAAGTAATATCTCCTTAGCTATTCGTAAACTGGAAGAAGAACCCAAAGGAAAATAGGAGGCTAACAACAACTGGGGGCAATAGAAAGAACTCTGCTAAAAAAAGAAAGGCAAAAGAGGTGGAAAGTTCTGAATCTAGTGACTCTGTACCAGCAGCAACCACACCAGCCAAGAAGAAATCCAGAGGTGTGAGGAAAACTGAGGCCCCACCAAGAAGTCTCTCCACCAAAGATAATGATGAAGATGAAAAGGTCTCAACCGCAGAGACCACAAAAATGAGAAGTAAAAGACTATCTCAAGAGCCATCCAGAAAGAAAGCTAAGGTGGTAAACAGACCAGTCCCAATTTCCCAATAAAGTACATCTGACGAAAAGGAGAACGTAGAGTCAGAGTAAGAAAAGGGAATTGATGGTCTCAAGACCGATTCCCCAAGAACGAATCCAACAATGAAGCTGAAGCTGGATTTATGGAAGAAAATGGAGAATCTGTTGATGAAGAAAAATGCACAAGCCCCGTGGCTAACTCTTAGAGCATTCACTTTGATGATGAAGAAAATCTACCAGCTGACCCAACTCCATCTCCAAATGCAAATGCTCCAACAAGCCCAGATGATGGGTCAAATGATGTTGATTTTGAAGGAGAAGGACATGCCCCTGCCAATACTAAAAGTCAAGGAAGTTTGCCCGATGATTCAAAGGCCTCATAGTCTGAAGAGGAAGAAGATTCTGACTCTTCCATAGCTGAACCTCCAAGAAGAAGGAAAAGCTATAGATTACTTGCTCAATTTGCCTCAAAAAAGAAAAATGATCACTCTAATGAAGTCATTGAATTAAGTGATGATGAATCTGATGAAAGGAGTCAGCAAGATTCAGGCTCAAAAAGAGAAGAAATAGAGAAAGACTCTAATTCTGCACATCAGGAATCAGAGGAACCAGAATACTATCCTGTCATCTCTCTAGATAGGAGTAACAGAAAAATAGCAGATGAAGTCTCGAATGAACAACTAGAAGTACTTCCAGAAATTCCAAGCCTTGAGCTGGTGTCTAAGAACTTCCCAAGAGTGAAGAGTCATACAACAATGATGATCAAAGACCAGCCCCACTACAAAGTCTACAGATATACTGGAAACCACTATATTCCCTTTGATAGTAGAGTGGACACTGAAGGCAGAAGGATTATGGCCAAGGGAATAATCGTAGAGTCTATTTACTCTACCACTGATGGTGTTCAAATCTAAATTGAAAAGCCTCCATCTGCCCAAGCTCAGCTATCTGACCTTCCTTCATCCTCCAATAACGATTGGTACTCAACGATTTTTCATATTCTCAACTCCTTCAAAAATCTGTCCAAGGATGAAAATCGTAGAGTCCAATCTGGTATTCAACAAGAAGCTGCCCAACCAGATAACCAAACTCCTATGGAGCAGGAGCTAATAAAAAATTTTGATGATCTGATTGAGAAGATGTCTCTAATCACTGAAGAGTCTAAGAGGTTGACAACAACAGAAGATAACTCAGCTCAAGACAGACTCCAAGCCACCATTGTTGATGTATCTCTCAAAATCAAAGAGAGAGACCACATCTATCTGAGGCCATAAATGATCAGAAGGACAAATGCACTACGAGCACAGAAGGTAAATGAAGAACAACTCCAAGTCCTCTATGACAAGATTGAAAACATGAATCAGTCTTTCTCCGTGCAACTTGAGATGAGCCAACAAGAACTCAAGTTTGAAGTTGTTAACTCCTCCTATCTGATGGAGTAGCTTATGTCCAACATGGGCCAGCTCTCTCAAGTGATTAATGACAAAAAGGGGGAGAAAAAAAGACATAGAAAGAGGCAGAATAAGAGGCACTCAAGAAAGGGCAAGAAGAGCAGAAGGAAAGAAAAGAAGAAGGCAGCACAAGAAGAAGCTGAGTAATCATCTAAGGGGGAGCCAAAGGATGATGAGCCAGAGGCTGAGGGGGAGCCAAAACCAGAAGAAGAGGGGTAGACAAAAGAAATAAAGTCAACATCCCACGGGGAGCAGGAGCAAAGAGATCAAATAAATGAATAGCTGATCAACAGACATCCTAGAAGCATACATGGAACCAAAGAGGTTCATCTCTAACTAGTTATGTATATTCTGGATCCAGAATATAACATGTCATAGTGTATTAAATTCCATATTATTATAAAATGACATTCATGATTATCTATTTTAGAAATACATTTGCTCACTATATATAAGATTCATTCATAACATGCATATGCACTTATTATTTTTGTCATAATCAAATAAGTGGAGATTGTTATGAATAAGCATGGGAATGTTATTCCTATTTACATATGATTTGATTATGATATATATGAATGAATATATAAGTATACCCGCATTAAGAAAAGCTTTAAAGTCCTTTGATAGATAATAGAAACATATGTACAAGGACTTAGAATGAATTGATCAAATGTGTTAGGCTGATCCTACAAAAACAAAACAGCTTTGTAAAGTCCTTCAAAAGATATGATGTACAAGGACTATAAATATAGAAAGATCAAGCATGTTAGGTTGATCTTATGATGTAATAGATAGGCTTGTCTGATTGTCGGGCACTGCTCTAGAAATCGTAGTCTACCAGGAGAGTCGAGGAAAACTCGAGAGCTATCGAGGCAGAATCGTAGTCTGCAAGATAGTAGATCTCGGAGTTCATAGACTGCCAGGAGAGACGAGGAAGGATCATAGTGTTTCGAGTAGAACTTCCTCGAAGCCATAGTCTGCTGAGGAAGTCATGTTCAGAATCGTAGAGACAACTTGCCTACTAGCCAACGAGCATCTGCCGAAAAGTCAAGAATCGTAAACTACACTTAGAGTCGTAGAGTCTACTGATCGTATCAGAGGCAGAGAACGTAGTCGAGCAAGATTAGATGAAGACAACGCACACAAAGTCAGAAATTGTAGAGTATCAAGATCTAATTTCGGAGTCATAGTGTCTGCACAGTCGAAGTTGAATCGTAGAGTGTAGTACTGAGACTCAACAGATATGCTAACAATGCCAAGTCAGAATTGTAGAGCAAATACGATTCTCAACAAATGAGCACTCCCTGAATATCCAAAGGAATTAAGCCTCTGGTCTAAGCTGCAAAGATATATCCCACCTGAAGGAAACCAGAGAGCACTCAACGAATGGCATGACAAGCTAACGAAAGATCTAAGCACCAACCCAATCAGCATCTAGATTGAGTTGTGAAGCCATTCGAGATGAAGTCTTCCACAAGTTGATCAGAAGAAGACTTCAGTAACTGACTAAGGAAAGTCAGCAAGCGCGGTAACTATCAAGTAGACAGAAGACAGCGATCTTAGAAGCAACCAGGATCGTAGTGATTGCCACACAAAGAAGGAACTGATGGAGTGTACACAGAGATACTGGTCAGCCTCTGAAGAAAAAGGCTAAAGTAATTAAGCATTGGGTCAGTCCATTGATGATAAGTGAACGAGAGATCACAAGGAGAAAGCGTGATAGACACGCCACAAATCTGAAGTGTCTTTCTATTCAGAAGGGGCCAGAGCAAGGAGTCAAACCGTCAGTATCTGAGAACAGTCGAAGCAACCAGAAGTGTTAAAGCACTGCAAAATAGAAGGAAGAGGTGTTCTACACTGAAGATCTAATGAACACCTTTCAAAGATCGTAGTGTTGTCTCTTCGTGTCACATGAGCAACAGTCAACAAGACACTACGACCAGGTCTAAGAAATGCATGTATCAGAATCATAGAGTTTGGTCATCTGAAGATTGAAACATTGGCAACAGTTTAATCTGAAGGCTGGTATTCGGACAAGAGCTTATTGAGAGCATTGATGCAAAAGGACAACCTCTGATCGAGAAATTAGAAGGAGGAAATAAAGTCATTGACCTGCCCGAGACATCAGAGTGACATCTCTGACGTGGTAGGTGAAACAGTAGACTGCAGTGTCAAAAATTCAGAAAAAATTGACATGTCACATCTGCAGTCTATACCAAATAACTCTAGATCTGTGAAGCATTTCAAAGTGCTTTCAATGGCTACTTCTCAACGGGAAGATTGGGAAGGAGTAAAAATAAGCCAGAGCTTCAACGATCAAGTTTTGGCTGATTATTGAAATGTTGTAAAATCGTTGAGTTGGTAGAATGCTATTGTTGACTCTACGAGTTCCACGAAATGATTAACAGATCAAGTCTCAGTGACAGTGAGACTGCATAGGTGGAAGTGAAACAGCTTTATAGAAGGATTTAAACAGACTAAAGCTTCACTCAACAAAGATGAGAATGCCACTGAAAATGGCAACTAAGCTGAGAGCCGAGAAGGACAAAAAGATAGCATTCAGAAGAGTGGCAGAGCACAAAGAAGATCCAGAGAGCCATTCTACGAATCACCATGAACCTAAAGCTGAAACTGAACAAGTGCAGAACCATGTCTACAAAACATTAAAGAAGGGTTCAGGGATTGCTAAGTGCCAGACGAAGTCTACCAAAAGTCCAGAGACTTAGCAAATTCAGATGGTGATGGTGCACAGATGACATCAGATGAAGATGATCAGAAAGGAGTAAAGATCAGCTGCACCAGAGAAGATATGGTCCAGACTCGAAGCAGAATGCAAAGAGGACCACACCAAGCTACTAAGTACAAAAGATATTCAAGCTTAATGACATCTTAGCAGCTCAGCACCAACAACACCAACAATAACAAATAACAACAACAACAAGAAGCCAGGGCCTGAGGGGTCCTTGTCCGAAAGGACTAAATGAAGTTCCAAGCCTGCTGGGCTTAAAGAGTTCCTAGGGAACTAGAGTAGTTCCAAGGCTGCTGGCCTTGAAGAGTTCTTAGTGAACTGAAGTCCCAAGGCTACTGGCCTTGAAGGAATCTTAGTGATTCAGGGTGCTGTCTTTCCTTAGTGGAAATCCTGCTAGTTGAAAGTAGAAGAGTGGATTAGGAGCTTGAGTCTCTAAACCACTTAAAACCCCTTACGTCTTTTACTTTATGTTATTTACCTTATGAACATTAATTGTTATAACTGCTATGTACATTTTAACTACTTACAACCGAACTAACTCTAAGAACAATGTATGTATGATTATGTATATATCAATGAAGGGGATCTTTTATTTATTCCGTTGTGCCTGAAAAAATTCTTATGTTTGTCATATACTAATTCATTAGCCATACAAAATAAATGAGAAAAGTATTAGAAAAGAAAAAGGATCTATTCAACCCCCCTTTCTAGATCTATATTGTGCCTACTGGGAACTAACAAATGGTGATTTAACCAAGTGATTTTCTCAATCTTTAAGTACTTAACAAAGTGAGTGTGATTTGTTCCCTCTCTCCTTCTAACCGACAATTTCCTACTATGTTTAGTATAAAGGCCAATGCTACGCTGAGTTTTTTGAACCGTAGGCTGGGGTCCCGTTATGTCAATTTCTATTTGTCTAACTTGAGGTTGCATTGGATTTTGTTTGGTTTGAACCCCTCTGTAATCATTCATAAACGGATGGTACAGTGTATTAAACCATGACTCATGCATGTTTCTTAACTCAGCTGGCAGTTCAATTGACAAAAACTTTTCAAATATAGCTTTTGCAGTCTCAATCTAGAATTTTAAAATAACAAAATTTATATTAGTAAAATAAGGTCATCAATTTAAAACAAAAAAAACAATAATAAATATTATAAATTGAAAAACTTACAGTGTTTACAGCCACATATTAGTCAATGAATGCCCATGGCTCATAATCTTCCCCTTAACACCTAAAGGGTCGAGGATGGTATATCCGTTTCAGAGTAATTTCTCTATACCATATCACATAATCCTCTGTAAATATCTGCTGCAAAGCCTCCAACACTTTCCCTTCTAAACTCTCCATGTAGACCTCCCATAATCTAATATAATTGGCCCTATGATTTTCATAATTTATTCTCTCAAAAAATTTACGTTCCTTCCTCAGTTCTACAATGTTTTCATTATTAGATGGATACGACTGTAAATATCCAAATTACCTCATAAATCTGTCAGGCATTTGAAACTCAACAATGTCGTAATGTATCAAAGGTATACGAGCGGCTCCGCCTAACCTTGCCTCAAAAAAGTCCCAAGACAAATGTCTATCAAATAACTAATATAGACGCCACACCCAATTTGTCTCCAATATATTATCAAACTCTCCTCGGTAAAACACAAGATGATGATGTGGATTTTTGCGGCACTGATAATGTTTTGAATCAAAATCAAAAGAAGAGTATGACCAAGATAATGCCCTAGGTATCAACTTTTGGGACTTATGCCTAGGGATATGATGACTAATGTTGAACCTTTCACGAGCCTACATTATAAGCAGAGTTGCACATTTTTTTGCGAGTAGCATCATTTAAACCCCTATACAAATATCCTAATACTGCTGCCCCCAAGCATATGTAATTACTTCTTTAAATATTTTCAATAACAACAAATATCTAGGATGAACAATATTTTTACTCTTGGTTAGAAATAAAATAGCGCCACATAAGTACAACAAATATGCCTTAGTGTGTTTTACCACATCATCTGAAGTAGCATTTTTAGGTAATTGTCCATATATGTGTCTTAACCAAGGCAAACTTATGCCCCCCCCTTTTATAGCATTGTTCTCAGTCCTCTACTGCAACTTGTTGCCCAAAAACCCTTATAAAATAGCTTTTGGAATGTTCTAGTTCTCCGCAAGTCAAATGTTTTCCTAATATGGGCAACCCAGAAAAAAAATCTCACATCCTCTACAATAATTTCAACCTCTCCACAATTTAAGTGAAACTTATTTGTTTCACTTCTCCAACGCTCAATAAAAGCAGATACAAGAGATGCATCAATCTTTGACACTACAGCTTGATGATAAAATATACCAAAACCTAATAGTTCCGGTAGATATTCTTGTTGTCCAGTCAACTTCTATTCAGTTAATTTTGCAGACATTTGACAAATTTTTAACACACCCTTAACCTACAAGTCAAACAAACATAAAAAAATAATTTTTAACATCATTAATTTTTCAAACAAAAATTTAAGAAAGTAAAAGTTGTTATACATTAATAAACTTACAATATTTTGCCATAAGTCTGACGATACGTGATTTTCTTGGTCCCATAACACAATAAGATTAAAAGGTCTGGGATTAATATCCATATCTTACCTAAACATTCATCACAATGTCAAGTATTGAACAATTTATAAAAATATCCATCAAACTTGGATTTTAGCAAAATGACAAATATAATAAACATATATTTTAATCTTCAAACACATGTTCTTACTACTAATTATTGGTAAGAAATAAGATAAAAAATTCTTGCTTTGGTATAAAGGAATCACATAACCAATCAAACACGTTGCCTCAAATTTTTGAGCCAAAAAAATTTACTATAAACAAAAGAAAAATTAGTACTTTTATATTTTATATTATTGTTTATTGAAGTACATGACATACAAATAAGCATAGATAAAAAAGTCCAACCACGTGTTTTAACCACACTCCTATTAAATAACATTCCCACTTAAATAAAACACATTTATTAAAATTATTTCATTTTAAAGATTCTTTTAAAATACAAAATAATATTAAAAGAGTGTGCTCTCACTTATTTTTCTTTTATTTATAAAATTTTCACTCGCGGTTGTTGGGTAAAATCTAATTACGCACAACACGCAAGTATACGTGGTCCACAAGTAATAAAGTGAAAAGTTAAGTATCGTTCCCACGGAGAATTATTTGATAAAAATCACTAAATACTAACCCGTAACAAACTCAATCTTATTTAAACGAATGAATTTTAAATTATATAAATTAAACTACTATTAACTTCCACTAGTTAAATTAAGATTACGGAGATTTAAGATCACAACTTCACATATTGCTTCATTTAAGTTAACACACTTCTCATCAATTATTCTTTATCCTGATTTGTTAATCAAGAACACTAAAGCAGATAAAACCACCTCTCGATGCATAATACCCATACTTACTTAAATCCACAAATAATAGAATTAAGCAAGACACCTTAATTAACTAATCCACTATATCTCTATGTGAATTACAATTAAAAAAGATTTAAAGCACAAGTTCTCTATAAGATTACATATGGCGTAAAGGCATATCTCTATCCTAAACACGAATTATGAATTCCATCTATGCAGAAATCACAAACATATGCTATCATGATCAGATCTAAATCTATACTTCATCTCTCGAGTTCATATAGATTATCACGGTAATTGATGGCCAATCAATTAAACAATTAAGTCCAAATCACAATAGACAATTCTCATGATAGAACATAATAATTGATAACGAAGCATATTAAAATAAACTACACAATAAGATCCATTGTAATCTCAAACAAAGAATTAGTTCATTGAATTAAAACTAAGAATCCACACTTGAATACACATTAAAAGATAAAAATAAGAGTAGAGTAAAGAATAAATCTATTGTCAGCAAATCTCCATCTTCCTCAAGCTCATGCTCTTGATCTTCAATGGTCTCCAAGTTACTTCAATCTCCCAATCTCATCTAATCTAGGGTTCCTAATCTAAGAAAGAAAGTAAAGAATTAGATTTTAGAAATCTATCCTAAGAGGGATTTTATGGAGTCTTAGAACTAGCCTCTCAATCCAAGTTAAACTCAAATATTTAGAGTTCTAATGGACACCCTAACAAGTTAAGCAACTAAGAATCCTATTCTAGCTCAAATTGGACATCAAAAAACCCAATTTCACTCTATCCCCGTCGCCTAGCGCGCTCAGCGCTGTCCCTAATCCATTTCTGGCGCAGTCCGCGCTACTGGGTCTGACATTCTGCTGGCCTAGCGCGCTCCGCGCTAGGCGTAGTGCAGTCTGTGCTAGGCTATTTTCTGCTGCGACCCTTTGGTAAAACAGGTATAACTTTTGATCCTGCTTAGAGTTATGGGGCCTGCCACCTATCAAATCGAAGATAACGACGAGATCTACAAATTTCATTCTTCGAGTATTGACAGATTCGAATCGGATCAAGGCGGAAATCGGGCTTGAAGTAGATGCTATGTAAATGGCAAGCATGACAACTCTTAGCTTTGATCTTCGTTGATAAAAAGGCCATAACTCTCGCATCCGAGCTCCGATTGAGACGATTCAAGATGTTTTGAAAAAATAAGAAGTAGAGCTACCATAAAATCCAAGTTCCAAGCCAAGAACATGTATCTAACTTGGTGTTAAAAGTCCTTCAATATTCCCTTCTTGCATTTGCTTGCGTATTTTAGTCCAAAAGATATCCGAATTGCTTTCCCTTACTTCTTCATGCCAATGTCATGTCATAGCCTACAAAATAACATAATGTTTGAAAAGTAACTAAAAACATGAATATAAGCAACTAATTCAAGTAACAGATACCGGATAAGTAGGTATAAAACCTACTTATCAAATACCCCCAAACTTAAACATTTGTTTGTCCTCAAGCAAAAACACAAATTAGACTATTTCATCCTCTAGCAATGATCCACCCAAACAATGAATCAATATGAATTCAATCAATGGCCTCAAAGGTTATAACAGATAATAACCCGTAGAAAATTTCAAAACAATGTCATGTCTAAAATTTCAATAACTGTCATTAGACTCACATCTACTCTTGATCCTTTAAGTGCGTGTGTGCATCCACATGTTCAATCCAGTCATGATTTAGATTAAATCAACCAATACTCATAAAAGATTTTCAAAAACGACTTTCAAAAATCCTTATCACATCAATCACCGCTAATATAGATATAACACAAATTTTTCTTGAGGATCAACTGGATATTTAAACTTTTCAGCACGTAAGAACCCTTCCCAAGTATTTAAAACATACATATTTTCTTTTTTTTTTCTATTTAGTGAGTGCGTTTTACGCTCCATTACACTTTCTATTTTTTATTGAACGAGTGCGTTTTACGCTCCATCTCGCTTTCTACTTCTCATCGAACGAGTGCGTTTTACGCTCCATCTCTTGCCTGTGTTTATGGGGAGTGCATTTTACGCTCCATCTCGACCCACCACAAGATTCAATTATTCAACTCGGGAATGTTCCAATAAATTTTTTTTCATAAATACCCCAAGATTTCCCCCAAACTTATGTGAGTGCCTAATTTTCACTTCGAATGATGCTCAAATAAGATATCTCAAGTTGCAATGGTATCTTTCATAAGCATTTAGCCAAAAAAAAATTCAATCCCAACTGGCTAAACAAATGGATATGTGTAAAAATTTTCAAAAATTTCGCAAGTAATGTGAAAACCAACTAATGAGTTAAAATATAGACTAAGCATGCTCATCAATTCTCCAAGAGTTAACAATATCAACCACCCACTTATCATTGGCCAAAATCAAATTCCATCAAAATATTGCCCAAGTAAATACTAAACATGATAAATACCCCCAAACTTAAAATAGACATTGTCCTCAATGGCTAAGATAGGAAAAATTAAAAGAGAAGACTTCCTTGACATATAGCACTTTATCTCGTTGTCTGCGAAGTTTGAAGAATAGGTTAAGCACATTGGAATGAATCGGGCATTACACTTGAGTTGGACTTGACTAACCTGTGAATATGATAGAAGCAAGCTTATTAAATCCTAAAAAAATGAAAAAATTCTATCAACTAATATGAAACCTAAAAAAGAAAAACTACAAATAAAAATTAAACTTGGGTTGCCTCCCAATAAGCGCTTGATTTATAGTCTTTCAGCCAGACTTTGTCTGGTCAACGCTATCCAATTCCTCTTCGAAAATTGAGGAACCCTCCATCCATCAGTAGCAAATAATCATTTGGAAGGTTCCCACAAGCGATGGCCATAGCATTAAAGTCACCTAGCATGCTCTGACTCGGTATGATCTCAATCAAGAACAGAAAATAACTAAGTGCTATCTCCATTGTGTTTGTGATCATATTTGGGCATGGAAGTGTGGAAAACACAATGGGCTCCTCGTCTATCTTCTTTTTCTCGTCCCACCATGGCTTCATTGTTGCACTAGCTCTCATGTCATAAAGATCTTTGCCAACGACATGGCTACCAAGTGGGCATGATTTTGCAAATCTAACTGGATTCTTGAACTTTGGTGAAGAAGGCACTTGGGGCATAAATAACATAGGCTCATCGTTGGTACCCACAGTTAGTTCTTTGCTGACCTTGTTTTCATTATCCCCACTTGTCTCCTCTTTTTCAACATCTTGTGTCTCATCCAGTTGTAGATTTGGCTCGGGCACTTCATCAATCTCGGAATCCTCGTCATAACACCACTTATTTTAAGGACAATTGTTCAAGGCTTTGAGCATTTGATCCATAAGGTTCTGTATATTTTGAATTGATATCTCTTGATTCTGAATTGACCGCTCTTGATTAATCATCCTCTCCTCTTGGTTTACTATGACCTTTGACAGTAATTCCTCTAACTTTGACTTTTCTTCTTTTAATGGAGGTTGATATGAGAGTTCTGGCGTGTATGTTGGATTTGGAGTAGAGTATTGGTCTTGACAGTTGTAGCTCCATGAAGAATCCGGGTGATACCCCCAAACTTGATGATAATTAACATATGTATAATCGTTGAGGTATGCACCACCATGTTGTCCTGGCCCAAAACTAACGGTTAAGGCTGTAAAATGAGCAAACAGTTCAGGCTCGATTCGTACTCGCTCGATTAAAAATTCGATTTGAGCTCGACTCGAAATATAAATGAGTTAAATTTGAGCACATTTTAAAGTTCGATAAATTATTCGAACCTCCTCAAATTATAATTTTCTATTGATACTCGGATCATATTCGTTGAAAAATTCCAAACTGCTCGGGCTCGATTCAGAATCGTGCTCGACTCGGTAGCTAAATGAGCCTCAATCAAACCTTATTTTATAGTCGATAGATTTTGTGAACCAAATCTGAGCAACTCAATACTCGGATCGACTCGGTTCGTTTACACCCTTACTAACGGTGCATCGATGACTCGGATGATTACCAGCACAATAATTACAAGTAACTGCTATCCTTCGATTACGTTGGGCTGCAACAACGTCCAACTTCGTCGAAAGTATCTCAAGCTGCGCTGATAATGCAGAAAATGCATTGAGACCATCAATCCCCGCTTCCCTTGGTTGAGTCATTTTCGTGTATGGCCATTGATACGCAAAGTCATCCATGATACCTGAAAAGAGAGAAATATATGAAGAGAATTAAAAATAAAAATGTTTAAATTAAGACTAATTTGATAGAAATTAATATTGGTAAAAAATATTAAACTAATTCCCCGGCAACGTCGCCAAAAACTTGTTGGGTAAAATCTAATTACGCACAACACGCAAGTATACGTGGTCAACAAGTAATAAAGTGATAAGTTAAGTATCGTTCCCACAGAGAATTATTTAATAAAAATCACCAAATACTAACCCGTAACCAACTCAATCTTATTTAAACGAATGAATTTCAAATTATATAAATTAAACTACTATTAACTTCCACAAGTTAAATTAAGATTACGGAGATTTAAGATCACAACTTCACCTATTGCTTCATTTAAGTTAACACACTTCTCATCAATTATTCTTTATCCTGAATTGTTAATCAAGAACACTAAAGCAGATAAAACCACCTCTCGATGCATAATACTCATACTTACTTAAATCCATAAATGATAGAATTAAGCAAGATACCCTAATTAACTAATCCACTATATCTCTATGTGAATTACAATTAAAAAAGATTTAAAGCACAAGTTCTCTATAAGATTACATATGGCGTAAAGGCACATCTCTATCCTAAACACGAATTATGAATTCCATCTATGCATAAATCACAAACATATGCTATCATGATCAGATCTAAATCTATACTTCATCTCTCGAGTTCATATAGATTGTCACGGTAATTGATGGCCAATCAATTAAACAATTAAGTCCAAATCACAATAGACAATTCTCATGATAGAACATAATAATTGATAACGAAGCATATTAAAATAAACTACACAATAAGATCCATTGCAATCTCAAACAAAGAATTAGTTCATTGAATTAAAACTAAGAATCCACACTTGAATACACATTAAAAAATAAAAATAAGAGTAGAGTAAAGAATAAATCTGTTGTCAGCAAATCTCCATCTTCCTGAAGCTCATGCTCTTGATCTTCAATGGTCTCCAAGTTGCTTCAATCTCCCAATCTCATCTAATCTAGGGTTCCTAATCTAAGAAAGAAAGTAAAGAAGTAGATTTTAGAAATCTATCCCAAGAGGGATTTTATGGAGTCTTAGAACTAGCCTCCCAATCCAAGTTAAACTCAAGTATTTAGAGTTCTAATGGACACTCTAACAAGTTAAGCAACTACGAATCCTATTCTAGCTCAAATTGGACATCAAATAACCCAATTTCACTCTATTCCCGCCGCCTAGCGCGCTCAGCGCTGTCCCTAAGCCATTTCTGGCGCAGTCCGCGCTACTCGGACCGACATTCTGCTAGCCTAGCGCGCTCCGCGCTAGGCGTAGCGCAGTCCGCGCTAGGCGTAGCGCAGTCCGCGCTAGGCTATTTTCTGCTGCGACCCTTTAGTAAAACATGTATAACTTTTGTTCCGCTTGGAGTTACGGGGCCTGCCACCTATCAAATCGAAGATAACGACGAGATCTATAATTTTTATTCTTCGTTGATAAAAAGGCCATAACTCTCGCATCCGAGCTTCGATTGAGACGAGTCAAGATGTTCCGAAAAGCTAAGAAGTAGAGCTACCATAAAATCCAAGTTCTAAGCCAAGAACATGCATCTAACTTGGTGTTAAAAGTCCTTCAATATTCCCTTCTTGCATTTGCTTGCGTATTTTAGTCCAAAAGATGTCCGAATTTCTTTCCCTTGCTTCTTCATGCCAATGTCGTGTCATAGCCTACAAAATAACATAAGATGTATGAAAAGTAACTAAAAATATGAATATAAGCAACTAATTCAAGTAACAGATACCGGATAAGTAGGTATAAAACCTACTTATCAACGGTCCCACTTATTTTTTAAAAGAATCTCCAAAACGACGTAGTTTTAATAAAGAAGTACTATTTAAAAGAGGGTGCTATTTAAGAGGATTGTTTTAAATCAATTTTAAATTATCAATTTTTTTGATTGAACATAAAATAAATATATTTTTTAATACTTATAAATTTAAAATTTATTTATTTTGGTAGAGAACATAAAGAGCATAACTTTGCTACGTTGACTTCAAATTAGGCTTCAATACTATACCTTGGCTTGATTGAGTACGGCCTCTAATAACAAGGGACAGACAGCCTCCTTCGTCTTCCTCTGTTATTAACTACAGAGCGCGGTTAGTTTCCTGGATGGACACTCCAAAGCTATTGTCTTTCTTGAAGAAATGCACTAATTCTAAATCAGTAAAACAAGGCAAACTTATTCACCAAAAGATAATCGCCTTAGGCTTACAAAACAACATTGCACTGGGAAAAACCCTTATCAATTTCTACTTTTCTTGCCAAGTTTTTGAATCTGGGAAGCTAGTTTTTCAAACCATAGAAAACCCATTAGACATCTCTTTGTGGAATGGCCTCATGGCAGCTTACACCAAGAACTTCAGGTTCACTGATGCTCTTAACCTTTTTGGGAGTTTATTGCACTTTTCTTATCTTAACCCTGATAGTTACACTTACCCTAGTGTTTTCAAATGCTGTGGTGAGTTGGGTAGAGTTGATTATGGTAAAATGATTCATGCCGTTGTGATGAAAAGTGGGTATGATTCTGATGTTGTTGTTGCAAGTTCTGTTGTTGGTATGTATGCCAAATGTGGCTTGTTTGAAAATGCAATGCACCTGTTTGATGAAATGCCTCAGAGAGATGTTGGGTGTTGGAATACTGTGATTTCTTGTTATTATCATGATGGGCAATGTGAGAAAGCATTGGACTTGTTTGGCAGAATGAAGGGTTGTGGATTTATGCCTGATTCGGTGACTTATACGACTGCTATCTCTTCTTGTGCGAGGCTTTTGGACTTGGAAAGAGGGAAGGATATTCACAATGAGTTGTTGCAAAATGGGTTTGTGATGGATGGTTTTGTTAGTGCTGCTCTTGTGGACATGTATGGAAAATGTGGTTGTTTAGAGATGGCTATAAAGGTTTTTGATCAAATACCGAGAAAGAGCTTGGTTTCCTGGAATTCCATGATTGCGGGATACAGTTTGAGAGGTGATAGCAAGTCGGGCATTGAACTTTTGTGGAGAATGAAAGAAGAAGGAATTAAACCCACTTCAACAACTTTAAGCAGCTTATTAATGGCTTGTTCTAAATCAGGGAAACTGCTTCATGGAAAGTTCCTTCATGGCTATATGATAAGAAACAACATAGAAGCTGATATTTTCATTTCAAGCACTCTTATAGATCTTTATTTCAATTGCCAATGTGTTTTGTATGCTGAGTTCATTTTCAAAGCGATGACAAAGACAAATGTAGTGGCATGGAATGTAATGATTTCTGGCTATGTATCATCAGGTTGTTATTTTGAGGCTATTGGCATATTCAATGACATGAAGGAATCTGGCATAAAACCGGACGCCTTTTCGTTCACTAGTGTCCTAGCAGCTTGTTCACAAGTAGCGGCCTTAGAGCAAGGTAAGGATATTCACAAGTCTATCAATGCAAGTATGCTTGAATCAAATGGAAAAGTTGCTGGGGCTCTTCTTGACATGTACGCTAAATGTGGTGCTGTGAATGAAGCTATTAGTGTTTTCAATCAGTTACACGTGAGAGACCTTGTGTCATGGACATCAATGATAATGGCTTATGGGTCTCATGGCCAAGCATCTGAAGCTTTGAAGCTCTTCAGGGAAATGCAGCAATCTAATATAAGACCTGACAGAGTTACTTTCCTTGCAATTATTTCTGCATGTAGTCATGCAGGATTAGTTGATGAAGGCCTATACTATTTCTACACAATGATCAATAACTATGGAATTCAACCCACAACTGCAGAGTACTCGTGCTTGATAGATCTCCTTGGTCGTTCTGGAAGATTGCATGAAGCTTATGGGATTCTCCAAAGAAACCCAAGCGTCAGAGAGGATATTGATTTGTTAAGCACACTACTTTCTGCGTGTCGTATGCACCGTGAATTAGATTTAGGGGAGGAAATTGCAAGTTTGCTAATTCAGAGGGATCCTGATGATCCATCAACTTACATTATTTTGGCGAACATGTATGCTTCTGACAAGAAATGGAACAAGGCACGCAAAGTCAGATTGAAAATGAAAGAGCTTGGGTTGAAAAAGAATCCTGGGTGTAGCTGGATTGAGGTCGATGGGATTATAAAACCCTTCTTTGTTGAAGACAAATCAATCCCACAAGCAGAAATGGTATATAGATGTTTATCCATGCTTACCAGTCACATGGAGAAGGATGAACTGCTCAAACATTATTATCAAGCACCACATATACTATCTGATCAGCTGCCACTGGAGAAGAATTCTAAACTTCTTGGTATGGATATATAATATCATGCTTATATTATAGTATATTTTATAGTATTAAAATTGCACTTCATTAATAACTTTCATTTGTTTGACTCATGCTTTGTCAGAAACATTTTAAAAAAACATTTTATTTCTTCCCTTGTTGTATGAGAATTACACGTTGTTATCGTACATTGTGTTATTTACTTTCCAATTGTTCAATTGTTTTGTGATCTTTATTTCAATTCATATCAATTCCAAAATTTGCCTAATTTACTTGTTCAAAGAGGAACTGAGAATGTTATTGCATAATTGCTCCATTCTTTATAAAGTAAATGCTTTTTTATATAACTTTGAAATAATAATGCCATTTTTCTTGCTTTCTATCCTTGCAGTACAGGACACAGCTCAGTGACTTTTTGAATACTCCAGTAGGAAGAAGTTTTAGTGTGAGTTCTCTCTTAAATCTGTGTTATTGCATCAGTTAAGTTTTACTGTAACATGAATCCTGTGACCTCTGGTAGGTAAATGCTTTGGAAATAGGCAAAATTATGTTTGATGAAATGTTGAATCAAAGTCCATATATTTAGATAATATGATTGGCACATAGCAATCTTATGCTGTAGCTGTTGAATGAAATAAACTCATTTATTCTAATAAATACCATGTTAATATAATACTATGTAGTTCAACTTTACAACAAACAAAAATATTGAGTTTAAATTCAGCACACATCGAGTGTAGATACTGCATCCGGAAGGAAACCTTCTCTCCCTGAATATTATTATAGATAAAGAGTGTCAAGATGCAACCACTAAGTCATCAGATATTGTAATTGAGAATTTCAAGGTTGTTAACTTTTAAGTTTCTCAGTCCTTGAGAATGTCTCATAGGTATGATTATATTCTTGTTTCTCATAAATCTCTCCTGGTGTGTATTTAAGCCATATAAGCCAAATAAACTATGGTATTTGACTAAAACCTTTTTCATGGCCTCAAATTACGTATACTGTGTCGTCTCTCTTTTCTATCTAGTGAATGCAAGAATTCAAAAGCTTATAGTTTTGTGTATCTCTATCTCATGCAAGTCATTGCAATGTTTACGATTGCACTTGCAAGTAAAGTCAAACTAACTATTTGGCGGTATAGTGATACTCCACTTATGAATGACACAAAACATCTTCATTTATATATACTATTTTCATCTGAAATTTGTTTTTCTAATTCACCCCCGCTATCTTAATTCAAAGCTTTGTATATATGTTTTGTATTGATCTTCATTTTCCTCAAAACCCTCAGCGCAAACATTTGATCTCTGCAATTCCAGTCTTCTCTATTCATGGCGGATATCAAAGATTTTTGGGGGCTGGACAACTGACAATGATGAAATTGGATGCTTCAAGTAGAGTTTTGGGATTTTGAAGTCTGTATTTTTAAATCCACTTTATTTTTCGTTTTCAATATATAAACTAGGAAGCAATCCTTTATTGCCCTTCATTTTGTGTTACCAAACTCAAACCCTCAAAATCACCTGTTTTAAAAACAACCAGATTTATTTTGTTATTGTCTACTTTTTTTGTTGATGACTTTATTTGATTCCTTATTTGAAATTGAATTTGTAGGGAATTTTTTTGATTGCTTCGACAATGCTTCTTGATTCCTTGTGATGCCAAATGCAGTCTTTGGTGTCCTACACTCTACCCTTGCTGCTGCTAAAGGCCATAACGAGGTCAACCTATATCCACCTTATCTATTTATGTGTAACTCATCATTTTCCTTTTTAATTTGTTATATTTGGTGTGTTGGAGCATATATTTTTACTGATTCAGTTATTAGGTTTTGCTTGTTGCATTTTCGGTTGAGAATGGAGCTGAAGTAAATTCCAGAAATTCTTGTGGTTAATTTCAAATTTATTTGATTTTCCAATTCACATATATTTATAAGACGAGCCATTAATTATGTGTATTTGAGCATATGCTAGAGAGCAAATTAATGGATAGGTGTTATGTAAAATCCTTTTATTTATTGGCAAATAATCTGCCTTTTTCTTAACTCAGCTCACCAAAATGTTGAAGCAAGGTCTGTTCCTCTATCTCATTCTTATTCTTCTAATTTACTGATGTTCTTTCTACATATATACTATATATATATATATATATATATACATACATATATATATATACATATATATATATATATGTAGGATTATGTATCTATACATCTTTATTAAACATCAACTTTTGCCACCAAGGTTCTGTTTTGCATCTCTGTAAATGATTGATTTGAATTAAAACTGAATCTTGAAATATCAGCAATCAAAATGATGACTTGATCCTCCAAAGAAATGTGATATATATTGAAATTGTTTTATGTTCCATTTGTTGTTAGGAACTGGACTGTAAATCAAATGGACTTAGAAATTTGCCCCATCAGAAAATTGAAAGAAATTTTATTTCTAAATTTGTAACTGTTAATTTATTTAGGCAGATTTTACCATAACTTTGTTATGCTGAACTTTCCCTAGTTGCTTGATATAGTTTATTCCCAGTTATTTATTTTTTCTTGTTTTTTGCTGATAGTAGGGCGAGGAGGGTCAGCAGGTAACAAGTTTCGGATGTCACTAGGTCTGCCAGTGGCAGCCACAGTGAATTGCGCTGATAATACTGGGGCAAAGAATCTCTATATCATTTTGGTGAAGGGGATTAAGAGTCGGTTGAACAGATTGCCTTCAGCTTGTGTGAGAGATATGGTGATGGCTACTGTGAAGAAGGGGAAGCCTGATCTTCGTAAGAAGGTGGTGTCAGATGTCATTGTCAGACAGTACAAACCTTGGCGCCGAAATGATGGTGTTTTCATGTATTTTGAAGGTTTGCTCAGTAAACTTTAATCATTTTATGTTAATTTCATGTTTTATATTAGTATTCATTAGTCTTGGGTATTGTTTGCTTCTATAAAAAGTTTGGGATATTCTGCTTAATATCTATGGTCTGCATAGTTTCAAAATGAAAGTAGAAATTGCGACGCCCCCAAATTCAGATACTTATATCTCGAATTCGGTGCTTCACGATCTAACTCTAATAACATACTAAAATCTCAAACAAAAATAGAATAATTTACATTGTTATAACATAAATATTCTCGTCTTAGGTCTCGCAACCATGACTAACTTAAATCTAAACATAACTTAATACATAATATTAAACATGTCTTATTACATAATAATAATAATAAAGTTAATCCATAGCCTTGCACTTTCCCTTATCTTTGCCTGAAGGTCCACATGACTTTGCCTTAACTTAAATGTTTAAGGAAAGCAAGAGTGAGCAACAAATTTGCCCAGCAAGTAATATAACAATAAGGGTGAACATGCATAAGTATTAAGATATTAATCTCGAAAGTATAAAGATGAATGGTAATTCGAGAGTTTAAGGAATAATGTTGTAAACAAAGAAGCATTACAGTTCCAAATCTGTCATTTGAATTGAAATAAAAGTCACTAAGGACTGAAAGATTATTAACGGAATTCAAAGGTTTCAACTTTTCAATTTAAAAAATATCGAATACTGAGTAGTCACTATGGACCAAGAACTCCCGCTAGAATTAACAATATTTAACTGACAATTCAATATAAATAAGTACAACAGGTGATCAGCCTATACTACCCTACCTTATGCATAACATTTAAACATGTTATTTGTGCGCACGTCGGTTTCCCGACAATATAAAATTTCTCCTGCTAAGAGGTTTGTTCATCTCAGCAATTATAAGAGTCCGCACCAAGTCAATTGGTTTGGATAGCTTTTCAAATTCATAGATAATGGTCTAGCCGAATCAAATGGCTTAAACACCTTTTCTCAATACACTTTAGAATGATTCGCCAGTTCAAGGTGTACAACATGATTTCAAGAATATAATTGTGATTTCATTTCAAAAGCATGAATAATAACTTCCAAGAATTTTGATAATATGAGTTATTCAATAAAATGATTATACAAGCAATAGAGGTATTTTCCAAATATGTAGTTGATATAACAACAATTTAAACTTGCAGAATATTCAAAGTTGTGTAAGTTAGGGAACTTGCCTTTCGCGTAGATTACAAGTCTAAAGCTTAACGTCACTGAAAGTCTTATATTATCCTATTTATGTATGTGTTCAACTTCATTAGTTAACAAGCTCGATACGTAAACCAACAATCTTACACTCCTATGATACACAAGTGCATTCACAGTTGTTAAACATATATTTTCAGTCCTATCTTAGTTACACAATCAGACCATATGGTTACCATATCAACATTGTTTTACTTTTTGGAAACTTTACTTAGAAAACTTGTAAAACTTTTAGATTCTTGATTCCACATCACCCTTACACGCTTGAACACTTTAGATACCATTCTAATCATGTATTATAGCTTAAGACACTAATGTATACATGCTACAAGGTTCAGTCTTCAAATAACACAGTCAGACAATTCTGCAGTGCGGCGCGGCCGCGTTGCATTTTGACCTGGGAGTAGCGCGGCTGCGCTGCTCCCTGATCAGACCAGAGTTGGTTTTCATCTTACACAGATCCATTCTTGGTATACTATGATACTAATACAAATTAGAGACACATGTTAAGGGGTTTTGGACTAGGTTTGGTCCCATCTATTTACTTTCAAACAAGTTATAGTTTTACTTGAAAAATTTCTATTTAACAAGGTTAAAAGAGTTTATGCATCAAGGACTAGCTACATTAGCCATTAAACCACGTAATGCTGCTAAACAACCTTCACTACGCATGCTAGCATGTATTTAATTCATTTGCACATAGTTAATATAGTCCATCATTTGAGAACTTACTTTAAAACATGCCTGTATAGTATATATCATGCTTAACTAGTTGGGTGTACATATTAGTCCTGTTTAGAGGTATAAGGAGTTCTATCATACATGCTTAAAAGTCAGAATACATGTAACTCGATGTTTCATCAATCTTAGTTTCAAATTCCTAAGTTTTCCTTTTTTAAAATCCATGCTAAACTGAACTAAATATAAAAAGCAACTACGAATCATATTTCATACTCATTTGTACACATAACTAAGCCACATACATAGGCTAGAAAGATCAGAACTTAAAAGCACAAGGTCCATCATGATTTGTTTTTCAAAACTTCAAGTTTGTCCTTTTAAAATCATTTTAACCCAAGCTAATGCAACTCATTACATGCAAAATAACTTTAAATTACATGTTAGACCCATTAACATACTTATTCAAGTCAAACTAACATGCTCAGAATATCAGAAGGCTACCAAAATTGGTTTTCAAGACTGGCAGACGGCGCGGCTGAGCTGAGTTTGTACTGGGAAGTGGCGCGGCCGCGCCACTTCGGCACCAACCCAGACTTGGCGTATGCTTCAATAGAGTTCAGACCATACAACAATTACTCTTCATGCTCAGAACATTCATATTGACTTCATATCATGAAAATAGTTCAGACAACACAATGATAGTCCTTTCCAATCCAATTAACAGATGATTCATGAGAATTTCTTAGAATTTATAAAACTTGAAATTAATAACAATCATATGGACATTACCTCTTTTGAAGCTAAATTGATACTCCTTGATTTAACTTCAGATTGCTCTCAATTCTCAGCAACACACTATGTAATTTAACTTAATAGACAATTGAGCAACTAGAGATGTGAAGAGAATGACTGCTATTTATAGAGAAGTTATTGCCCAAATTTGGGTCTTCCACATTGAATCAAACTAATGGAATTAAGAAGAAGCCATTGGATTGAGAGGATTTGGTGAAAAGAAGTTACCAACTCCTTCCACTCCTTTCTTCTAACCATCATTAGCAGCTATTATCTCAGCAACAATGAAATAGGATAGTCCAATGGCCTATCACGGCTTATTAATGAAGTGTGACACTGATTTTGGGACAAGACTTATTACTCTTATTTATCAGTAAAGTGGACCTCATACACTAATGTTATTTTCTTTTTGGACTCACAAAGTCAACTTTAATGTGTTATTATTATTACCTTATGCTAACTTAGGGTCACACATACACCTAATCATATAATCCATGTACATTGGGTTAGTTCCAACAATATTTAATTTGGGTTAGAATAATTTAGCTGGGTACTAGCAACCCATTATTTTTCCATAAAACTTATCATTCTAATTATACCCAAATATTATAATGATAATTAGTGTCAAATATTTATTTTCTAAAATTTAATTTCCTTTCATACTTTTAAGATACACATATAATTGACTCACCATGCATCATTATGCCACATAAGGCCTAGTTATATAAGTTTACATATCTCAAGCTTATTTTTTAACATATAGTCTTAAAATAATTATTCACATTATAATATCAAATCTTATATTTTATGCACAAGGCAATTGTATTTATATGCTCACATAACATGTATAATTGCACATAACAAATAACTAATTATAACACTAATTGATCCATCACCTTATTTAATTATTCTATTTATTAATTTAATTGATAAATTACTTATTTCATCACTTTACCACGCTAGGTCATAAGCTTAAACAAGCTTCATTATCATTTCCACCACATTTCTTGATTATCTCGCACTTAATTCAATTTAATTTGAATTATCACATCCCATGCCACTAAAATATATATTTATATTCAAATAAATATTCAACCTTTATTAATTTAATTATTAATATTATTCATAAATTTCATGGATATTACGACTTTTAGCTTTTCTGTAGTTGGTTTTTCTGGTGATGTGGTGCTGAGAATTTTTTTAATGAAGGTTTCTCCTCACCTCCCATACCCAGCTGGATAAAATTCCAGTTTTTCACCCCTGTGGAGGTTGGGATATTACTTTTCTTTTTGGCTTAGATTCAATCTTTTCTTTTTTTGAGGGAATTTTTGTAATGTGATGTGTGTGTATAAATTTGCTTGTGCAGTAGAACTAACAAATGTTTTTTTTCCTTTTCACCCTAGTCCCCTACTCGTATGAATTTTTGAATTCTTTTTTTGTGTTAATTAGTTATATCATATAATACCCTGCAGCAACTTAACTTGCGTACTTTCCAATTTTAATCAGTTGTTTTTATCCTTTTGTAACTTGGTTATGTAAGCCCCTTTGGGCCATTATTAAGTCATGTGTCTAAATATGGCCCTTATTTCTCATCAGTCCCTACTTTATAAATTCCTTGAAAAGGAAGTTACTTTTTTTAAAAAATAAATACCTTTGTATTTTCTGTATAATACCATTAGTTTGAGTGGAGGCTTTAATTCTTATTTATTCCTTTTATATGCATTCTTGGTGTAATGACCCCAAAATTCATACAATTCATCTATCAACTTCAATCGTTAACAATACATCTAACTTCTGATTTTACATCATTATTCGATGTTAAACTTAATAAAATACGGAATAATTTAAACTTTTCTATCTTCTTACTTTAATTCCCTAAATCAAAACCTTTATCATCTACACATCTCTGAATCAAATTTATTTTCATAATTCACTTTATCGAAGTTATTATATAAAATCTTTTCATCTCAGCTCGATATCCCTTATACTTTGGGTAGCTCAAACTTTACAACTAAATATGAAGTTTCACATCATAAATTATCAAGTACATTTCTCACAACCTTTATCTTTAACTACCTTTGAACCATACTTCGTTTATTACTCACTTTATCAGAGTTAATAAATAAAACTTACATCCAGGTTCAATACCCATTATACATTGGACAATATTTAAACTTTATAACTCAACATCTATTAAACATCATACATTATCAAGTACATCATCCGGAACATTAAACATGGTTCAAAATAATAACAACTCAACCAAAGTATATAAATCTTCATGCATTACATCTGATTCATGTCTTTCAAGTAGCACATAGCGTTACGTTGAATTCTTAACCTGCAAAAGTGGTTATTTGCAAGGTTGAGCTCGACAGCCCATCAAATCTAACAATTTTTATGCATCATGTAACACATAATAACATTCTCAACATACATCTCATAATCATTGGACTAACATAACATACATACCGCAGTTCACATAACAAGTATAAAGATTGATTTCCTTACTCAATCAACATTCTTTACTTAATCAACGTAGTCATAAAACGTTTCATACTTTCAACATATATAACACATCATGCTTTTTGTAATAAAGATTTAAACCAGTTCATCATCAAGTTCACATAGCAAATAGGAAATGAAAGACTTGCCTTGATCGTTGTTTACCAATAACAGATTAACAGCTTACAGCTATCTGCACTTCACGTGACCTACACAATTATATAATCATGCACATCAACTATTAGTCACATAGCAACGCATAGTAGTTGTAATATAAACTTTATTCTACATCTCATAACCCTTCCTGTTTATCAATATACAATGTTCAATTGATTGTGTTAACTTTCGACTTATATCTCACTATATTTCTTCTTAGGTCATACCCGAAGTTCATTCAAGTGTTTAAGTCTTGCTAGGACTTCTTATTGGTTTATATTAACCACTTTCCATATCTTATAATGTTCACTTCAATTGAATTGACCTGTGTTACTCGAACTCGTGTGCGGGTGTCGGGCGCGGGTACGAATCTAGGTGTCGGACACGTGAAGTCAAAAAATAGAGGATATGCGGATATGGATCCGAATTTAGACACGGGTGCAGGGATACGATATGTTATGATTTTTTAACAATAATGTTTTTAAATATATCACAAAGTTTTTTTGCTCTAGGACCTGAAGTGCAAAAACTATAAAGAAACAGGGGGCAAAAATGGAAAAAAAACAAAACTACAGGGACTAATATGTAATTTTCCAGGGGCTATTTTGAACTTTCAGAAAACCTGAGGGGCTAAATTAAAAAACTTTAAAAACTATGAGGTACCTAATTGTAATTTTCCATAGTATATTTTATAACCCTAGATCTGATCTCAGATATCTCACGCCTCTCTTCTTCGGAGATCTGACAGACAGAATCCTCCTCGACAATTGATAGACGTCTCTTCTTCCTCCTCTCGCGTCTCTTATTTTCTTCCCAAACAACCATTCTTCTTCTTCCCCTCGACACGACATACTGTTCTTCTTCTTCCTCCTCAACAGTCGACTTGTGTCTCTTCTTCTTCCCAAACAGCCGTATCCAGATTTGTTTAGCCGAATCCCGTACGAATCCCGCACCTGTACCCGTGTCGTGTCGACACGGGTACTCCACAAAAAATGGCGAGTCCGAGTAACACAGGAATTGCCACACTTTTTAAGTTCATTAACACTTATCACGGTGTTTCGACATTCATTCGTCACACACCAAAATCTTATCTCTTGTGTATGCTTAGTATGCTTATACAACTTATCTAATACATCATTTATTAATGTTAAGCATCATTATATTTTCTAATATTCACATTTTATAACTTATAACAACATCTTTTATCGTCAGAAGCACTACACTTGCATACGTGCATGCCTGACGCCCTCCGATTGCCTCCGAATGTACATCAGCCCCAAAGATGACCATTTTGACCCCTTCTAACGACCTCAAATCGAAAAACTTAAAGAACAAAAGTTGTAGGTCTATTCTTTCTCGTTCCGGATCATCTTGAATCACCTCAATCGGAGTTCGTATGAAAAAGTTATGGCCGTTTTATTACAAGAGGTCAAAACAGTCCAACCTGAGCGCTGTTCCGTCGCCGCGAGCCCCAATTAGCCTTGGGGGCGGCGCTACATCGCCCAAGAGCAGAATGGGTTGCTCAAGTTGTTCTGTTTCGCGAATTTTTGACCCTATCCCCTTCGGATCTTCATAACTCGAGTTATACACATCTAAATCAGTCCGTTTTCGACTCTATAGATTCGTAATTCATAGGACTACAACATACCAAAAAATCAACAATTTACAGAACCATTAATCCACCCAAATCTTGACCCAAAACTAATGTTTATATTAGTTTTACATGTTTAGCGTAATCATTCACCACAGATTCGATTCCTAACCAAATCAATCCGTTTAAACTTCGTTGTTTTCGTTTTTCAACGTATTAACAACATCTACCATCAATTTCATAGTCTATTCATGAACTGACCCTCAATTTTTGACTCCAACATAAGCCAAAATATACATATTCAATCAAAAACCCAAGTCTTCATCTTTCAACACATTCTTACAAATTTGATCACTATAAAACTACTTTTAGATGATATAAAACGGATTAAACATACCCATTAACATATATAATTAATTTCTTAACAAATTAACCAACAAATCAATTACAAATGAGAACTTTTAGAAAATATAGGCTAAGAAACTTTAAACTTGATTATTACCACTTGATTAGCTAGAGAACTAGGACAATCTCCTTGATTCTTCCTTATTTGTTTCTCAAATTCTCAGAGAATTCCTTCTCTCTCTCAATTTTCTCTCTTCTATGCTCTATTCTTCTCTAGTTTCTCTTTGCCTTAGCAAATAAACTGACCACCACTTTAACGTGGCTAAACATAACAGTTAAACTTTAATCTAGTTTCTTTCTAATTTATTTTTATAATTCTCTTATTATATGGTCCATTAGTCACACTTTCACTTAATTATTTAATATAAACTCCACTTTATTTAACAAATCATTACCCTTCTAATTTAATTACTTGATTAAATTAGAATATTTTAATTTCCTCACTATTATTACACTCGAATAAATTATTCCATAATAATTTCCATCGAATATTTATTTTAAATTCCATAAATATTCCAACTAGAATATTTATTTATTTAATAAATGTTTTACTTGCATTAAAGTAACATACCACATTTTCATGTAATATATTACCTTCTCATTTATTAAATCAATTATAATTATATTAATTCACTATTTTAATTAAGTGAATTATCCACATTATTTATGAAATCAACGTCATTGCCAATAGGGCATAAAATCAAATTATATTATAAAATAATATAATTCTCAATTAAATTAACTAATATTAACTAATTTCTTCCATAGTTTAATTAACTATTAAACCTCTTTTTCCCCAATACATGAATATATAATTCTTTTCACACCAAATCACATATTTCATAATATATATATATCATATATATATATATATATATATATATATATATATATATATATATATATATATATCCATTCAAACTCAAAACATCTCATAATAAAAATTTTATTTATTAAATTCTTATTTTAATAATTTCCAAAAATCCGGATTGTCACACTTGGACCAACGAACCTTGTAGTATCTTCAACTTTGTTACTGATTAGATCATTATCTGCAGAAATAAATAGGTTAAGCTGGTTAAGGCATGTCTTGATGCATGTGTATCCCATCAACTTGTTGAGTATAAAAGTGTAATGATATGATATATCCTGATATCAGCCATATTAAAGTTAAAAATCAGATATATATCAAGCTGGATCTCCTTTCTGAATCCCGCCTTCCACAATCCGATACGTGTTTAGTCAAATGTTGATTTTGCTTGTTTGTGCATGAAATTGCTATTGTTGTTAGGAAATCTAATGTTTAAGGAACCATTGCCATCTCTTTAGCTATCTTCTTTGAAGATTCAGATAGTTCTGCTCAAGTTTTAACTGTTTTTGCATTTATTATTTTTGAAACTTGGCAGTTCTCGTGAATTTATAACTATGCTTTGTAGCATTTAACATTTGAATTCTTTGATGTGAATATTTATTGCATATGTGTGGTCCAGCCAAATCATTATATCCAGATTTAAGTCAGGTGTATACTCCATATCCATGGTTGATACGGTTACTAATCTGGAAAAGTGACAAGTATCTATCGTTACAGATATGCCGACGCTTTTCAAGCATCTGCTCCAATTATATCTTACATTCACTGTGTTATCTTTCCTATATATAGCAGTATCATGTTGAAATACTGGATTACTTGTTCTATATTGGTCTCTATTTTAGAGAAGATTGATGTGGTGTTGCATCTCAAGTGTGCCAGTTAATTCTTTATTCATTGCTGGAATCAGTTTTTTGAAGAAAGCACTTAAATATTGGGACTGTCAATAGTCATATAATTATCTGCGTAAGATTAAGGAAAAAAGCTCAACAAAATGTCGTGGTTATAAGGAATTACTGTCTTAAATTAACTATTCTGTCTTTAATATTGCAATTTGTTGGAAAGATACTTCCTTTTCTGTAAATATATTTCTTTTTGTAGATGAATTCGAAAATTGTCTCGTCTTTTTGCCTATATCTATATGTTCTTTTCATTGTTATTAATCTATAACTTTGTTCCATTTGTTGACAATGCTGGTGTCATTGTAAATCCAAAGGGAGAAATGAAATTTAAGGTTGCCGACTTAATTTGATCAATGAGCTCAGTCATAGTACTTATTTGAAATTAAGTTTTATAGGGAAATATTTTGAGTGCTTGGTGTCAAAGCTGCTTCTTGATTCCTTGCCTTACCGGATGTACCGTGTTTTTGCGTCCTTCACTCTCCTCTTCACTATGCCGCTGCTAATGGTCGTAATGAGGTAAACCTATATCCACCTTACCTATTTGTGTTTAATCCATTGTTACATTATTGCTCGAGATTGGAGCTGATATAAATTCCAGAAGTTATTGTGGTTAGTCTTACATTTTGATTTTTTCCTCTTTGGGGTTATTTTTGAGTTTCAGATAGGGAACTGATATTTCCACATAAAAAATTGATATCTTTACATGATCTCTCTCGCATGAATAGCGGGTGGTCCCACCTCCATGTGAGAGAGACTCGTGTGGAAATATCAGTTTCCCTCGAATATCATCAAAGCTTTGTGGTTTTATGTTTTATTTGTTCTTTCTATTCAGTCACTAAATATTGTTTTGTTGCACTGATGGTACACTAAGGATGGATTTTTTCTAGCTATACTATGTCTAAATTAAGAGGGTGTGAGTGCATTTGCCTATCACATATGGACACATTTTTAAAAACCCACCATCTCCCTTGTGTTGTCAAAGAGAACCCTAGGAACTTATTTTACTCTCTTCTTTTAATTTAGCATATGAGAACTTGCACCACTTTTTTTCCTGATAGGATAACAGTTTTATTTCACCATTTTTTTTACCGATAAGTATAACGATTTTATTTTTATTTCCCCCCTTATTTTTTACTGGTACTCGTCGTCTCTATTTTTCTTCGTGGTAGATGAATAGGGAAAAGCTAGCGAAGATGGCTGGTGGTATTCGCAATTGTGCTATTCTGCATCAACATCAATTCGCACCCAGTTTTCCCATTCCTCTTCAATTCCTTGAAGCTAGGGTGGAGCGACGGACATGTTTTAGGTATGTATGAAGGAGGTATACTAGACAAAAAGCAACGAATTTTCATGTGAAAATATCATTTTTTGTTGTGGATTTATCAATTTCCAAACTTAAATGGTATATGAAAATTTTGCATTGCTCGACAGGACAAAACATAAATCGAATAGAAAAAAAGTGCATAGCTAACTAGTTAAAAAAAATACAATCAAGTAATTCTTATACACATGTATAGGGCATAGTTCCATTGCACTTGTAATAGTCATTTTGTCCTTGATTATAAGAAATAGAATTATACACGTATAAATTTACATGATTTGCTGGCTATGTTATTAATAATGATCAAGTCTCAATAATTCACAGTATGGCATATTAAAATTTACATAGCATTTATAATTTTATGGTTGTCTCATTAATAATACAATACTAGTTGGTAGCCCGTGTAATGCACGGGCTAATTTGAAAAAGTTGATTATATAATTTATTAAAATTATGAAAATTTAGAATATACTTTTGTATGACATATAAACTTTAGAATATTAAAACATTTTCCAAATAAAAAATTACTACTTATATAATCAAGAAATCACAAAAATGTTTGAATCGAAATTGACAATGTACTTTGCAACTACAAAATTGAAATACCAACTAAAATTATAAATCAAACCAACATAAAAAAAATTAAGTCCGATCCATATGTTAACATTTTTAACGGTTCCAAAAGCTATATAAGTGATACAACTTAAATTATTAATTTGATGACACCAAAAATAATTATCAATTTAATATGATAAACCATCTATTTCCATATGTTCATTAGTAAAACATGGGTGTTGAGAACTCATAAATTCTCTATTCTCATCAACCAAGGATTCTTCAAGTATAAGCGCCTCCTCAGGCCCTAAACCATGATAATCTGTCAATTGATCACACTTAGCAGTTGAAACTTGCTCTACTCTGTTGCCGCCATTATCCTTGTTCCAATAGAGAGAAATAAAAACATAAAAACAACATAAATGAATAAAAATCAGTAGATTAATTAAAATTTCATTTCTCAATTTAAGATAGATGAATATATCTCAATGATCTACATTCTATATTTTGTCTTTTCTATCCAAAAGAAAAAAAATATATTAATTCATCTGAATACATAAATAAGAAATCACCAAACAATTTCAATACTTTTGGTTAATACTTGGTTCCAATAACTTATTGTTTCAATTGCACTTCAACTACAATATAAGTAAATAACCAAACAGAGCAAATTGACATGTATATCAAACATATACATATACATACTACCATTGACCATTGAACGATTGAGAAATAATACAAGAAATAGAAAACAAAAGCATATAGGCAAAAAAACGGATAGAGAGCATGCTAAATTCAAACCAAATGTAGCGTATAAATACTCACCAACCAAAAAATCATTATTAACATAGAATAATTTATTAAATAAAAAAGAAGAAGCTAATAACAAAAATAATAACTAAATATTAAAAAGCAAAACAAATCCACAAAACTGAAAATGTAAAAAAAAATTTGAACTAATTTAATTCTTACTAACCTTTCCATGGAAAATTTTGTTGGAGAGAGAGAAACCCCAACACCATATAATCCTCTGTTTTCAGGCTGTTTGCAATGTGTAAATCCATGAGATATAATATCGCGAATTTCATTCTTCAACCACCATACCAAGCAAACTTCATGTTTGAATCTCCACCAAAGGTGGTATATTGCATTTATCCTTAAAGAAATTATACATGCATGTAAATATTATACTATAAACATATATCACATGGATACGTGTCCCTATTTTTGCGCCTGTATTAGGAATCACAATGTGTAATATATATATATATATATATATATATATATATATATATATATATATATATGGGACCGGATCAGGTCCGGACGTCCGGATTTTAACAAAATTCGGACCTTTTTTTTTTTTTTTTTTTTGCTTTTTTTTTTGAAACAACTAAAAAAAATAAAAATTATGGAACTGAAATTTTTCCATAATACAGTGTTTTGGGAGTGATTTGGATGCCTATACCAAAACATTTCTGTACAGTCTGGGCAGACTGTACATACATTGGTTGGTATAGGTATTAAAAACACACCCAAAACACTGTATTATGGAAAAATTTCAGTTCCATAATTTATTTTATTTTTTAGTTGTTTCAAAAAAAAAAGCAAAAAAATAAATAAATTTTGGTCCGCATTTTAGATCCTGTCCGGACTCCCGGACAGGATCCATTCTGATATATATATATATATATATATATATATATATATATATATAGCTGCCAATGTAATAGAAAACTCTCAGTTCAACATTGGATAGCCATAGTGAGTTCATCACCATATGTATATTGAGTGAAAGAAACACACTAAATATCTTACATAAAAGGTCAAAAATTGTAGAATGCTTACCTACATAAATAAAACATAACTTCAAAATAAGAAAAATACCACCTGTACAGAAAGAACAAAACAAAATATCTATCTACAAAGGTGCAAGGAGAAATTAGAAGCACAATTTTATTTATGTTAAAAGTTCTCCTACAAATAGTCCTGTTTCTAAGGAGTACTACGGAACAAAAGTAAAATAGAAAGAAAATCAGCTCTCCCGTTTGTGTTTCGAGATCATTCTTGAATATGAGTTTCCAACCGAGCTTTTCCCAATAATCCAGAATATGAGTTTCTATGTATTGCCACAACCTTGGTATCCTTACGAAACGGTCCCATACCATTGATAAAGCAATTTTTGATCATTTTGTACTCATTATTTCCTTCATCAGATTTGTTTATGGGTTGATTTTGAAAAAAATAAATCCAACAAAAATTGATAGATGATAACTTAAGAATTCGTCCAGGATAAACAATCTGTAAGAACACAGACTGACTACTAAGTTCCATTCAAATTGTAACTTATCATAACAAAGAAATTTTGCAATAACAACAATAAATTTCTATATGTAATTCAAGTTTATTTTTTGAGTAGACAAAATCCAGTAATCAACATTAGACATCATGATATTGAATCAATGCATGGTCTGCAAAAGTTGGCCTAGAAGAGGTCTACAATTTCCCAAAAACAGAAACTGATATTAGAGGTTATGCAGGGAGTATGTGGAGAACATAAATAAATTTCGAATCAAGCATCAAAACTAATGAAATTGATGTTTTAGACTCAATGTACCCTGATCAAAATTTTATTTTGAAGCAAAAAAGTAATTCAGACTAATAATAGGTATGTTTATGGATATGCTAGCATTTATATATCCAAGATATTTAGAAAACCTAAACTAAAGAGCATATATATACATAAGAAATTGCACCTTCAAGTAGATATCTATGGCTCTATACATTCCATCTTCTGTTGCCCTAGATTGTTCAGGCATACCTTCAGCAAGATTAACGAACCTTGAAACAGTTAACTCTCCATTAACTTCCCTACCCGCTCCATGTCAGTTTGGGGAAACAAACAATTCTTCTCCCATACGATTTCCCTCCTCTTCATGCTCAAGGTAATTCATCATTATCCGTTGCACAGTGTCAACATCAAACAATTGAAAATCAATAATCCAAACTGAAATTCGATTCATATAAAGACAATTATATAAACATAAAAAGAATTAAAATCTCATAGAAACCCACATCAAAATCATACCTTATATGTGAATTGACAATTGCAAAACTACAAAATAGATCTCAAAATGTGTCAAACCATTTGGATTAAAATGTGGTCCTGTAATAATGCAATTGTACCAAAATTCACAACATAACACCAACCAACAATAAAATATAATAAATTATCAAGCAAAACACACAACTAAAACCAAAATTTCAACCAATTAAAACTCAAAAGTAAAAACACAATCAAATCCAACCTGTTGAGATACACTCAGTTGTGGTATCACCAAATTCGTGCTACACAACAACCAAAATAATTATAAAAATTTCAGAATTATGTGATTTTCAGAAATATAACAACTTCACACCAAGTTTACTAACTAAATGAAACCCATGAGGTCACATGAGTAACTTCACTGTTGTTGGACCTGTAAAAGAATACCCAAAACAAATCTCACATTATACTGAGAAAATATAAATACATGTACATGAATTGTATTACCTCTTTCCCAAAAAAAAAGTCTCATTTACCAATTTTTGTTGTATCAAAAAATTAACAACTTAACATTAAAATTTTTTTGCAATGAGACTTTTTTTGTAGAACGGATGGAGTATATATAAGCAATTAAATTGTATTGAACACAGTAATTACCAGATCTAGGCACAATTTCAACTTTATTAAAAATTAAAATCTCACACAACAAATTCCAGTAAAGTATCAAGCTTACAACTAAACCACAAATTTTGATTGTGCTTTGTCTATTGGGGGGGGGATTCTAATGTGTTGCTAAGATATTACTTGTACATAATTAACCTGCAACCTCATATTTTAGCAATAATTGTGCTATACACATCACCACCGTTTTGTTTCTCATTCTACACATTTTATTTCCATTCTATTTATCCTTGATGCGGTCATTATCACTTGCAAACACAATCAAATAGCAAAAATGTTAAATGCTAACTTTACATGCAATATTCATAACAGAAAACCTGAAATCTGATAATCATGGCAAAATTCAAGCAATTGATGCATAAATTAAGAAGAAAAGAAATCATTTCTTGAGAAAGAGGATTGACGCCGGTGAGTTTGTATTGCGAAACCACTATGTTTTGTAATTGATCAATTTGGCTGTGAAATAGCTCCTTTTGTGAATCCACCAAGTCCTGAAATGGCGCCGTGGAGCTAGAACCTTGTGTGGCCAACTGGCGCTTGATAGATTCAGCGCTTTAATCGGCAGCAATTGACGGCTTCATTCGGCAAACTCACCGTTTTGAAGCAGATAGTACCATCAAATTCCTACAGATGATTTAAGAAATAAATTTCGTACCCTGAAACAATAGGCTAATGAATAGTTTTCCGAGTAGGCGGCCATTCACATTATTAGAAAAAGAACAGAACTGTTGGGGAAAAAAGTAAAACTGCACTTGAAGAAAGAAACAGCTATAGATAGAGCTAACCTTGTATTAGTCTATTGCTAGCATCTTGTAATGCTAGGATAGACTCAATGTAGAGCTGTAAGAAACATGTCTCTGTAGTAGATTCTGAAGGAAGAGCCACCTGCAATATTAAAGAAGAACTAATGCAATTTGTAGCAACCACTTTACTTCTAATTAAAAACATAAAAAATTATACACCACATACTTATAGTTTTTGCAATCACTCCCTTCAACCGGAATTAGAGATTCACTTAGATCTAATCATTAACTAACATAACCAAATGTATTAAACATTCATCTATACAAATGAAATAAAAGAACACACCAGAAGCCGGTAAAATACACACACACACACACACACTCTTCTCAGATTCCCTATTTGATGTAAAGGTAGGCATGTACATGAGCACACTGCATCCATGCACACATGTATTTTAGCCTAAATATTGGCCAAATTTTTTGACATGCAGTTAAATTGGAGAGAGAAGCGGGAAGGGATCCGGCCAGTCCACGGGAGTCGGATAAACCGGTGTCGAGTGTAAGAGAAGTGATGCGCCGTTGGCCGGGATTGACGGCGGTGCAAGTGATTTTGGCGAAGGAAGAGCAAGGATCCGGCGAGTTGAAATTCCAGGTGGAGAAGAAAGGGGAAGAGTTATGGCGCATGGGCACAATATGCAACCCAAATCTGTGATGGAGGAGGCGCAACCGAGATTTGAGATCTGTGATAGCGAATACATAATTGTAGAGAGACTGAAATTGGAAGAAGAAGACTGAAATTGGAAGAAGAGGAAGAGGAAAATAATTGGAAATGGTCGAGAAACTGAAATTGAAGAAGAGGATGAGGAGGAAGAGGAAACATTCTTGGAAGAATTGGAAAAGGCGTAGAAAAATTAATCGACTTTTTCAATTGAACCGAGTTAACTCAGTAGAATTCCAAATTAAATAACCGAGTTAACTCTTAATTAATTAAGAGTTGACTCGGTGAATTTTTCAATTGATTTGAAATTAAGTTTTGTGCTGTATTTATATATAAGGATTGATTACTGAAGTCACACAGTTTATTAAATTTGATTTGGGTCGTGCTATGTATTGCGATAAATTTATGTCGAATTACAATTGTGAAACTTATTATAACATAAAATTAGTAAGAATTATAGGAGGATCCCACTTATTACACATACATATTATCACTAATACTTATTAGAATCAAAAAATTAATCTATATTCCAATATGATTTTATCATAGATAGAGGTATTCAACCGGTAAAAATCGGTCCGAATCGGACCGGTACCGACCGAACCGGTACTGAAATCGGTCAAATTTTGATATCAGTACCAGTTGGACCGGTATACCGAACCGGCGGTACCGGTTCGGTACCGGTTTTATCAAAAATTAATATAATTATTATTTATTATTATTATTATTATATCATTATTTTATTATTATTATTATTATAAAAATAAAAAATTATAAAATTGGTATATACCGGTCCGATTCGGTAAAACCGAACTATAAAAATGCCAGGACCGAAATCGGTACTAAAAATCGGTATATATCAGTTTTTTGTACCGAATCAGCCGATTTGGTCCAGTCCAAAAAATCGAAAAAAAACCGAACCATTTGAACTAGTCCTAATCACAGAGATATAAGTTTGCATAATTTCTACCATATCGTGAGTTATATATAAATAATAATGCTAAAAAAGCAATAATAATGCTGTTTTGAAAATTTTAATATTTATTTAAGATAAAATCTAGTTTAGATTCAAGATTTCCCATCTAAAAAAATAAATTATTGTTTGGAAAGTAAAATAGCGTTATGAAGAATGTTACTTGACAAAGAATTAGGGCTTAAATGTTAATACATAATATCCACCTCCCTATTTCGTTTAGGTTAATACCATTTCAACAATATATGTTCACTATGTCTAGCCTTTTAATAAGATTCAGAGAAACTTATAACTAAATTTTATACAAAAATTTATTCTTAGGCTATGTTTATTTGCAAAAATTATACTTGAGATATAACTAATAATCGTAAGTGTCTTATTTATTTTCAAATTTATACTTGAGACTATTAGTCTAGTATATGTTTGTTTGCAAGAATTATACTTGAGATATGACTATTAATTTTTAATGTCTTGTTTATTTTCAAATTTAGACTTAAAATTATTAGTTTAATGTTATGTTTGTTTGCAAGGATTATAATATCGGAATTATAAATAATCCATGGGATTATAATACCAAGACTATTAATCTTAGGATTATAATACCGGGATTATGATTATAATCACAAGACTATTAAGTCATTTTATAATCCCTAGACTAATAGTTTGAAGTCTAAATTTGAAAACAAACAAGACACGTGTGATTAATAATCATATTCCCAGTATAATTCTTACAAACAAACATAGTATAGGGATTATAAAATGACATAATTGTCTTGATTATAATCTCAGGATTATAATCCTAGGATTAATAGTCTTTGAATTATAATATTATGAATTATAATCTCGGGATTATAATTCTAGCAAAAACATAGTACTAGGAATTATAAAATAACTTAATAAATTTAGGATTATAGTTATAAATTAATAGTAAGCGAGCTTGGGCAAGCATACTTTTGTTATTAACATTCATGTTATTATTGAGATTCTTGGACACAAATGAAATGTGACCACTCATCTGTATATCAAGTTATAACAAACTCCTCTTATATGGGGACAGGGGTGATCATTCGGTTATAACCGAATACCGAATTATCCATAATTTTACTATCCAAACACTAACCGAAATTTGGTAACTAACTGAATTACCGAATACCTAATTATCAAATTTTACATTCGGGTATTCGGGTAATAACCGAAATGAAGTCTTTCATAATTAACATAACAACATTAAAATTCACTAAAATCAGTCAATCAACACTAAACAGCAGAAGAAGCCAACGCCAAATATATGATTAAAATTAACAAAATAAAACAGTCATTAATATAACCAATTCACAATCCATGGGAAATACACGAGAAATACAAATTCCCATGACAAATTTGGATACTGAGAAGTCTAAGATATGAGGTGAGAGAGAGTTGAATACTAAGAGAAGTCTGAGATATGAGGTGAGATGAGAGGCTGAGAGGTTAAGGGCTAGGGTTTCGATTTCGGACTGGACGGAGGAGAGGGGGAGGTCGGAGACTTCGCGGCAGGTGGAGGAGAGAGAGAGAGAGGAGGAGAGGGTTAGGGGTTTGCAAGAGGTGCAGGGATGGGAGGAGGAAGAGGAAGCTACGGTTTTGAGGGTGGAAAGAATGGCAGAATTCGGTTTAAGAGATTTTTTGAAGGGGAGGGAATCGTTGTCGGAATCGGAAGTTGGATTTGCTCGTCTGCTACGTTTCTTCTTGTCCGCCATTTTTAAGAGAGACTGAGAGGGGCGGGAAATGGAAGGAGATGCTGAGATATAGCATAGCTTTGATCGTGGGAGTGTTAGGGGCTTAAGCTTAGGGCTTATAGTTGGATACTCAGTCTGTTTTTATTTTTAAGCCTTCCGTTTTTTATTTATTTTTAATTCAGTTATTCGGGTAATTGAATAACAAAAAATTGAAAACCAAACCCGAACTCGAAAACTGAAAATAAAATCGGATATAACCGAATTACAAAAAATATCCGAATAATCGAAAAATTCGGTTAAAAAATTTCGGTTCAATTCGATAATTCGGTTTTATGATAATATAATTAAAAAAAATATCACAAAATATTTATAGGAAAATAAATAATAAAAAAATCAAGCCATAATCGATATCAGGGCAACTAAATTGCATACATTTTTTTTTGTGTGGAAACAATTGAAAAAAATTGAAATATATTCAATCTGTAAATTTGTTACAATTCATGAAAAAAAAAATTAAAATGTGACGAAAGAACACAAGCATAATTATTCAACAGATGAGTCGGTCTTAGTTAAAAGTTAATAAATATCATAATTATTTTTTTTAAAGGCTTAAATATAAATAATTATCTTAAATTATTAACCTTTTTTTACTTTGACGATAAATTATTGACGTGGTCCCACTGGCTAAGCTAATCAATGTTTACGTGTAATTAAAAATTAGACTTAAATATAAATTATTATCCTGAACTATTAACCTTTTTTGTATTTTAATGATCGATTTTTTAATTTTTTTTCAATCAGGTGATTAAACTGTTAATTTTTCTTCTTTGGTTCAATTGAAGTTGTCACGTTATAATTGATGACGTGACTTTAACACCTAAAATGTGACTGATGATGTGTTAAAACAATAATTATTTTATAATTAGTTTAAATCATTTTCTAAAAACTAAATAGGCATAAATGTAATATTATATTATAATTTAACAACAAAAACTAAAAATAATTTAAAATGAAACATCTATTTAAGATGTTCTTTTTTATTAAAAAAAGAATTAACTGATAATTATGAAAATATTACTGATCACTATCATTAACACCTAAATTTTCAAACAAAAACATAAAGGAAAAAAAAATTATCTGTAACTAATTATTAGATATCATCTTACTTACAACTATCATTAATTATTTTTTTTTCGCAAAATAAAAAATGGTATTAAATTATTAGATCATAATTTATACATAATCACTTTCCATGTACTTGAGCTCTTAGTTAATGGAGAAAACCAATTAAAAACTAGTAATTAAAAAGTATATAACTCTCACTATTTTACCTTTGTGAACCCATCATCTTTAACTTTAATTGAACTAAAGTGGAAAAAATTGAAAGGTCGGTTATCAAAGTGGAAAAATATCAATAGTTCAGGATACTAATTTATATTTAAGTCTAATTTTTAATTATATGTAGGCATTATTAGACTAGTCAGTAGGTTCACATCATCAATTTATGACGAGGAGTAGGTTCACATCATCAATTTATATATATAAATTAAAAAAGAAGTGGCTATAACGATGATTTTTTTTTTCGTTATAGTCGGTTATATATAAGACGATGGTTTGAACCGTCGCTATAGCTCAGAAAATCGTCGCTATAATTCGATTCGCCTTTAATTCGTTTTTTTCGTTCGTCGGACAAAATTTTCATATATATATATACGGAGCGGATCCAGTCAGGACGCCTGGATTATATGTATCCAAATTACACCCAAAACACTGTATTATGAAAAAAATTCAGTTCCATAAAATATTAAATTTTTTTTTAGTTGTTTAAAAAAAAATCTATATATATATATATATATATATATATATATATAGAGAGAGAGAGAGAGAGAGAGTCCGGATCCAGTCCAAACGTCCCGACGATACTAAAATACGAATTTTTTATATATAAATTACGGATCCAATCCATATATATGGCTCGACTTTCTCCGGCGAACTGAAGGGAGCGAACTAAGAGCGAATCAGCTATAGTTGTAAAACCCCAGATTTTATAAATAAATATTTAATTTTCTCGAAATATTTTTTTTAATATTATGGTGTGGATTTAATATAATGTTATAGTTGTGGGTAATATTTATAAATTTTACAAAGTATGCAAGTTGTTATATTATATTCGATTGGTCGGAGAATATTCTTTGTGTCGGGGAATATTCGTACTACGGACACAATCATTGGTGGACCCCACAACGGAATTATTGTCGGAATGAGAAAACGATAAAAATATTTTTATGAAAATAACGGCAGAAGTTTACTGTTAATACTGTTGAACTACTCGGTAGTAAAAGTACAGTAATATGCGTGGTTGTATAGTAGCACACTGTATTAATTATTGATGCTTACGTGAGAAGTCACTCAATTTTGTTCAATTATTACTTCAGTAATTGTTGCATAGTATCTCACGTTATTTGATTCAATTATTGTCGATATTTTATATATTATTAAATCAATAATTGAAATGACAGAGTTATTAATATTATTATTTGCAATATTAACGATGTCTAGAAGTTCTGTCAATGAGAGATTTGGTTACCTAATTGCGCGCCAATAGAGAGAAATCCTTATTGAAAAGCCCCCTTTTTCCTGAGAACGACCTGATCGATTAATAGTGTGAATTATAATAATGACAATGAAGTTTTGTTTTATTAGTATTATTAATGTAATAAAACAGAAAAGTTTTTTATATAAAACAGAATACTTTTATAAAGTTATTTATTTTATTAGGCAATAATTAGAATATATTATATTTTATTATGCATAGTATTTTACATAGTAAAAACTTTTTATATAAAACAGAATACTTTTATAAAGTTATTTATTTTATTAGACAATAATTAGAATATATTATATTTTATTATGCATAGTGTTTGCATAGTGCCTGTATAGTATTTGCATAGTAAAATCTTTTATATAAAACAGAATACTTTTATAAAGTTATTCGTTTTATTAGATTATAAATAGAATATATTATATTTTATTTAAAATTTTTTATTTTATTAGAATATTTTATTAAATCAATCCTGGACCATCCGTTTAAAAGTAAATCAATCTGGACCGTTCATGAGTTAGTTGTTATTCAGTCCATTCTCCTATAAATAGAAGCTCATTCCTTTATTATTTCTTACGAATTCACTGAAACTCTAGCGAGAGAAATTATAGAGAGAAACTATAGAGAGAAAATCTATAGAGAAAAGAAGAAGAGAAGTCTGTTACCTCACTTTTCCAATATCCAGTTTCTTCTAAGGTAAGGGGTATTATTTTTCATATTCATGAAGAGAACTTCAGTTATTCCATTCTTTATTATTCTGTTGGAATAACCTGTATACGTGGACTACCCTATACTTGGTGAAATTCTTCTGTTATTCCATTCCTTATTATTATGTTGGAATAACCTGTCTATGCGAAGTACTGCATACATGGTGAAATTCTTTTATTATTCCATTCCTTATTATTATGTTGGAATAACCTGTCTATGCGAAGTACTGCATACATGGTGAAATTCTTCTATTATTCCAATCCTTATTATTATGTTGGAATAACCTGTTTATGCGAAGTACCGCATATATGGTGAAATTCTTCTATTGTTCTATTCTTTATTGTTCTGTTGGAATATCCCGTCGGTGCTAATTTCGCCTGACCTGGTTCCGTTATTTATTATTCTGCCGGAATATCCTGTCTGTGCGTTTACGCCGGACCTGGTTCCATTATTTATTATTCCGTATTTATTATTCTGTCAGAGTATCCTGTCTGTGCGTTTACGCCGGACCTGGTTCCATTATTTATTATTCTGTTGGGAATAACCTGTCTGTGTGGTCTCTATCGTATGCATGGTGAATCCTTCTGTTATTCCATTCTTTATTATTCTGTTGGAATAACCTGTCTATTTGGATTACCACATGCATGGTGAATGATTCTTTGTATTCATTCCTTATTAAATTGTGGAAATGATCTGTATACGTGGATTTCGCATGGCGGGTGAAAACCCATTTACAATTTCATATATTCGTTATTGTAAAATTTTCTAAGTCTTCCAGTATGCCATGTATTCTTCACTTCCGAACCATCCATTGTTCGAAGACAGTATGTACCTGGCTTCGGCACTTCTACCATTTCATAAGGTCCCTCCTAGTTAGGCATCAGCTTGCCGGTGTTCTGGGGGGTTGATGCCTCCGACTCCCGAAGGACCAAGTCTCCGACTTTAAATCTCCTTTGTTTGACCTTTTGATTATAGTGTCGAGCTGTTCTCTGCTGGTAGATCACCAACCTTATCAGAACTGAGTCCCGAACTTCTTCCAAAAGATCCAGATTTATTTTCAGACCATCATCATTGTATAATTCCTTGTACTAACTGACCCGAAGAGTAGGGGACCCGATTTCAACCGGTATGAGTGCATCGGTCCCGTATGCCAATCAGAATGGAGAGTCCCCAGTCGTTGTTCTCAGAGTAGTCCGATATGCCCACAAAACACTGAGTAGCTCTTCGGGCCACCGACCCTTTAATTCATCCAACCTTCTTTTGATGCCGTTAAGCAGAGTTCGGTTGGTGACCTCCACTTGACCGTTTGACTGGGAATGAGCCACTGAAGTCTTTCGGTGCTGAATTCCCAATTCTTTCAAAAAGGCTTCGAATTTTGATCCAACAAATTGCGTCCCATTGTCCGAGACCACAGCCATCGGGATACTGAACCGATAAACAACCCCTTCTTTGAAGAACTTCAGACATTCTTGTTCGGTGATCTTCTGCAGAGGCTTTGCCTCCACCCACTTTGTCATGTAGTCGATAGCCACGATCACAAAACTGACTTGTCCCTTGGCCTTCGGCAGAGGTCCCAGGATGTCGATTCCCCATACAACAAAGGGAATTAGAGATAAGACCGAGTACAGCTCTTCAGGAGGTTGATGTGGGATGGTGCTATTCAGCTGACACTTGAGACATTTTCTGACGAATTCCTTGGCCTCCGTATAGATAGTCATCAAATAGTACCCTTGCCTCAAAATTTTGTGTGTCAGTGACTTGACCCCCATATGATCCCCATAAATCCCTTCATGTACTTTCCTAAGTGTGTAATCTGCTTTCGATGGGGTTAAACATTTGAGCAAAGGAAAACTGAAAGCCCTTCGGTACAGATCTTCGTCAATGAGCACGAAATTTGAGCTTCGGTGCTTGATTTTCCTTGCCAGGATTCGGTCCGAAGGTAGAACCCCATCCGCCTGATATGAGATATAAGGTGTGAGCCAACAGTCGAGCCGGTCCAAAGTTAGCACATCCGTCTTCAGGACACTTGGTTGTTCTAAGATCTCCAGATATACTGATCCGTTGAATGAGCTTGCTTCGGTTGTGGCCAATCGTGCAAGGGCGTCGGCTATTGTGTTATCTTCCCGATCTACCCATTGGCAACTGCATTAAGCGAAGTATGCCAGTTTCTCCTTTACCTCGGCTAGATATTTCGTCATCCTGGCCCCCAGGCCTCATATTCACCCGATATCTGCTTGACTACCAGCTGGGAATCACTGTAGATGACTAGTTTCTGTACTTTCAAACTTCGGGCCAACCGAAGTCCAGCCAGTATGGCTTCATATTCTGCTATGTTATTTATGGCCTTGAACTGAAATCGGATTGCCTGTTGGACTTTGAACCCTTCGGGACTTGTCAGAATGAAGGCTCCACTGATGTCCGAAGTCGAAGACCCATCTACATATAAAGTCCATGAAGTTGACCCCTGATGAGTTTCGGTCACTGTATTCACGTTTGGTTCGGTGAAAGAACATTCCACTATAAAGTCTGCCAATTCCTGTCCCTTGATCGCCGCTCAGGGATGATATTCTATAACGAATTGTGTTAATTCCATCACCCATGCGGCTAACTGACCCGACACTTCAAGCTTGTGTATTACTTTCTTTAATGGCTGATCCGTATATACCACCACCAACCGACCCTAGAAATAATGCCGAAGCTTTCTGCTTGTAATGATCAAGGCATAAGTGAACTTTTCCAGGTTCGGATATCTTGTTTTTGCGTCTCGAAGAACGTGGCTGACGTAATATATCGGGAACTGTTTCCCTCCCTTGTCCCTTACCAGTGCCGCCCCTACTGCCATCGTTCTTGCAGCCAAGTATAAGTATAATGGTTCCGAAGGGATTGGTTTCATCAATAAAGGTGCTGACGACAAATAACTCTTGATCCCTTGGAATGCGTCCTCGCACTCTGAAGTCCACTGGAAACTCTTCTCTTTCTTCGGGCCCTTGAGAGTGTCAAAGAAGGGTAAACATCTTTCTGCTGATCTTGACAGAAACCTCCGAAGGGCAGCTATTTGGCCCGTCAACCTCTGCACATCATTGTATGTCTTCAGAGATTTCATGTCTAGGATCGCCTTAATTTTCTCTAGGTTTACTTCGATGCCTCTCTTACTAACCAGATATCCCAGAAATTTTCCTGAGCCCAATCCGAAGGTACATTTAGTCGGGTTCAGTCTTAGCTTGTGTCTCCTTACTGTTTCAAAGCAGCTTTCTAGATCCTCCAGATGATCCCGGACTGACATGTTTTTTACGATCATATCGTCCACATACACCTCCATGTTGCGCCCTAACTGCTTTGTGAAGATAAAATTCATCATGCGCTGATATGTCGCCCCGGCGTTCAGCAGTCCGAAGGCCATTTTTCGATATACGTATATTTCTCTATGGGTGATAAAACTAGTCTTCGGGATGTCCTCTTTACTCATCGAGATTTGGTGATATCCCGAGAATGCATCCATAAAACTCAGCATGCCGTATCCCGAAGTGGCATCAATCAATTGGTCTATGTTTGGCAGAGGATAGAAATCTTTCGGGCATGCCTTGTTTAGATTCGTATAGTCGATGCATAACCTCCACTTCCCGTTTTATTTCTGAACCAGTACCACATTAGCCAACCACTCGAGATAGTCGATCTTGAAGATGAAGTTTGCTTCCAGTAGTTTGGTGATTTCTTCGTCTATGATCTTCTTTCTTTCTGGAGCAAAAATCCTTCATTTTTGTATAACTGGCTTCTTCTTTGGATCCACATGCAACCTATGTAATGCCACCGATCCGCTTACCCCGGGCATGTCACTAGGATCCCATGTGAAAATATCGGCATATACCCGAAGAAGATCTATCAGCCCTGTTCGAAATGGTTCTGTCAATCCCGATCTGATCTTGATCAACTTCTCTGAGTTCCCTGGTATCAACTCAACATCCTCCGTCTCTTCGGCTGGCAGAGCTAGCGGTTCAGTACTACTTTCGGTGAATGGCTCTATTTTGATGGCCATCGTCTATTTCTGTTTGCTGACCCCGACCCCTGAAGAAATCAAAAGTATTCTGATAACACCTTCGGGCAATATCAAGATCGCATTTTACCTTCCCAATCCTGTTTGGTGTCGGAAACTTAATTTTGAAATGGGGTATGGATGTTACCGCTTGCAAAGCTGCTAGGGTCGGCCTTCCCAGAATAACATTATAGGCCGAATCCACCTATACCACGAAAAATCTGACCATTATTTCTGCCTGCTGGGGTGCTGTGCCGAACTTGACAGGCAGCTCGATGGATCCTAACACATGCACCGGGTCTCCATTTAAACCATACAGCGGGCCTTCTCCTCCCAACTCCATCTTCCTCCCCTCTAAATCCATCTTCTGATAGGCGTGCGTATACAGAATGTCAACCGAGGACCCATTGTCTATCATCATCATTTTCATGTCCATCGGTCCGACCTGTGCCGTTATTACCAATGCCCCATCGTGTGGCTCTATGAGATCAGTGGGGTAATCTTCGTTCGAGAATGAGATGGATATTCCTAGATAGGCCCGATCTCTTCGTAGCGAGGAACTTGCAACTGACAACACGGCCTCGAGATGTTCGCTTCTCTTCTTTCTTGTTACACGTCCTACCGAACCACCTGAAATTACATCAATCACTCCTCGAGATGGCTAGTACGATTTTGACTGCGTATCTCGAGCCGACCCTCTATTTTCTTCCCGAGGTGCTTCTGTTCCTTCTCGACCGACCACATATTGTACTAACTGCCCATTCTGAACGTTCTTCTCAATCAAATCCTTCAGATCATTATACATTTCCGCCGTATGTCCGCGACTTTGATGGTATTCGCAGTATTTATCCCGACCTCTCTTGCCAGGCTTTGGATGCGTCGAACACAGCTCGAAAAATGGTTTGTCCTGCATCTCCTCCAATATCTTCGCCCGATCAGTGTTGAGGGCGGTGTACATTTTCTTGACATTTCTGTTCGGGAAGGGTGGTCGGCCACTTCCCGAACCACTACCGTTATTGGCCTTCCTTCCATAATTATTTGATCTCCTCTGATTATCTTACCTTTGATAACTCTGCTTATCCCGATCCCTGGACTTCTCGTAAGGTTGGGAGTACGGTTTGAAGTTTCCCATAGCCTCTTCAATCGCTATGAATCCCTCTGCTCGATGGAAGGCTTCTGTCAAATCCACCGGAGGGTTGATCACCAGATCTTTCATCAATTTCTTTGACTTCCCGATGTCCAGACCAGTTGTGAAAAATCCCAAGGCCTGTGGCGAGTTCAACTCTGCTACCAAACCAATCCGCCTCCCGAAATCTCTTGACATACTAGCCTAGGCTTTCATCTGACTTCTGTCGAACCTGCATGAGGGAAGCAGTAATCTTTCCCCGTCTCATGTTGCTCCTGAAGCGAGCGTGAAACTTCTCTAGAAGATCATTCCATGAGTTAGTAGACCCTGCTGCCAACGTGCCCATCCATTCCCGAGCACTCTTCTTCAAGGTGGTTGTGAACATATGGCATTTAGCAGCGTCCGAATGGCCGTAGTAGGTCATCAACCTATCGTACCCGTCCGAGTGATCATAAGGGTCTCCCAGCCCGTCATATGTCTCCATCGGGGGCATCTTTTTGGGGTCGGCCGTTACATGGTTGATTTTGGGCGAGAAAGGGGAGCCTATACAAGCCGAAGGTGTTCCCAGTGAATTCTTTACTGCCAGTAACTTCTCCAACTCTGCGACCCTTCGAGCAAGGGGGACGATCTGTGTTTGTCCCACCTGTATTCAGGAGACTCGTCCCTCCTTCTCTGTCCCGACCTGTCCGGATGTCCTGATCGCTGGTCTACTGAACGGCTGCTTCTTCGGCTTCTGCCGTCTCAGGAACGGCTTCTGGGTCTACTATTTTCTCTTTCATCCTCTTCCCGTCGAGGTGACTGGGATCGGCTCTGATGCATGTGCCTTTTGGAAGACGCCTCTTGCTCTCCAACCATCTTTGCCATCTGCTGGTCAAGCTCCTCTTGCTGAAGACGCAGGGCCATCAGGGCATCTCTGTTCTGTTGCATCTTCTTCTGCAGAATGAACTCCCGTTGGTCTCGGCTACCTTCTCCTCGTTCTCTTCTTTGCCCCACGAGAGCCCGAGAGTGATTTTCATCGGCCTGGTTCACCTGGTTGGGCGTGTGTTGGCTGTCATAGAAGAGCTTACGCCGGAGGGAACTCCTGATCCCCATGGATTCTGGAGCCCAATCTGTCCTTGACCGACCCTCTCACCTGGGTGGTCTAGTCTGTTTTCGACATGAAGCTTGACGGCTTGTGCCGCCAGGGGATAGCTCCGGTGTGAGAATAAGTACAGGTCGTTCACAAGGTTTAACAATGGAGGCTAAGTGTTTAGTGCTCAAAAGTAGGTATTACATGTTAATTGTAACCTTGGCCTTATATTTATAATACTCCCAGCACCCTAGAAACCCTTTCTGAGTCTGTGCGCAGGGGAGCTCACTGCACAGGCCCAACCCAACCAAACTCACCATCGGGTCTGAGCCTCGGCCCAAAGGACTTGAGGGCTCGACCCCGAACACTATAACGCTAGGGTAAGGCTTCGATCCAAAAGGACTCGGATGCTGAACTCGAACACCTTCATCTCCTCCATGGGCTTCGGCCCAATGGGCTCATAATCCCCTTCCGGTGTCAGGCCTTCGACCCTAATGAAGGTCGGTAAAATACTCCCGAACATGTGCTTTAATTTTGCTTCTTTTTTTTTTTCTTGTTTTGAAAGTTGAATTAAAGAAGCAGATCTCGTGTTCTATGCAGTTAGTCAATAAAACCAGTAATTATGTGGCATTTAAGGTATTAATTTTCATAATTCATAAAAAAAATTATAGAAGAAATTATGTTTTGGATTAATTGTGCTCTTTCTAATTAGAAATGATTCAATTAATGTTTTGAAAAATTATTTAAATATGGAAGGGTATTAATAATTTCAATTTAAAATTTTATTAGTATAGTTTTTTAGCATTTTATTATTTATATTGATAATTTTATATCATATTATTACTTAATTAATTTAATTGTGATGGTCACAATTTTATTTTTCAAAAATTTTGTTTAAAAGTCAAAACATCTTAAAATGGTTAATATGGTTTTGAACCATAATCATATAGTTTCAACCCACACAACTCATATTAAAAATGGTTAATATGATTTTAGTTCTTAAATGGAACCATAACCATATTTTGAAAACCAAAATCAACTCATAACCATATTTTGTCAGGCCTAATTATAGCCCAAAAAATTATTGTTATAGACAATTGTGTACTATACAGCTTTGTATATACTCCTTCCATTCCTAAATAAGTGACGTTTTAGAAGAAAAAAAATATTTTCATTTATTTGTCGTTTACAATTTTTTAGGAGAATAAATTATTTACTTTTCTGTATCACCCCTACCTTCTCTCGTTATCCCAAAAAATTTTCACCCTTAGTACTAATAGTTTTCAACTTCCCATAAAGGGGTAGTGATGGAATTTTACACATATTTTAATTATTAAATAATAATATTAAATAACTTTCTTCATTTATGTGCAAAAACCTTAAACGATATTTATTTAGGAACGGAGGGAGTATATTTTTTCCATATACTATATATATAGGAAAAATGTATATACACAGCTGTGTATTACACAGTCGGCTATGATGACAATTTTTTGGGCTATAACGACGGTTTCACCTGTCATCATAGCTATTCTCGGCTATGGCGACAGTTTACCGTCGTCATAACTCAAAAAATCCGTTGGTATAATTCTACTGTGTAATACACAACTTTGTATATATATATATAGGGTCTCCATCCACAGCAACCGGTTGTTGGGGAGCAACTCCTTTTTGGCCAAAAATGCAAAATTTTATTAGTATAGTTTTTTAACTCGTGCGGCTTATAAAAAAAAAAATTCTAAGGCCGGTACAAGCTGTACCGGCTGGCCAAAAATGGGTTGCTCCCAACAACCGATTGCTGTGGATGGAACCCCATATATATATATATATATATATATATATTGAGATTATGTATATTAAGTGTGACAATGATTTCAAACCGCACGAGTCTTGTAATCTTGTTTCATTGGATTCTCCTATCAATGTTTGCTTCTGGTCAGACAAAACACAGCTACCCACAATCAATCTGACACCCTACACCCATTTTACCTTCCATTATTCTACTACTTTTTAATATCAACATCTCCCAACTCTTTTGTTTTGTTCCCACAATGTTAGAAAAACTTTAATGATTTATTTTTTATTCAATTTATGAAGTCGTTTAGTGTATTTAGAGTTATTTTAAATATGTATTTATATATACATAATTTATTTTAAATATAATTTATAATCAAATTATATCATTAATTTAATGTGATGGCCAAATATATTAAGTATTATTTTTTAAAATATTGTACACTTTTTGATAATTGAAGATACCCTTAACTTTTATTTTTTTTCTTAGCTAGTTTTCACATGGCAAAAGTTATGAACATAGATATATATTTATATTTTAAACAAATAACTTTTTAATAATTAAATTTAATTATAGTAATTGTGATATATATGATGATAGCCCATACATTTTAGCGATAAGGTGATATTTATTTAAGAGAATAACTATTATACGATCATGCTTTTTGTCTTATTAATATCAATTTTTATTTAAATGCATAGCAGCATTTTGGATATTCTACCTACAAGTCAAAAAGTAGACTGACAAGGAAGTGCCCTTTTTCTGAAAAATCTTTTAAAGATTAATGATCACTTGGACAAAATCCCTTATGTGGAACCTTAGGTTATAAATGTTAATAAAATCAAAGGCAAAATGTTTTATATATATATATATATATATATATATATATATATATATATATATATATATATATATATATATATATATCTAATAAAATATAAATGATTTTAAATTTCCCGCTCACTCAATAAATCATCTGGGCCGTCCAAAGTTTGAGATAAATCTCACCGTTCATACATCTATCTAATAAAATACATCTATCTATCTAATAATTTAATAATAATTTAATAAAATACAAATAACTTTAAATTTTCCGCTCACTCAATAAATTATTTTGGTCGTTCAAAATTTGAGATAAATCATATTGTCCATACAGTGCCGGAGGCACGGGACCCAACTAGTATATATATATTTTGTTCCGCCTCTCCAATAAATCATAGGGAACGAATTTAAAACGAACCGATTACAACTACGGTTTTATCCGTAGCTAGTATAGAAAGCCGATTTTTTATAGTATAGCGACGAATAAAACCGTTGTTATAACCGGTTCGTTTTTAATTCGCTCCGTATGGTTCGCTGGAGAGAGCCAACCATATATATATATATATATAATTCAAAAATCAAGTTACTTTGTCAAAAATGGCAACTCATTTTTTGATACTAAGTTTGATTGAGCATTATTGATTAGGTAAAGGTTTTCCATTCACAATTTTTCCATTCTCATACAAAATATCTATATAATTCTCATTAGATCATCTTTATTTTTGCCCCTATATATACTTTTAAACAAATGTATATATATGTATGTATATATGGCCCACTCTTGTAGCTTTTCCATTAATTGAAGCCAACATAGAAAATAAAACTCCACAAATTAGTGCACAATCACATACATACCACTATCAAAGGCAAAATTAATCCAAAAAATTAATATACACATTGTTCACACACTTAAACTAGTCTATTCTTTCATTTTCTTTGGTTGACTTACCATACAAAACAAAAGCCAAACTCCAAACTAAAACATACCACACTCTTACAAATACAAATCCAACCCCACATAAAAAATAGATTTTTTTTTTAAAAAAAGGGGGATGGTGAAATAATTCAAACCAAAGATTACATATAAAAAAGAAGAATTAAGTTAACATTAATTAACTTGTTTAATATGATCACTAGGTCATAATTAAAATAAGAGATTCATTAATTCATAACTTAATAACTCAAACTAAGTAATTAAAAAGAAGAAGCTACAGTAGTATGATTAACACACAAATGATCAGATGCAAAGAAAAAGAAGAGCTCTAAATCTGGTGGAGCAAAGAAAGCTATGGGGGTTCTTCTCAATGAACAATTTGAAGAAGATAGCAGTGATGATGATGATGATCTTCTCTTCATTGGTGCTGGTGGGCATGTATTATTCCTCGGGATTCGGAATTTCTTGCCTTTAGGGGTAGAGCATCCATTGTTAGAAATTTCAACACAATTAATATGATCATCCCCTTCATCATTAATCTTCTTCAATAAATTACTATCATCATCAACATCAGCCAAATCATGATTATTTGAAATCTCTTGATCATTTGATGAATATTTTTCTTGCTTTTTCTGGCTACTTCTTGTTTTTCTTGTAGTAGTAGTAGTACTACTCCTTGTTCTTCTCCTTCTTCTTCTTGATCCATATGGAGCCATTGTACTGTTGAGAGAAAATCAAAATATCTAGTACTATTTCTAGTCAAAAACTTGAGATTTAATTTAAATTAATAATTGAGAAATTAAGAGAAAAAAGATGCAAATATAATATAATCAATTAGTACTACAAGAATTAAACTGCAAAAATTAAAAATTAAAATGAAAATTTTCTTTGAAGATTAGATGAAATATTCAAACAAACTCCCCATTTCAAATCCTCAAATCTTAATTTTTCCTAATTAAAAACAAAAACTATTTAAGTTTTGACAAGAAAATCTAGAAATATTTATTTAAAAAGAAGACACAATCAATCAAACAAACCCCTTTTCAAATTAAAAACTAAAGCTATCGAATTTTGACATGAAGAAAAAGTTATAAATAAAAATGAAGAAATTAAGAAGAAAGCCCTATGGAGGAGGAAAAGCCCTAACAAAAACCCTAGCTAGCTAGTTAGAGAATAAAATGAGAGGAAAGAGAGATCTAACACTTTTGGCACTTACAGTAATAGGGTTTATATATATATCTATCTAATAAAATACAAATGATTTTGAATTTCCCGCTCATTCAATAAATCATCTGGGCCGTCCAAAGTTTAGGATAAATCACACCATTCATCTATCTAATAAAATACAAATGATTTTAAATTTTCCGCTTACTCAATAAATCATCTGGATCGTCCAAATTTGAAATAAATCTCAACGTTTATAGTGCCGGAGGCACGAGACTGTTGCTAGTGTATATATATGGGCAGGTTCCCACTACCGTCCGCCGGACAGTTATAGTTAAGTAGCTCAAATCAAGCCGCCTTTAAATATTAGTATTAATTAACAAAGAATATTTCTCTAATATAAAAATAAAGATATTTAATTTATTTTATTTTTTTTAACATTTTTTAAATTACTGTTATTTGTGTTATCTGCCTACCGACTACCACTTCAGTAATTGTTTTATTCAAACGCAATCTTAGTAGTAATTAAGATTCAAATTTTAATTTAAAATTTATGTATTTAAAAAAGTGTAACATCATATGGCCCATCGTCATTTTATATTATTAAAGAAAATATACTTAATACTAGCTAAGAGGGAAATATACTTTTAACCTTTTTTGAATATTGCAGTAGTGTTATACAGTGGCGAATCTAGGCTAGAAATGTGGGGTCAATTGACTCCACTCAATTTTTAAAATCAGTTAAAAAATTTTTTTTACCCCACTCAATTTTTGATCCTCACTCCATTTTTTACCCCACTCAAAAGACAAACCGTGAACTATTAAAGTCTTTCGCGAGTGGTCGGAATGGGTACTGGTGACTGGCTAGCCGTGAGTGTGGAGACTAGAGTGCGATTCTATTCTACTATGACTCTTTTGCAGCCTTGTACCCTTGCAGGTAACAGAAATTACTCTCTCTTCAATTCAATTTCTCCAACCTCAGTTTTCAGAAATCAATTTTGATTTCTCCCTTTTGTTAGTATTATTAAATTGGATATTTGGATGCATTTGTCTGACCCGAAAATATAAAGTATTAAAAAAATTATCTCGAGGGAACCCCCGAAATTTTTTTATAACTTACTATTATTTTTGACCCCAGTAGTAAAACTTCTTGGCTTCGCCACTGTTATATATATATATATATATATACTAGCAACAGTCTCGTGCCTCCGGCACTATAGACGGTGGGATTTATCTTAAATTTTGGACGGTCCAGATGATTTATTAGGATGGGCGGAAAATTCAAAAGCATTTGTATTTTATTATATATATATACATACATTTGATGTTATTATTAACATAAATATTACTATGATATTATTAAAAACCCTATTTATGTCAAATAATAATAATAATAATAATAATAATAATAATAATAATTTATTAGTTACTATTAATCTCTCCCAAAGAATGAGATAAAAACTAAATTGGATGGATGATTTCAAATATTAGTTTAACAATCCTAACATTGTCTTTCTATATTTTGGACCCATATTGGGAAACATTAATTATGATAATCCTTGTACCATGGTGAATTGCATCTAGTCCTTCTGATTCATACATATCTTTTTCTAAATATATATATATATATATATATATATATAGGAAATTGATATTTTATAATAGAAACTGATATTTTTATATGAAAAATGTCAATATAAATCCTATAGCGACGATTTTTCTCGTCGCTGTGCATCTATATAGTTACATTTTTCACGTAAAAATATCAAAAAAAAATATTGTGAAAAATATCAATTTTCTATATAATATCTAATAAAATACAAATGATTTTGAATTTCCCGCTCATTCAATAAATCATCTGGGCCGTACAAAGTTTGGGATAAATCTCACCATCCATCTATCTAATAAAATACAATCTATCTAATTCTATCTATCTATATCTATATTCTATATATCTAATTAATTATATCCAATAAAATACAAATAATTTTGAATTTTCCGCTCACTCAATAAATCATTTAGGACGTCCAAAGTTTGGGATAAATCACACCATCCATCTATCTAATAAAATACAAATGATTTTGAATTTCTCGCTCACTCAATAAATCATTTGGGTCGTCCAAAATTTGGAATAAATCCCAACGTCCATAGTGCCGGAGGCACTGAACTGTTGCTAGTATATATATATGGGATATGATCCATAGCAAGTATTTGTTATAGATCCAAATTGGGCAAATAGCATCTTAGTCGTCTATTTTATAAATCAAGGGTCCTGATTAAAAATCAAATTCGCCGTACGCCAGACGACCTAGCGTATAACCAAAAAAATTAAGTGGCCATACACCAGACCAACTAGCGTATGTTATAAAAATAAATCGCCAGACTAAATTTCCCCAATTCGTTCGAAATCCCCCTTTATGCGAATAGCAGAACCCATATCTCAGGAGCGAAACATGAGCTTTCAAGTCCGTGCAGATCGAAGAGATAATAATAGCAATAATAGGTCTAGGTTCCCTCCCCAAAGTGGCCGACGAGAGTGGATTCCAATAGGATCAACTGCCACCACCCCAAGCACTACCCCCACCACGATGGTTGTCAGCCAGAAATCGCTCACCAGGACTGATCCGAATGGAAATGGTGAGGGTCCATCCTCGGTTGTTAAAACAAACACAAATGGAAGTGGTACAGATTTTAATAAGAGGTTGATTCCACCTGTCAATAGGAATAGAACAAGTTTGGGGTCGAGGGGGCATCTTGGAAAGCCTATAAATCAGAAAAGAGAGAAAGAGAAGGACCAGAATGGGTTGAAGGACACAGGTCTGCCTCAACTTGTGCAGGAAATTCGGGAGAAACTTATGAATGGCTCGGTTGAGGAGGTCAGCGCCAATTTTGTCTTGTACAAGTTGTTACTCTATTTTCCAATTGCATTGTATCAAGAAATGGGCCCGTGCCCCTACTTCTGTTGACCTGTTGGCAGCAAAGAATCCAGGATTTAATTAGCGGTGCCCTGGTTGTCAATCTGTTCAACTCACATCATCAAAGGAGATACGATACGTTTGCTTCTGTGGAAAGAGGCAAGAGCCCTCCTCTGATCTGTATTTGACACCCCATTCTTGTGGAGAACCTTGTGGGAAACCACTTGAGAAGGAAGTTCCGGGTATTGGTTTTGGTAAGGAGGATCTCTGCCCTCATTCTTGTGTTTTGCAATGCCATCCTGGTCCTTGGCCTCCTTGCATGGCTTTTGCTCCGCCACGATTGTGCCCTTGTGGGAAGAAGATAATCACCACCAGATGCTCTGATCGCATGTAGTCTGGCGATTTATTTTTCTAACATACGCTAGTTGGTCTGGCGTATGGCCACTTTATTTTTTTGGTTATACGCTAGGTAGTCTGGCGTACGGCGAATTTGATTTTTAATTAGGACCCTTGATTTATAAAATGGACGACTAAGATGCTATTTGCCCAATTTGAATCCATAGCAAATACTTGCTATGGATCATATATATATATATATATATATATATATATAAGTTCGGTTCATGTAGGGATCTTAACTTAATATATAGGATTCTTTGCTGGCAAGTAAAATGAAGTTATTAAAAGAAATTAAAATTAAATGAGTTTGGGAAAAAGACATTAACTGCTGTTTGTTTGTTGTCAGCCCTACACAAGGCCATTTCTTTTAATTAAGGTGATGTTTGATAAAATTAAGTAATTAAAATTTGAATAATTAATATATTTCAAAAAGTTTGGTAACTAAAAAGTATATACTATCTGAATGATTTTTAAATTTAAAAATACTTTAAATTGACTTTTTAAAAATTAATAATAATTTTAAATTTTAAAATGGAGATAATACAATATTTATAGAGGCTCCATAGATTTAAAATCTACCTCTTAATAATTTAAATTTATATTTTTTTTTATCGAGATAAAAAAAATTAATAAAATTTTATCAAACAATTTTACCAAACAGACATATTATCGATTCACATAAAGAATAGGATAGGGATAGGATACCCTTGGTTAGGGTACGTACATTTTTCATTTTATTAACATTTTATAGGACACATTTTGGGCTTTGGATACCCCCTCCCCTAAATCTCAGGTGACCTTAAAGTTCAATTTATTCTACTTTATTAACACACGTGCAATTCAATGAATTTTTTGGAAATTGGTTGGTTTACCAAAATTCAAATAGATAACATATCATAAAATAATTTCAACCTTTTTGTCTTTTGTGTTGCTTTTTGGATGAACAACATCACATTCAACATGTTCACATGCTTTTTAATTTATGCTAGGAATACGTATGTAAATGATATTCTTATTTCTGTATGATTTGATTATGATATAAATGAATGAATATACAAGTATGCTTGCATCAAGAAAAGCTGTAAAGTCCTTTGATAGATAATAGGAACATATGTACAAGGATTTAGAATGAATTGATTAAATGTGTTAAGTTGATCTTACATAAGTAAAATAACTTTATAAAGTTCTTAAAAAATGATGTACAAGAAGTATAAATATAGAAAGATCAAACTTGTTAGGTTGATCTTATAATGTAATAGATAGGCATGTCTAATCGTCGAGCACTACACCAAAAATCATAGTCTTCCAGGAGAGTTTAGGAAAGCTCAAGAACTATAAAGGTAGAATCGTAGTCTGCAGGATAGTAGATCTCGAAGCTTGTAAACTGCCAGGAGAGACGAAGAAGGATCGTAGTGTGTCGAGAAGAACTTCCTCAAAATCGTAGTCTGTTGAGGAAGTCATATTCAGAATCGTAGAAACAACTTTGTTGGAAGAATGCATATCTTGATTTGATGTTTAAAGCAAAAACTCATGATTATATGTAAAGCCCTTCAAGGAATATGTGTACAAGGGCTTAGATATAGATCAAATTTATTTGGTTGATCTTAGCTTTTAATGTTCATCATCATATAATCGAATGTATAGATTAATAGATCAAAGATGTTAGGTTGATATATGACTTGTAACGAATAGATAGGCTTTCAACAAGAATCGTAGTCTATCAAGCTGTCCAACAGATTGCAGAAGCTAAGGCAGGATCGTAAAGTTTAGCAGATCGTAGTGTATCTTCTTTGAAGGACCTCTTCAAGAATCGTAGAGTAATCTAGACGTTTGCCGAAGCTAACTCAGAGACTGTAGTTGTAAGACCCCAACTTTAATGAATAAAGATGATTTTTATATGAATATTATTTTTGAATATTATGGAATGAATTTGATATAATGTTATAGTTGGGGGTAATATTTATAAATTTTTGCAAAGTATGCAAGTTGTTGTAATATATTCGATTGGTCAGGGAATATTCATTTTAGCAGGGAATATTCGTACAACGACACAATCATTGGTGGACCCCACAACGAAATTATTGTCGGGTTGAGAAAACGACAAAAATATTTTTATGAAAATAACGGCAGAAGTTTTACCGTTAATACTGTTGAACAACCTGGTAGTATAAGTACAGTAATGCGCGTGGTTGCATAGTAGCACACGGTATTGATTATTGATGCTTAAGTGAGAAGTCACTCAGTTATACTCAATTATTGCTACAGTAATTGATGCATCATATCTCTCATATTATTGATTCGATTATTGTTACAGTATCATCTGCATTATATGTTATATTATTAAATCAATAATTGAGACGACAAATTTATTCATATTATTAAATTGCAATATTTACAATGTCTAGAAGTTCTGTCAATTAGAGGTTTGGTCATCTAATTGCACGCCAATAGGGAGAAATCCTTATTGGAAAGCCCCCTATTTCCTGAGAACAACCTGGTTGTTAAATATTGTGAGTTATAATATTAATGATGAATAAGTTTGTGTTGATTAAAGATGAATTTGATAGTTTCATTGTGTTGGGATTATTTGTGTTAGTAGAAATCGACATCTATTTCGATGATAATTGATGTCTGGAGGTTATATTGTTTAATCGGGTATTCAGGACACTTTTCGTGTCGAAGTTACTATTCACGAGTTACTATTCACCCGAACAATATATTTCTTTTCGGTCCAAATTATTTTTGGGTACAATATTATTCCGTGAGGAGATATGCTAATTTTTCAGACCGTTGGTTGAAGTTTTAATAGTGAATCAATATGGATCGCTGGTTTAAAGTTTTAATAATGAATCAGTATGGATCGTTGGTTTAAAGTTTTAATAGTGAATCAGTATGGACCGTTGCTTTAAGTTTTAATAGTAAATCAATATGGACCGTCCGTTTAAAAGTAAATCGATCTGGATCGTTCATGAATTAGTTACTATTCAATCCATTCTTCTATAAATAGAAGGTCATTCCTTCATTATTTCTTATGAATTCACTGAAACTCTAGAGAGAGAAATTATAGAGAGAAAGAAGAAGAGTATTCTGCTACTTCACTACTTCTATATCCAGTTTCTTCTTTATAAGGTAAGGGGTATTATTTCTTTTGTATTCATGAAGAGAACTTCTGTTATTCCATTCTTTATTATTCTGTTGGAATAACCTGTATACGCGGGCTACCCTATACTTGGTGAAATTCTTCTGTTATTCTATTATTTATTATTCTGTTGGAATAAGCTGTATACGCGGGCTACCCTATACTTGGTGAAATTCTTTTGTTATTCCATTCTTTATTATTCTGTTAGAATATTCTGTCTGTGCATTTTACGCCGAACCTGGTTCCGTCTTTATTATTCTATTGGAATATCATGTCTGTGCGTTTTACGCTGGACCTGGTTCCGTTATTTATTATTCTGTTGGAATAACCTGCCTGTGCGGTTTATCACATGCCTGGTGATTTCTTTTGTTATTCCATTCTTTATTATACTTAGTTGGTTAAAGTTTTGACTTCTATACTACATGAAATTAGTGGAATATCCTTGATATTTGCGTTTCATCCAGTATCTTTTCATGGAAATATTCTTCTGAGCATTCTTAAATTTTACTCTATAAAGAAGTATCATGTTGACAATTTGGACGTTATTAGTTCCTGCATAAATTAATTCTTGAACTTATTTTATTGAATTCTTATATCATTGTCACCATCCTCATGTTTATATTTTATTGAAAGTCATCTGTGGCCTGTAGTGCATAGATGGACTTGGTATGATTATGACCAGGGATTATTCAGTATAATCATGATCCTAATGTTACAAATGATGTGGTATAAGTCCTCATTGGCCCGTAGTGCATTGATGGACAGTTGTTAGCATGATCATGACCATTGATGAATACACGAATATCCTTGGCCCGTAGTGCATGGATAATTTGTGGTCGTGATACTAATGAATCACCAGTATAAAGTGCCTAATAGACAACGCTTAATAAACAACGTTTTTTATAAAAACGTTGTGGTTTTTTTTATAACGTTTTTAGAAAAAACGTTGTAAATATATATGCAAAAACGTTATCTATTTAAAATGACATTTTTTTGTTTTAATTAGATAACATTTTTTTTAAAAACGTTGTCTATTAACAAAAACACGGAGCTAAAAAAAAAGCCGCGGAAATGAAACACGGAGCAAAACAAAAAGACACGGAGCAACCTCTCTAAAGACTGAAGCCCTAACTCTCTCTTATTCTCTCCCGATTAACTTTCTCTAAAGCCCTAACCTTAGAAATTTTCCTATTCCATCTCTTACTTCTCTAAGCCAATCAAAACGACGATCATGAAGTTGAAGAAGTCGAGTGGAGTTCCTGAAACTCACTATCTGCCCTAACTTTTGACGGTGCTATTGGTTTAAAAGTTCCTGAAACTCGCTATCTGCCAGTGGCTTCCTAGCTCTCCCGATTTCGTCTCTCCCGCTGCTCTGCTCCTTAACCAACTCAGCACCACCATCGCTGTTAGCAAACGACAATCAGGTATAAATCTAGGGTTTATATTTTTTCCCAATCGAAAGAGTCTAAATCCGTGTTGGTTCATTTTCTCAATAGTATTTTTGATTCGGTTATAACGGATCCAGAAAATGTAGAATTTGAGAATGTCATAGTAAATAATCGGGAGATTACTAAACGGGAGCTCTGGATGATGCAGGTTCGTGTTTTGAACATGACTGTATTTTTGTTGTTGTTTTGTTTGCTTATTTATTATTTTACATATAGGTTTTTAATTGTGTATAAAAAAGCTTGACCACTCTTTTGAAATTTGTAGTTGGCAGGAATCCACTGTGAAGGACATCAAAACTTTTGGTTGAGTGCTGATGGTTCCTTCCAGGAAGAGGGACAGAACAATGTTATGGAGAGAATATGGTTTAAGGTACATATTAATGGGTTTCTTCATTTTCATGATTGTTTATCCTAAATTATTGTGATTGGAAGACATTCAGTTTCATTGAAACATCTGCTTTTCAGCCTGGAATCAAACTAGTTTGTGTTATCCTATCTTTGCCAATCGCTTCTGAGTCTGCAAATTCTGGTGCAGAAGAAATTGATAATGTAATCTGCAAACAATAATTTGGTTAAATAGTTTATGTAATCTGCTATATCCAATTGTATGTCTGCAGTAAATAGTTTTGTTTACCTTTACTTTCGTTTTGCCATTACACCTTTCTGTCTTTGTTCCAGTCCACATACCTGCTCCAAAACGTACACTTCACAAGATTGTTTTCAGTGTATTATAACAAAAATAAGTAGCAAATAGGTATACTAAACATATATAACATGGTTGCATTATTAGGTAGAATTAATGAGTTCAGGATTAGGGTTTCATTGCCGAAACAGATCATGAGGATGGAGGGTGTGCCACTGGAGTGGAGTCTAACCTACTTTATGTTCTGATTTAATATAGCTATCATTTGTCAAAGTTTATGTAATCTGCTATAACCTACTTTTTTTTTTGTTTTTATCTTCGCGTGGTCTGTTTCTTTTTACTGCTTATCGTCAGCGATTGAGGTTTTTTGACCAACCTTGTTAGCTTATGGTAGTGTTATTTTTTGTTAATATTAATTTGGGTTTTGACTGTTTTGTCTGTGAATTGAAGATTGAAATTCAATGTTCTCAACTTTCGGAAGAAATAAAGATCAAATTAACTGGAAGGAGCGATGATACTGTAAGTATTTTTTTTCTCATTTATATGCATTCCAATGTTGGTATGATAATATATATTTTTTTCCTTTCCTCTATCTCTGTGTAAACCTTGTGGATATTCTTTGGTTAAATTCAGGTGTCAATGATAGAAGCTTACTTGCGTGCTAATAAAATGTTTGTGGATTATAACGAGGTAAGCTTAGTTACAATGATAGAAACTTATTTGTCCATCTAATCTGTAATAAGTTTTATTTCCAGTTAGTGCAATCTGATGAGACCTTTGTTTATCTTAAATGCAGCCTCAACAAGAAAGAGCATACTCATCTTACTTAAGTCTAGACCTTGAAGAAATTGAACCCTGTGTTTCATACCCATTGAAATTCTATTGTTTTGCCCTATACATAATAGAGGAAAGGGGACTAATTTTTGTTGTTCTTATTAATTAATTAATACTCTTACTTTGAGTTCATGTATTTTTTATTTGATTGGATTTTGAAAAGAAGTAAAAAAAAGATTTGTTTTTTAAGACAGCTATCTTTTAATTTCCAGATTGTTTGAGCTTTTGAAGGTTATTTATATTCTTGTCATATTTACGAGTATAATTGACTGTTATAGGTTAATGCTCTTATAGGTTTCAAAATCTGCTGCAATTGATTTCATGACTGAATATGTTGTTTGTGAATTTGCATTGGGTTGAGCATATGATTTAAATTTTTCAATCCATGTTATAAACATACCATAGAGGCGTACTTTTATTTGAAGTCAGTTGTATTTATGACAGTGATGATGAGGTCATGTCTCTATTTGAACATCCATGTTCTCTATGACAGTGATGATGAGGTCAGTTGTATTTTTATTTGAAGTCTATAGTTTATGATTCTTATACACTGTCTCTATGTCAGTTTATTTGTCTCTATTTGAACATCCATGTCTCTATGGCAATTTTTTGATTTGTTTCTTTTTCATTGATTATTGAGGCAAGACACTGAACAAGAGATTGCATCAGTTAGCTTTCTCGTTGAAAACATATATTAGTAATGATGCCAAGTCTATCACCCATCAATGGAAAATGACTAGGATTTGCAGGCTATTCCGATTGCTTCAAGATCACCTCTTCCGGGGAGGTTTCCAAGGTATTTTCCCCAAATTTCATTTAATATGATTGCAAAATGCGATAAGGCTTGGGGCATCTGTCATAAGCTTTACTTTTAAACATGATTGATAGTGTGATCATAAAGATTGAATATTATATAATAATCTCGGAATAGTATTTGTTTTATGGATTGCTCATATGGTTTTCCCCCCCTTGGATTGTACTTTATGTTTTTCATAAGAGGCTTGGTATTCGGAGGTTATGTAGACTTAATTAAATCTATAAGCACACTGATGCAAAATATTTGTTAAGCCATGTATAGCTTCCAAGCCTTATACAGAAAATTCTTCTTTATAGTCGCTGCAAGACTGGGATAGCATATATGTCCTCAATTTTGCAATGTTCCTTATCTGCTTTTTCTCTAACAATTTGGTTTGTTCTCTTGTATTCTGTTGCGCTTTTCTTTTACCCACACTGATTGCTTAACTGTTAACAAGTTTTGAAACCTCTAGGAAGCTGCATATGATAAGATTTGAAGTGATAGTTTGTCCATCCCCTCTTATGGCATTGTCTAATTAAACATTATTTGATCTCTTGGTTGTAGGCTTGGGTCCAATGGAATTCTTAGCAGTTCAGTTGGATCTCTGAACCCTTTAAAAAGCTTTACAATGAAGGTTAATTTCCTTTCTTTGAGTATGATTTATGGTATATTGGTGGAATATTGATTAATTGTTATTATCTTTGTGATTTTGATGTGGTTGGGTGTGATTTAATTGTGAATAGGGAAAGAGAAGGAAACAATGGAGGATTGGGATCAAGAGACTTTGGAGAAGGTTATTGAGTCCAAAGGTTGATTTAATTACTGAATTCTTTCATTTTTATCCTTTGTTCTTCTTCTTCTGGTATATATATCATCTCCTCTGACTCAGAGAGCTTGAATTAATTAGGTTGATTGATACTTAAAGCTGCACTTCATCATCATCATAAAAGGCATTTGATTTGCTAGGTTCTTTTATTGCCTAAAATTTGCTAATTTTCCAATTTTACTGATTGGACATGGGTTACATTTGATTTGTCTGGCTAAATTTGGCATTCAGTGTGGGGAATCAGGAATGTGGGTGAATTCTGACTTGGGGATATTTATTGTCTTGAGGAAAAACTCAAATCAATCTGTCATTTTTTGGGGATCTTGGTAAGGTATTAATTTGTCAACCAGGTTTGGAGTTTAGAGATTACTCAAATCAATCTGTCATTTTTTTGTGGTTTTGTCTTTCTTCCGGAAAATCTAGCAGAATTCCAATTATTTGCAGTTAATTCTCATGGGTAAGAAAACCCCTTATTGTGGATCGTTTGTGTGCAGAGACACTGAACCCTTTTCTATTTTCTTAGACTTAGCCATTATTTGTTGGAGAGGAATCGTAAACTTGTTTCCATTAAGTTATCTTGCTGCAAGTTTAATTGCAATTATTGAATCATAAGAAACTATGTGTGTGCATTTTCATAGAGATCTAAAAATCGCATGACATCCATTATTGGGATTGGGTTGGGGCTATATGTGTGCATTTTCATTAATGTCTATTGTAAATAAAAGAATATCAAAGTGGTGGGCCCAACATTTTGGAAAATCTTTACCCTTTCTGAATTGGGTTCCAATTATTAGCGGTAAGACGTACCTTCATTTGAACATGTCAAAGTTATTGGTTAACTGTACTTTCATTTGAAGGTGGTAAAAAGATGGTATGAGATGGTCAATGGGATAATCTTTTTATCTTCTCTAGGAAGAACAAAGTTTAAGATGGTGCTAATATGACTGAAACCTTTTTTTTTGTTATATGATTGCAATGAACATGGAACCACTTGTTAATTTTTTTTCAGCTGGTTCTCTTAGCATAATTTGTTTCTCTTTTGACGCTGTTTTTATCAGCATACTTTGTTTCTTTTCTGCCACTACTATAGTTCTGTCTTCAGTGTCTTGGATAATAGATAATAGTTTTCTATGTTGTATATCTGGTGTTCAGTGTAAGTTTGATAGTAGATAGTAGTATTCTATGTGTTATCTAGTGTTCATATATGTGGCCCATTGTGGTAAATTGATATTCTTAAAATACTTTCCTAAGTGATGTAATTATTTAGTAGATACTATGTAGGAATGAAGATGTATGTACTCAGGCAGGTGGTTAAAGGGAGACCAAGGGTGCTGCCAAGTACTGCACATCTCAGGTCATCATCATGAACCACCCTGGACAGATTGGAAATGGATATGCCCCAGTTCTTGATTGCCACAGTCTCACATTTCTGTCAAGTTTGCTGAGTTCTTGACCAAGATCGACAACTTAGGTAGTGCACCACAGTTTAGGTAGTGCTCCATAACTTAATTTTATGGATAGTTTGGTATATTTTATGAATGTAGTAATTTGAAAATGTAAACGAATGATATTATTGGGATGTATTTTGAATGGTTGATACATTTTGGCTTTAAATTTAAATGAAAATTTAGACCTTTTAGCTATATATCATGTTATTAGCAAATTGCAGGTGCATTGGTAATATAGGTGAACCATAATTTTTTTTTCTTTTTTTTTCTTTATCTACAACATTTTAAAAATGTTGTATAAATTGGTTAAAAACGTTGTCTGATATATTAAACTACAACGTTTTTATCCAGAAAACGTTGTGGAATCATACCTTCTACAACGTTTTTAAGCATCTGTTAATTTTTGAAAAATAAATCTACAACGTTTTTTCTTAAAAAACGTTGTGTATTTTGCTTAACCACAACGTTTTAAAAACGTTGTGTAAGGGTGTCAAATAGACAACACCCTTAACCACGACGTTTTTCTGACTGAAACCACAACATTTTTTCCGCGTTGTCTATTTACTATTTTGTAGTAGTGAATATCCTAGGTCGTAGTGCAGGGATAATGTGGATTATTTATTAAGCTGAGTCTCAGCGATAAAAGTGATGAAAAACCTTTTTAAATCATAAAAGATAGTAGATTTTATTCTCTACTTGACTCTTTTAATGGATTGCTTATTCCGCTGCAGTTAAACTTGTTGTTTATTGTATTTTATCAGTTTAACATTGTTGAAGGCTAATGATAATTTATCCTGCATTATCTTAGTCATAATATTTCTTACTGGGCTAGTTGAGCTCACCCTTTCTTTCACTGTTCTCTTCAGGAAATGAGAACGTAGCAGGGACTAGTCGGGAAACGGAGTGATGGTCCAGATGATAGCATTAGTAGTCCTCACTATTCTATGAAATAGTGTGATAATAATTGTAATGAGGACTTATTCTGAGAGTGGATATTGTCTAGAAGACAATATTTGTATTAAAACTCACATCTCTTGTTATATATTTAAGATTGTATCTGAATTTTGTACCATGTATTTGGCAACTCAAGATGGGTGATGTATACCTATTTTGGGGGTGTCACAGTTGGTATCAAAGCTTAGGCATATGATCCCTGGCTAAGATGTGAGACAAGAACTAGGAGGGAGAGACGGGGAATTCCTTCACTAGTATGACCTACCTAAGTTTATTTGTTATTTAATTGGTCGGTCAGAGTAGGGATAATATGTGATATATTAATTAACCCTTATTTTGTGGCAGTATTTAAAAATGGCATCCGAGAATGTTGAGAACATCAATGGAGCACAGGAGACCGTTGAGTCTCCATAGATCAACAAGAAGGCGACAATCCTCAGGGAAACAACAACACTGACCAAATGATGAACGATGGAATGTTCTGAGGCTTCATGCAATTCATGAAACATCAGGCGAGAGCGGCTCCTGTCCAAAATACAGGTGGAAACACTGACAACTCTCGAACGGTCACCGCCAAATAGTTCAAGGAGCTGGGACCACCGGAGTTTTTTGGAAAGCCAAAACCACTTAAGGCGGAGACGTATATAAAGTAAATCAACAAGATATTTGATGTCTTGGGTTGCTCCGAGGAGCAAAATGTTCCCTTTGCCACCTTTATGTTGCGGGAAGAGGCATATTACTGGTGGGAATCTGTAAAGCGTACTCAACCTGCCGCACTGAAGATGTCCTGGGAGAAGTTCCAAGAACTTTTCAACGACAAGTACTTTCCCGAAAGTATTCGTCACATGAAAGAGGTAAAGTTCATTAAACTGGAGCAAAACAACATGACTGTGTCGCAGTACGAAGCCAAGTTTGCCGAGCTGTCCTGGTTTGCGTCTCATTTGGTTGATAATGAGGAGAGAATGACGCGAATATTTCTAAGAGGTTTAAAACCCGAGATACGCCAATATCTTATCTCTCATAAACTTTGTTTTTATTCAGATGTTGTTAATAGGGATCAGTTATTGGATCGTGATAATGAGTCAACCCAACCAAAAGAGAGCAGCCGACAAAATGATAATACAAGTGAGAGCAATCATCGAAGCGATGACAACAAGCGTGGAGGGAATCAACAGGCCAGAAATGGTAACCACTTCGGTGGTAATCAGGGCCAAAATAATAAGAATGGACATTTCAAGAAGAGGAAATTCAACAATGAAGGAAAGACGTCAGCACCAACACTCGTTGTTAAGGAAGGAGAATGACCACCTATCATATATTTAAAATGCGGAGGGGAGGGACATATCAGTCCAAACTGCGCGATGCCATCCAAAGCATGTTATAATTGTGGAAGAGAAGGTCACCTAGCCCAATTTTGTCGTTCACCGAAGACAAGTTCCGCTAGGATGGAGGCACCAAAGGCCGTCCCAGAAAAGTTAAAACCGGTAGTGCAAGGGAGAGCGTTTGTTATGACCTCCTAGAAAGCAAGGAACCCAAACGAGGTTATCATGGGTAAGCTTATCATAAACTCTAGAGAAGTTTATACCTTATTTGATACCGGTTCTACCCATTATTTTATTTCTCCTACTTGCGCTCAACGTTTAAAATTGACTCCGAAGAAATTGGACTTTGACTTAGCTGTTAAAACTTCGTTGGGAGAAACCTTCATTACATCCACTGTTTATAAGTCTTGTTTGGTTCAAATCAGTACCTTCACATTACCAGTTGATCTTATTTCATTGAAAATACTTGCATTTGACGTAATTCTAGGGATTGATTGGTTATCTACTCATCATGCAAAAATTGATTATTTTCGTAAGGTTGTTAGCTTTCATATTCCTAACCAACCTATTATGTGAATTCAAGAAACCAAACCATTAAAATCAATCACTGTCATCTCAAGCCATAAAGTTATTCGTTTATTGAAAAAAGGATATCAAGTTTTCTTAGCTCATGTCACGGATCTAAACAAAAATACGTCAGTTTTGAATGATATTTCTATTGTTAATGAATTTCCTGACGTATTCCCTAAAGAACTTCCTGGTTTACCCCCAGAGCATAAAATTGAATTTTATATCGACCTTGAACCCGATACAAAATCTATTTCCAAAGCCCCATATCGAATGGCTCCTATTGAACTTCAGGAGTTAAAGACCCAACTATAGGAATTGTTAGACATCGGTTTCATTCGTCCTAGTACGTCTCCTTGGGGTGCTCATGTTCTATTCGTGAAAAAGAAAGATGGGAGTATGCGATTTTGTATTGATTATCGGGAGTTGAACCATGTGACCATCAAAAATAGATATCCGTTTCCACGTATTGATGACCTGTTTGACCAGTTGCAAGGCGCCAAATTCTTTTCAAAGATTGTTCTTCATTCCGGATATCACCAATTGAAGATTAGAACCGTTGACATTCCAAAGACGGATTTCAGAACTCGGTACGGGCATTATGAATTCCTAGTCATGTCTTTTGGATTAACTAATGCTCCTGCTGCCTTTATGGATATGATGAACCAAGTATTCAAGGAATATTTGGATCACTCTATGGTCGTCTTTATTGATGACATCCTCATATATTCCAAAAGCCGTGAAGATCATGAGCAACACTTGAGGCTGATACTCCAAAAGCTTCGTGAATATAAGCTTTATGCCAAGTTGAAGAAATGTGAGTTCTGGCTTGAGGAAGTAGCATTCCTTGGGCACGTAGTATTAAGTCATGGAATATATGTTGACCCAGCAAAGATTGAAGCTATTCAAAGCTGGGACAAACCTAAATCAGTGACCGAAGTACGTAGCTTTCTCGGCTTAGCTGATTATTATCGGAGATTCGTATAAGGGTTTTCTCGAATCGCTACTCCATTAACTCAGCTGACTCGGAAAGATATAAAATTTGGTTGGAACGAGAAATGTGAGAAGAGTTTTCAAGAACTCAAGAGGAGACTCATTTCAGCACCTGTTTTGACAATACCATCTGGCTCGGAGGGGTTTGTCATCTACAGTGATGCTTCGGGCAAAGGGTTAGGATGTGTTATCATGTAACATGGGAAAGTCATAGCCTATGCCTCATGACAACTCAAAGAATATGAGAGGAATTATCCTACTCATGATCTAGAGTTGGCAGCAGTCATTTTTGCACTAAAGATTTGGAGGCATTACTTGTATGGGAAGAAAGTGAAGATCTTTACGGATCATAAAAGCCTCAAATATTTCTTCACTCAAAAGGAACTCAAAATGCGACAACGACGTTGGCTTGAACTGTTAAAAGATTATGATCATACCATCCAATACCATCCTGGAAAAGCGAACGTGGTAGCTGACGCGTTGAGTAGAAGATCATATGCGGGTACGAGTGCGATATTGTCAATGCAAAGGCCTATTTTGTGTGACTTGCAAAGGATGGAGATAGAGTTAAAGACTTTAGGGACCCATGTGATGATGGAAAATATAAGAGTAGAACCGACTTTAATAGATAAAGTTAAAGCTGCTCAAGCTACAAACCTGGAGCTGATGCGTATGAGAAAGAAAGTGAAAGAAGGTGATATGTCAGAAGCAAAAATTGATGAAGAAGGAATACTTCGAGTCAACTCTAGACTTTGTGTTCCTAACGACCCTGATTTAAAGTATAGAATCATGATGGAGGCGCACAACACACCATTTGCAATCCATCCTGGGAGTACCAAAATGTATCGCGATCTTCGTCATACATTTTGATGGAGCAATATGAAGAGAGAGATAGCGTTGTTTATCTCAAGGTGTCTAACTTGTCAATGAGTCAAGGCGGAGCATCAAGTATCAAAAGGTCCATTGTAACCACTTGAAATTCCATAATGGAAGTGGGAGCACATTACCATGGATTTCGTTACTGGTCTTCCCAAGGTTTCTCAAGGCATAGATGCGATTTGGGTCATTGTTGATAGATTGACCAAGTCTGCTCATTTCTTACCAATACGAGAAACTTATACACTTGAACGTCTTAATATTATATACATAAACGAGATTATAAGATTGCATGGTATGCCAGTATCCATAGTTTCTGATCGAGACCCAAGATTCACTTCAAAATTTTGGGTTAGTTTGCAAAAAGCTATGGACACGAATTTACGATTTAGTTTGGCATATCATCCTCAGACAGACGGACAATCAGAGATGACTATTCAAACTCTGAAAGATTTATTAAGACTTTGTGTCCTTGACTTTAAAGGAAGTTGGGACAAGTTCTTACCATTAGTGGAGTTTTCCTACAACAACAGTTATCAAGCAAGTATTGGCATGGCTCCATTTGAGGCGTTGTATGGAAGAAAGTGTCGTTCTCCAGTATATTGGGATGAGGTGGGTGAAGCAACGTTGTTGGGACTGAAGTTGGTAAGTATGACTACGGAAAAGATTCAAACGATCCGACAACGTATAAAAGCCTCATAAGATCGACAAAAGAGTTATGTTAATCTTCATCGAAAGAACGTGGAATTCGATATTGGAGATCATGTGTTGTTACGTGTTGCTCCATGGAAAGTAGTTACGAGATTCAGAAAGAGAGGAAAGCTCAATCCTCGATTCATTGGCCCATTTTTAATCCTCGTTCGAGTAGAAACTGTGGCGTATAGACTCTCTTTACCGCCAAGTATGTCTCGTGTTCATAACGTTTTTCATATATCTATGATGTATAAATATGTGAAAGACCCGAACCACATTATTGAATTAGAATCGGATGAAATAGTGGAAGATTTAACGTATGAAGAGGTTCCTGTTAAAATCTTGGATAAGAATGAGCATATCCTACGCTCCAAGGTTATACCTCAAGTCAAAGTTTTGTGGAGGAACCACGATGTTGAGGAAATGACCTGGGAATTAGAATCTAAAATGAAATCAAGGTATCCTTACCTCTTCGACATACCAGGTACGTACCCTAATTTCGAGGGAAAAATTTCATAAGAAGGGGAGGTTGTAAGACCCCAACTTTTATGAATAAAGATGATTTTTCTATGAATATTATTTTTGAATATTATGGAATGAATTTGATATAATGTTATAGTTGTGGGCAATATTAATAAATTTTGCAAAGTATGCAAGTTGTTGTATTATATTCGATTGGTCGGGAAATATTCGTTTTAGCAAGGAATATTCGTACAACGGCACAATCATTGGTGGACCCCACAACAGAATTATTGTCGGATTGAGAAAACGACAAAAATATTTTTATGAAAATAACGGCGGAAGTTTTACCGTTAATACTGTTGAACTACCCGGTAGTAAAAGTACAGTAATACGCGTGGTTGCATAGTAGCACACGGTATTAATTATTGATGCTTACGTGAGAAGTCACTCAGTTATACTCAATTATTGCTACAGTAATTGCTGCATCATATCTCTCATATTATTGATTCGATTATTGTTACAGTATCATCTGCATTATATGTTATATTATTAAATCAATAATTGAGACGACAAATTTATTCATATTATTAAATTGCAATATTTACAATGTCTAGAAGTTCTGTCAATTAGAGGTTTGGTCATCTAATTGCACGCCAATAGGGAGAAATCCTTATTGGAAAGCCCCTTATTTCCTGAGAACAACCTGGTTGTTAAATATTGTGAGTTATAATATTAATGATGAATAAGTTCGTGTTGATTAAAGATGAATTTGATAGTTTCATTGTGTTGGGATTATTTGTGTTAGTAGAAATCGACATCTATTTCAATGATAATTGATGTCTGGAGGTTATATTGTTTAATCGGGTATTCGGGACACTTTTCGTGTCGAAGTTACTATTCACGAGTTACAATTCACCCGAACAATATATTTCTTTTCGGTCCAAATTATTTTTGGGTACAATATTATTCCGTGAGGAGATGTGCTAATTTTTCAAACCGTTGGTTGAAGTTTTAATAGTGAATCAATATGGATCGCTGGTTTAAAATTTTAATAGTGAATCAGTATGAATCGCTGGTTTAAAGTTTTAATAGTGAATCAGTATGGACCGTTGCTTTAAGTTTTAATAGTAAATCAATATGGACCGTCCGTTTAAAAGTAAATCGATCTGAATCGTTCATGAATTAGTTACTATTCAATCCATTCTTCTATAAATAGAAGCTCATTCCTTCATTATTTCTTACGAATTCACTGAAACTCTAGAGAGAGAAATTATAGAGAGAAAGAAGAAGAGTATTCTGCTACTTCACTACTTCTATATCCAGTTTCTTCTTTATAAGGTAAGGGGTATTATTTCTTTTGTATTCATGAAGAGAACTTCTGTTATTTCATTCTTTATTATTCTATTGAAATAACCAGTATACGCGGACTACCCTATACTTGGTGAAATTCTTCTGTTATTCCATTATTTATTATTCTGTTGGAATAAGCTGTATACGCGGGCTACCCTATACTTGGTGAAATTCTTCTGTTATTCCATTCTTTATTATTCTGTTGGAATATCATGTTTGTGCGTTTTACGCCAGACCTGGTTCCGTCTTTATTATTCTGTTGGAATATCATGTATGTACGTTTTACGCCGGACCTGGTTCCATTATTTATTATTCTGTTGGAATAACCTGTCTGTGCGGTCTATCACATGCCTGGTGATTTCTTTTGTTATTTCATTCTTTATTATACTCAGTTGGTTAAAGTTTTGACTTCTATACTACATGAAATTAGTGGAATATCCTTGATATTTGCGCTTCATCCAGTATCTTTTCATGGAAATATTCTTCTGAGCATTCTTAAATTTTACTCTATAAAGAAGTATCATGTTAACAATTTGGACGTTATTAGTTCCTGGATAAATTAATTCTTGAACTTGTTTTATTGAATTCTTATATCATTGTCACCATCCTCATGTTTATATTTTATTGAAAGTCATCTGTGGCCTGTAGTGCATAGATGGACTTGGTATGATTATGACCAGGGATTATTCGATATAATCATGACCGTAATGTTACAAATGATGTGGTAAAAGTCCTCATTGGCCCGTAGTGCATTGATGGACAGTTGTTAGCATGATCATGACCATTGATGAATACACGAATATCTTTGGCCCGTAGTGCATGGATAATTTGTGGTCGTGATACTAATGAATATCATTGGCCTTAGTGCAGGGATAATGTGGATTATTTATTAAGCTGAGTCTCAACGATAAAAGTGATAAAAAAACCTTTTTAAATCATAAAAGATAGTAGATTTTATTCTCTACTTGACTCTTTTAATGGATTGCTTATTCCGCTGCAGTTAAACTTGTTGTTTATTGTATTTTATCAGTTTAACATTGTTGAAGGGTAATGATAATTTATCTTACATTATCTTAGTCATAATATTTCTTACTGGGCTAGTTGAGCTCACCCTTTCTTTCACTGTTCTCTTCAGGAAATGAGAACGTAGCAGGGACTAGTCGGGGAACGGAGTGATGGTCCAGATGATAACATTAGTAGTCCTCACTATTCTATGAAATAGTGTGATAATAATTGTAATGAGGACTTATTCTGAGAATGGATATTGTCTAGAAGACAATAAGGTATTAAAACTCACAACTCTTGTTATATATTTAAGATTATATCTGAATTTTGTTCCATGTATTTGGCGACTCAAGATGGGTGATGTATACCTATTATGGGGGCGTCACAGTAGTGTGCTTTTGGAAACGTAGAGTCTGCAAGACGAGCAAGTAAAGATCATAGTGTGCAAAGATCGTAGTGTGCAATTTCTTGAAAGGAATCGTAGTGTTTAGACCAAGGACAAATGTGACAAGACACCACGATATGGATCGTAGAGTATCATCTCTCTTGTGTCAGAAGCATCGAGCTCTATCTTCTGTTTGGAGATAAATTCCAACAAATGAGGAATGGGTTTCAAACGTTGAAGCATTCACCAGTCCCAACGGTACAAAAGATATCCTTAGTATTCATCAAAAGGAACGTGTTCAAGAAGATAAGAAAAGGACCATTGGGCAGAGGAAAACACCTTTTCAGGTGTTAGGTGAGAAAGCAGTCTGCCATGTCAGTGGGCCAGAATAAAATTCAGAAGATGTGCAGAAATGTCTCCATCAAAGCTCAGAAATGTCAAACGCATTTAATGCTTCATCAGATGACTTCAACTGATAGATTTAAAAGATCATATATATACATAATACAGACATATGAGAGAATAAGGCAAGTATTGAACAAAACGCACAAGAACACTCAATGCTCAACTCTACTATCTGAGAAAAAGAGGAAGCTTGCTCAGCTACTCAGTTCGTTCGAACAAGTGCTTAACTGCAACTGAGTAGCCTCAATCACAACTCAACAACTATCAATCAACTGGAGTAAAAGTTCCAAGTCAGAAGGACTTGAAGAGTTCTAAGTGAACTATGAAGAGCCAAGTCTGCTGGACTTGAAGATTTCAAGAGTGAACTAAGAAGTGCCTAGACTAACCGAACTAGAAGGAATCTGTGAGATTCAGAAAGTGTAAAAGACATCCTTAGTGGATTTCCTACTCGAGGAGTAGAAGAGTGGACTAGGAGCTTTAAGTGCTCTGAACCACTTAAAAACAACTGTGTACATCTATAACTGCTATAACTGATATAACTGCCTTACTTCCATTAACTCAAGATATCTAAAAGAAGGTGTATCATATACTCACTCCGATGTGCATTAATCAATCATTCTAACTGGTTCAAAGAAAAGTTTTTAAATATCTATTCAACCCCCCCCCCTTCTAGATAACTATTGTGCTTCTAGGAACTAACAATTGGTATCAAAGCAGGTTTTATAATACAGCCTACAAAGCTTGAGTAGATCTAATGGCATATTTACCAAGCGAATCAAAGACTGGAGGAGGTAGCAAGCCACCTATGTGCAACAAAGATAAGTTCGCTAACTGGAAGGTTAGGATGCAAGCTTACATGGATTCAATAGATGAAGATCTATTTGAAACTGTTCAAAATGGGCCCTACGTTCCTACAAAGCTTGCACCAACTACAGAGGACCCAAACAGAGTACAGGATCAAGGTCAATGGAGAATGGACAGAGAACGAAAAAAGAGTTGTTCAGCTTGACAAAAAGGCCAAGAACATCCTATTTCAATCATTAGAAGATGATCTATTTGAAAACGTGGTCAACTGCAAAACAGCAAAGGAGGTTTGGGAAGCACTGCTTATTATGTATGAAGGAACAGAAGAAATCAAAGAAAACAAACAATCTCTCTTGACTTAATAATATGAGATGTTTGCTCACGTTCAAGGAGAGAACGTCACTGCCACATACGAGAGATTCAATATTCTTCTCAACTCTCTACGAGCCTATGGAAAGATCTATCCAAATGAAGATCTGATCATAAAGTTCATGAAAGCTCTACCAAGCAAGTGGGATGCCAAAACTACAGCCATTAGAGAATCAAAGAATCTACATGAAATGACTATTCAACAGTTATATGACAACCTCCTCACGTACGAACTAGAGCTAACACAACGAGCAGAAACGTTGTCTGAAGGAAGAAAGAAGGATAAAGGTGTTACACTCAAAGTAACCAAAAACATCTCCAAAGTCAACACTGAAGTTGATTCTGACTACGATGAAGATGATGATGAGGACTTTGCAATGCTGGTTAAAAGACTAAGAAGATTCATGCGACAAGGCAAAACCAGCAAGCCAAAGAAAGTTAGCAACTACAACAGCCAGGAGCAAATGAATGACCTATTCTACAACTGCAAGAAACCTGGTCACTTCATTGCCAACTGCAACAAACCTCTCAGAGAAGAACTCAAGAAGAAATCACATGCAAAGAAGGAATACAAAGGCAACAAAAGGCCAGTAAAGAAAGACAAAGGCCTTGTAGCCGGAGGATCGTGGAGTGACTCTGATAATGACTCAACTCTAGAATCTGGAGACGACGAAGATCCTCAAATGGCTAATCTCTACCTGATGGCCAAAAATGCAAGGGACAAATAGAACTCCAATATACATGAAGTAAGTATCGATGAGGTATTTGACTTTAGTTCTCCTGATGTAGATATTGATGACCTTAGAACTTCATTACATGGCATAACATCTAATCTTCACCAATACATGAAGTGGTTTAGAGTTTTGTCTAAAGATTATTCACTTCTTCAAAAGGAGAAAGAAAATGTTCAAGAGGAACTGGAAACAGCCCTTCTTAGTACTGATTCTCTCTCCAAGTTTGAAGCTGAGAATAAGTTCTTGAGACAGGCAAATGAGCTTAGTACTCAAAGAGAGTCTAGTCTAACCTCTAAGATTGAGGATCTAGAAAAGACAGTCTCTACATGGAATAAATCCTCTTCATCCATGGACTCCTTAATCTCTAACTAGACAAGTGTCTCTGATAGAACAGGGTTAGACTTTGGGGAATCTACCTCAGAGTCATGTGTGGAAAAAGCAAAAGAAACTAGCACCGGTAATGTCTTAGGCTTCAATAGAGGCATTATATTTGTGAAATCCTCACAGAAGGATGAGCCTGTCAAACCCTGCCCAGCTGATTCAATTCATATTCCCAAGAGTAAGGCATCTCATGCTGGTCTAGGTTTCAGAAAAGAGAAGAGTAATCTAGCTACTACTTATCAACCTTGAAGGATCGTAGAGTCCAATAAAATCAACTCTACGAACCAACCAGGAAGATACAGTAGAAGTAAGATACACTCCTCACAAATAATGAAACAAGAGAACACATGGAAAAGGGAATATCATCCTAGCAGGAGGATGACCAATAACCCACAATAGTCTAAATTGAGGAAGAACTTTCACACACACACTAACATGCATCATATCAAATGTTTTGTGTGCTACAGAGTTGGCCACAAGGCTGCAAAGTGTTATTATAATTCCATGCATGTGAGACCCAAAATCAAGTAGATTTAGGTTCCCAAGGGTACTAACATAGTAGGACCCATGCAAGTATGGATACAAAAATGAAGGTTTAATGTTACCTCAGGAAAAGAGCTCCACGAACACAACTTGGTATCTGGATAGTGGATGTTCAAGGCATATGACTGGGAACAAAGCCCTTCTGTCTAACTACATAGAGAAGGAGGGTCCCTCGGTCATCTTTGGAGATAATGGCTCTGGAAAGATAAGAGTCTATGGCTCAGCTAGAAATGGTGTGGTATCCTTCAGCAAGGTGGCCAATGTGGAAGAACTACAACACAATCTTCTAAGCATTAGCCAACTCTGCGACAAGGGCCATCAAGTAACATTTCTCAACAATCAATGTCATGTCCGAGATCTGAAGACATCTGTTGTGAAGCTAACCGGAATAAGAGAAGGAAATGTCTACACAGTAAATTTTGGAAAATTGAGCTCAGAAGAGACAATATGCTTTCTGGCTAAGGCTTCTGAAGAAATGAGCTGGCTATGGCATCGAAGACTGTCTCATCTCAACTTCAAAAGTATGTCCAAATTAGCTTCAAAAGATCTAGTTGCAGGCCTACCTAAGTTCAAATTTGTTAAAGAAAGGTCGTGCAATGCCTGCCAACTTGGAAAACAGACCAGAAGCACATTCAAGAGCAAATTTGTGACAACCCATTGCAGCTGCTACACATGGATCTTTTTGGGCCAATTCCAACAACGAGCCTTGGAGGAAAGAGATACTCTCTGGTCTTAGTCGATGACTTCACCAGATTTACATGAGTGTTATTTCTAACCTCGAAAGATGAGACAAGTTCCCAGCTGATCAAAATGTTTAAGCTTGTGATGAACGAGAAAGAAGAAAAAATTAAGGCTATAAAGAGTGATCATGGTAGAGAATTCGACTTCTCAGATATGGACCAATTCTGCACAGACAATGGCATTAGTCACAACTTCTCAGCTCCACGAACTCCTCAACAAAATGGAGTTGCTGAGAGAAAGAACAGGACATTAATAGAGGCTGGAAGGACTCTACTAGCAGCAGCTCATCTGCCTGAGTACTTCTGGGCAGAAGCGGTCAATACTGCATGTTATACTCAGAACAGATCACTCATACACTCTACGATTAAGAAGACTCCCTATGAACTGTGGAAAGGAAGAAAACCTAGTGTCAGCTACTTTCATGTCTTCGGTTGTGCATGTTACATTCTCAACAATGGAAAGCAATACTTGACAAAGTTTCAACCGAAATCAGACGAAGGAATCTTTCTCGGATATGCCACAGACAGTAAGGCTTACAGAGTATTCAATAAGAAGACACTGAGCGTTGAAGTCTCGATTCACATCATCTTTGATGAAACAGACCTAGACAAAACAATGCCTCAAGACACTATGACTAACAGTTCAGACGCTACGAATGAGGTCGTCGAGCCCAATACTGCGATCGTAGTGCCTGACAATGAAATCGTTGAGCAAGGGAATGAGATCGTAGAGAGGCTTATGCACAATGAAGCTCCACATCAAGAAGAAGAAATAAATCTTGAAGATCTGAGACAAGAAGGCATAAGAACTAATGTCCCAATAAGAAGCAGATGGGCAACAAATCACACTCTAGATCTAATCATTGGAGATCTGGATGCAAGAGTCAAAACAAGAGCTGCTACTCAAAATGAATGCTTCTATCTAAGCTTCCTATCTCAAATAGAACCAAAGAAGATAGAGGATTCTATGGAAGACTCCAACTGGATAGAGGCCATGTAAGAAGAACTTAATCAGTTTGAAAGAAGCAAAGTATAGAGATTGGTTCCAAGACCAAAAAAATCTTCCGGTTATTGGAACTAAGTGGGTTTTCAGAAACAAGATGGAAGAAGATGGAGTCATCACCAGGAATAAGATAAGACTAGTGGCCAAGGGCTACTCTCAGGAAGAAGGCATTGACTACGATGAGACATTTGCACCTGTTGCCAGACTGGAAGCCATCAGAATATTTCTTGCCTTTGCTGCTCATATGAAATTCAAGGTCTTTCAGATGCATGTTAAGAGTGCATTTTTGAATCGAGAACTTCAAGAAGAAGTCTATGTAGAACAGCCTCCAGGTTTCATCAATCCATCTCTTTCTAATTATGTCTTTAGATTAGACAAAGCCTTATATGGTCTTAAACAAGCACCTAGAGCATGGTATGAAATATTAACTAACTTTCTTATTGAAAATGGATTCACTAGAGGTAGAGTAGATACCACACTGTTTCTTAGAAAGCATAAAGATAAAGTCCTATTAGTTTAAATTTATGTTGATGATATTAACTTTGGGTCTACTGATGAAAAGCTATGCAAGAGATTCTCCAAGCTTATGCAGAGCAAGTTTGAAATGAGCATGATGAGTGAGCTGAACTTCTTCCTTGGACTACAAGTAAAGCAGACTAATGAAGGAATCTTCATCAACCAAACCAAGTACATTAAAGACCTACTTAAGAAGTATGGCATGGAGTCAGCCTCTCCCATGAAAACCCCAATTGCTCCTGCAACCAAGCTTGACAAAGATGAAAAAGGTAAAAGTATTGATATAACTCAATACAGAGGTATGATAGGTTCTCTTTTATATCTAACTGCCAGTAGACTAGATATAATGTTTTCAACAAGCATTTGTGCTAGATTTCAGGCTAGTCCTAAAGAATCCCATTTAACTGCAGTAAAGAGGATTTTCAGGTATCTCAAAGGTACACCCCACTTGGGGCTTTGGTATCCCAAGGAGTCCTCATTTGAGCTAACATGATACACAGATGCTGATTTTGTAGGCTGCAAAATTGATAGAAAAAGTATTAGTGGCACCTGTCAATTTCTAGGAAACAGACTCGTGCCCTGATTTAGCAAGAAACAAAATTCAGTATCTACTTCAACTGTAGAAGCTGAATACATTGCTTGTTGGCAGTTGCTGTGCTCAGATCTTATGGATGAAAAATCAACTAGCAGATTATGGTTTGAATTCAAATCCATACCTATTCACTGTGATAACACAAGTGCAATTGTTATAACTCATAATCCTGTCATGTATTCTAGGACTAAGCATATAGAAATAAGGTATCACTTCATTAGAGATCATGTGCAAAATGGAACTATATCTTTACAATATATCTCTACTGAGAATCAACTTGCTGATGTATTTACAAAGCCTCTAGATGAATCCAGATTTAACAAGTTAATAAGTGAGCTAGGCATGCTTAACTTACAACCACGAAAAATATGCTCTAGTATGTGCTAACCATACAGGTTTAAAGGCTATGTTTGAAATCATAAGCATGATCAAAGGAAGTCCACAATCGTAGAACCAAAGTGTCACAAAATGACATCGATCGCAGTAAAGACTCAACGATCGTGGTGCAAACTCAACGATAGCAGAGCTACATCAACAAACCAAAGGAGCACCCTATGATGATCAAACATAAATCAAAGAAATCTCTCTGATAAGTACCTCAGGGACAAACCTAACCCTTGATTCAATCAATGAGGTTGGCCCTTCCTGAGCTACCTTAAACTAAGAAGAATGCTAAGTCAAAAGGTTCATCACGAGGACTAGTTCAGACTCAATGATCGCAGTTCAGACTCTACGTTTACAGTTCAGACACGACCACTGCTACACAGACTCAATAATGGTATAACAGACTTGACGATTCCAAGGACCATCTCAACGATCGTAGTCCTACACTAAGAACATATCAGCCCAAAAAAAGTCAAGGGTAATTCAGTACAATCCCTCTCTGTCAAATTTGTAGAGCCAAGCAGATTTTGACACCTGTCCCACTAAGCAAAATGGAGAGAGGGAAGTTACTTGTACCATTTGAAGGCGCCCTTTTGAAATCAGAAGTTCAAAATCTTATTCCTCTCATTATCTCTGCAAGAAGAAATCTTAAGCTGTCTAGAAAGCTCAGTAAACCACTCTTCCTGTAAGAAAATTAATGGCGGCTTCCAGTGTTATCTCCGGCTACAGACTCTGTTTTGACGAGTTTAAATCAGCTAAACCCCAATTTCACAAGACGTTGTCGCTACTGAAGAAGGCAGGTCTCGAAGAAGCCTTGGGTACGGATACATTGATCTACCCAAAGCTGGTAAAAGAATTCTACAATAACGGGGTATTTGAAAACAACACCATCACTGCGAAAGTCAAGAACGTCCAAATCAGACTAAAGGCTGAGGACATCAATCTAGCCCTAGGTCTCAAATCTGAAGGGTATCTGTCCTTAGATGGTATAGACTTTCATAAGGGTCTCAAGAAGATGCATCACAAGAAATCACCCTCTGTCAAATGATACAAGAAGAAGGAGTTTCCACAGAGGTATAAGTTTCTAGCTGATATGGTTGGAAAATGTATATGTTGTAAGAGCTCAGGTTATGACTCTGTGAATGAGGTACAACTCAAACTCATGACTGCCATATGTTATAAAATACAACTTAACTATGGGGCTCTATTACTTGAATGGATTGGGAAGTGGTTAATCAGCTCAAAGAAAACAAAGAGCTCATAGAAGATGCTCTACGGACGATTTATAAGCATTATCCTACAAGCTGCTCTTGGTGACCTAATTGAGGATGATGAAGGAGAAGCCATCAATCCAAATAGACTAATGACCCAGCAATTATTTGAAAACTGGAAAAGGAATCCAGCTGAAAATGTGAAGATGATGTTTGAATCCAGTGGTAGAACTGGTGAGATAAAGGGATCAGGAGTACCAAGAAATATGTCTGTTGTCAGAGAAACTGAGGAAGAAGAAGAAGCTAATAAGGAAGAACCCATTGCTTTGATCAGAAAAAGCAAGGGCAAAAAAAAACTGAAAGCCAGAAGTACAAAAGAACCTCATGGATCCACTACCAACAAGCCTGTAGAGTCATCGGACATTGAGACTCTAAGGATCATAAGAAGAAAGGAACAACAGGCTGAGGCAGAAGAAGATAGAGCAACCATATCTCATCTGCTAAAGAAGAATAAAATCAGCCACAAGACCAAAAGGCCATCAATCTCTTCGATCGTAGAGTCTCAGCCAATTGTAGAGACCAGACCAAACAAGGAAGTAGCTGCAACAAACATTTTGGCTGATCAGAAGGATAAAATTGAAGAAAGTCCTGAGGTTGGGGATCAGCCTAGAAAGCCAAGAAGAAAATTGGTCAAGAAATACATTCTTGTCAATGAAGAAGTGCTAAAAAGGGAAGCCAAAGAATTGGGCGCTAAAAAGGAACCAGCAAATGAAATCCAAGAAGTCATGGCTCCTGCTGAGGGGGAGATGCCTGAAGATATCATGCTAGAAGATGCTCCAGCTGAGGGGGAGCTGCTAGAAGATGCTCCAGCTGAGGGGGAGTCGTTGATCGTACAAAAAGATGATCAAGCTAAGGGGGAGGATCATGACACCTCCATGGAAGAAAAAGAGACTCTTGCAGGAAATGATGAAGAACTAGTGCAAGAACATCATGAGGCCATTGACATAATGGAATCCTCCGGTGAAAACAGAGAAGAAGATGATGAGGTCGAGATCATAGTTGTAGGCATTGATGGGCACAGACGAGCCAACTATGAGCAACTGTTTTCATATCTTCCCATGATGCCTTTCCACCAAGCTCAAATTCTAAACTCTTGGGATCACATGTTCTGGAGCTTCAAAGAGTATCCGACCATCTCAGTGCTAGCTAATGGATTTTCAGGAAGATTCAACTTTGCCAAAAAGTTACTTACAAACAAATCTTCCTTACAGAATGAATCTGAGGTATTGTCTATTCCAACTCTATTTAGAGTCAATCACTTGCCATCATCTTCATTCAATCAATTTTATGAATTCCCACGATGGTTGGAAGTAATTCTTCATCCACGAAACCAATTTCCAGTTGTAGAATCCCAAAATTTTGTAACTGAGGAACCAAATAAGTACAACTCCCTAATGATCTCACATCTCATCTCTACGATCACTGACTCTAGCCCCATGATAGAGTCTCCACCTCAAATCGTAGATTCACCAACCTTCAACCTCCAATCCCAGGCCCCTACATCAGATATTCCCTCCTCATCCAACAATTACTATTTCAATCTTGAACTTGCCCTCTACTCATTTCAAGATCAATTCAAGAGCACATCACCTCCCTCACAAACTCCCCATCTAAATGAACTCCTGTCAGAACTATCCACAAAGGCTGATTTGTCAGCAATGTCTGAGAAAGTGATCAAGGAACTCGACGAGAGTCTTGAAGATCATACTGCACTTATACAGCTGAGATTGACATCAATGATCAATGCTGCAAATAATCTCCCAAGCTCCCTAAGCTCTGAGCTTTCTAAAACGCTCAAAGAGATCATCAAAGAAATGCTTCAAAACATAAAAGACAGGGACGATATTCACTTTTTTGCAGCTAAAAAGCATCGAGATGCTGTCTTGATCTTACAGAAAAGTCAAGAATCTCATAACAATCTAATGATACAAAGCATCAAAAGTCTTCAAGCTGCAGTTATAGAATTTCAAGACTTCTCCGTGGATCAAATGAAGCAGACTGAAACTATCCTCAACATTCTTCAACGACGTGAAACTTGTTCTAATGCTTTGATCCAAGAGAATCGTCAGGACATTGCTCAAACTCAGAGTCAACTCAACGAGCTTGTCCAAGGAGAAACTCGTCTCTTAGAAGACATCCGAACCCTTGATGCTGACATAAAGGGGGAGAATAAAGGGAAAGGAGATCAGGGAGGAAGGGGAAAAGGCAGAGGTCAACTCCAACCTCACTCCTCAAGGAATTCTCCTGAAAGGCAAATAATCCACCAGCAGACTCCACGATCCAGTCATCAGACTCAACGATCTGATCAGCAGGAAGTTTTAATGGCTCAACCATTAAGGAATCTAGGGCCAACGACCAGCTCTCATGAGGTAACAACAACAGGCCTAAGAATGCCAATTGGAGATCTTGCATTCATGAATAGGCATGATCACAATCCTAGACAAAGCCCAAGTTAACTGGAAGACTTAGCTAGAAGGGATGAAGCCAACGAAAAAAGGAGAACTCATGAATATGCAAACCCTCCGAGAAGCAAAAGGCCGAAGAAATAGAGATAAGTTGAATTTTAATTCATATTGATGTATTCAAATTTAAATGTAACATCTATCTTCATACATCAATAAATTCATGCTTATTCTCTAAAAATTTCAGCTGCTCACTGAAATATTAAGTCATATTTACTTTGCTGCAACTACATATAGAATTTGATAATCATGACAATAAATCTCCTTGGTTATATCAACATCAAATAGGGGGAGATTGTTGGAAGAAGCATATCTTGATTTGATGTTTAAAGCAAATACTCATGATTATATGTAAAGCCCTTCAAGGAATATATGTACAAGGGCTTAGTGATAGATCAAATTTGTTTGGTTGATCTTAGCTTTTAATGTTCATCATTCTATAATCGAATGTATAGATTAAGAGATCAAAGATGTTAGGTTGATCTATGACTTGTAACGAATAGATAGGCTTTCAACAAGAATCGTAGTCTATCAAGTTGTCCAACAGATTGCAAAAGCTAAGGCAGGATCGTAAAGCTTAGCCGATCGTAATGTATCTGCCTTGACCTCTTCAGGAATCGTAGAGTAATCCAGACGTCTGCCGAAGCTAACTCAGAGATCGTAGTGTGCTTTCAGAAATGTAGAGTCTGCAAGACGAGCAAGTAAAGATCGTAGTGTGCAAAGATCGTAGTGTGCAATTTTTTGAAAGGAATCGTAGTGTTTAGACCAAGCACAAATGTGACAAGACACCACGATATGGATCGTAGAGTATCATCTCCCTTGTGTCAGAAGCATTGAGCTATATCTTCTGTTTGGAGATAAATTCCAACAAATGAGGAATGGGTTTCAAACGTTGAAGCATTCACCAGTTCCAACGGTACAAAAGATATCCTTAGTATTCATCAAAAGGAACGTGTTCAAGAAGATAAGAAAAGGACCATTGGGCAGAGGAAAATACCTTTTCAGGTGTTAGGTGAGAAAGCAGTCTGCCATGTCAGTGGGCTAGAATGAAATTCAGACGATGTACATAAATGTCTCCATCAAAGCTCAGAAATGTCAAACGCATTTAATGCTTCATCAGATGACTTCAACGGATAGATTTAAAAGATCATATATATACATAATACAGACATATGAGAGAATAAGGCAAGTATTGAACAAAACGCACAAGAACACTCAACGCTCAACTCTACGATCTAAGAAAAAGAGGAAGCTTGCTTAGCTACTCAGTTCTTTCGAACAAGTGCTTAACTGCAACTAAGTAGCCTCAATCACAACTCAACAAATATCAATCAACTAGAGTAAAAGTTCCAAGTGAGAAGGACTTGAAGAGTTCTAAGTGAACTGTGAAGAGCCAAGTGTGCTGGACTTGAAGAGTTCAAGAGTGAACTAAGAAGTGCCTAGACTGACCGGTCTAGAAGGAATTTATGAGATTCAGAAAGTGTAAAAGACATCCTTAGTGGATTTCCTACTCGAGGAGTAGAAGAGTGGACTAGGAGCTTTATGTGCTCCGAACCACTTAAAAACAATTGTGTCTATCTATAACTGCTATAACTGCCTTACTTTCATTAACTCAAGATATCTAAAAGAAGGTGTATCATATACTCACGCCACTGTGCATTAATCAATCATTCTAACTAGTTCAAAGAAAAGTTTTTAAATATTTATTCAACCCCCCCCCCTTCTAGATAACTATTGTGCCTCCGGGAACTAACAAACTTGTCTAAGAGCCGACCAAGCATCTGCCTAAGCCAAGTCAAGAATCATAGATCACGCCTAAAGTCGTAGAGTCTACTGATCATATCAAAGGCAGAAATCGTAGTCGAGCCAGTTTAGACAAGGACAACAAGTATAAATCATAGTCTGTCAAGGTCTGATCTTGAGATCGTAGTGTGTGTAGGACCAAAGCCAAATCGTAGTCTGCAAAGCTAAGGTTTCAACAGAGGTGCTCACAACACTAAGGCAGAATCGTAGAGTTAACACGATTCTCAATAAATGAGCACTCCCAGAATATCCAAAGGATGAAGCCTCTAGTCAGAGCTGTAAAGTTACACTCCACCTAAAGGAAACCAGAGAGCACTCAACGAATGGTTTACAAGCTAACAGAAAATCTAAGCACCAACCCAATCAGCATCCAGATTGAGTTGAAGAGTCATTCAAGATGAAGTCTTCCACAAGTTGGTCAGAAGAAGACTTCAGTAAAAGTGACTGACTAAGAAAAGTCAGAAAGTGCAGTAGCCGTCAAGTGAACAGAAGACAACGATCTTGGGATCAACTAGGATCGTAGTATTTGCCAAACAAAGCAGGAACTGATGTAGTTTACACAGAAATACAAGCCAGCTTCAAAAAAACAAGGCTAAAGTGATTAAGGATGAGTCAGTCCATTAATGATAAGTGAATGAGAGATCACAAGGAGAAAGTGAGATGGCCATGCCACAAATCTGAGGCGTCTTGTTGTTCAGAAGAGACCAGAACAAGGAGTCAAGCTATTAGTTCCTGAGATCAGTCGAAGGCAAACAGAAGTATTGAAGCACTACACAAATGAAGGAAGAGATGTTAGACATTGAAGATTCAATGAACACTCTTCAGGATCGTAGTGTTGTCTCAATCAGTCAATGAGAAACATTCAACAAGACACACTACGATCAGGTCCAAGAACATATGCATCAAAATCGTAGAGTTCGATCATCTGAAGATTGAAGCATTGGCAACTGTTCTGTTACACCCCCAAAATAGGTATACAACACCCATTCTGAATCGTCAAATACATGGTATAGAAAGAAAACTACAACTTTAATAATACAATTTTCGTGCAAAATACGACAACACATACTGTGAGTTTAAATACAAATATTATCTTTTAGACAATATCCACACCCAAATAAGTCCTCATTACAATTATTCATACACTATTTTACAGAAATAGTGAGGACAGCTAAAACATCTTTCTAGAACCATCACTCCATACCCCGACTCGATCATGCTATGTTCTCACCTCCTGAGAAGAAAAATGGAACAAAAAGGAAAAGGATGAGATCAACTAGCCTAGTAAAGAATATTATGACTAAGATAATATACAACAAATTATCATTAGTCTTCAACAGGGAAAAATCTGATAGAATATAATAGACAACAAGTTTTAGATTAATATTCTGCAGCGGAAACAACAATCCATTAGAAGAGTCACGTAGAGAATGAATTATACTGTCTTCTAAGATTTAAAAGTTCATCATCAATATTTTATCCCTGTAACAACAATCAATATACATCTTTAATCAAATATTCATCTTTGCACTACAGGCCAAAAATATTCATTTGTATCACCAGTTGGTCATGTTCATCTCAACACATGTTCATCTTTGCACTACGGGCCAAAGATATTCATTAGTTAATCATTCATCTTTTCACTACAGGCCAAAGATATTCAGTAATATCATCATTTAAGACTGAGGATGATGAAAAATATTTTAAAGAAAACGAATCCAGTGAGACAGAAGGACAAATATTAGGAATTCGTATAACAGTTTATCCAAGATCAATAATACTTCATAATAATCAATTGTGAAGCAGAATTCAAAAATAACGATCAAAACATGGATACAATCAAATATAGTAGCTAGAATAGACATCTTGGACAAAAAGGAAATTTTTTATTTTTCGATGAATAATGTCATATTCGTGAATAGTGTCGTATACGTGAATAGTAATCTCGACGAAAAAAGTTTCAAATTTGATTAAAACGTTCACCAATATTTTGGCATAATGATATTGAAGAAAATAATATCATTTAAGAAGAAAATAACATCCCTTACCTCAAAAGAACGGTACTTCTGATCGGAATATCGGATAGAAAGTCAAAGGAAACTTGTACCGAACAGCAACTCTCAAAGTATCAAAATACTCACACAAATACGCTCGATAATCTAGAGATAAAAAAAATTGTTTCTTGTGTAATTTTTAATTCTAACCTAAGCGTCTATTTATAGGAAAATGCTAGAACGCCAAAGGAGACTAAAATAATAAAATATTATTATTTCATTTTTTTCATTCTACGCACACTTTGTTGAAAATCAAGGCCAACCATCTTTGAACCAAATTGGCAGCCCACATGTTGTAAAACAAAAGTGGGTCTCACCCATAATTTTAATAAAAATCATTTTTTTTTCTGAAACTTCTACAATTCATAGAAAATAGTCCGTTTATCAGAAAAATACGAATTTTATGTCCATTCTGCCTGAAATCGAATTCTCTACAACTTTATAGCTTTGAGTTTTTCGAAATTTCAAACCAAAAATATCTGAAATCCATAAACGGATGATTTTTAATTCCTCCATTCTAACAAAATACTGATAAAATACCTCAGCATTAATTCCTTCATTTATAACCACATAAATAAATCTATCATTTATATCCACATCAAATAAATATTTTCTTATCATATAAATCAATAATTAATTATTCACAAATAATATTACAGAATCACAATTATGACAACCAGACCGTTTCCAAGTAAGAGGGGGCTTTCCAATAATGATTTCTCCTTACTGGCGCGCAATTAGGTGACCAAACCTCTCCTTGACAGAACTTTTTAGACATTGCCAATAATGCTATCTAATAATATTATTCAAATAATATGAATTATTGATCTGATAATGGAAAATATTGCGCAGTGACAATTATTGAAACAACAATAATATAAAATATCAACGCAGCAATTATTGAATCAATAAAATAAAATATTGAACAGTAACTACTGTAACAATTATTGAGTAGTGACTTCTTACGTACGAATCAATAATTCAATAATACTGTGTAATACCGTGTGCTACTGTGCAACCACCCATATTACTGTATTTTAACCACCAGGTATTCCAACAGTGTTAACGGTAACTACGCCGTTATTTATAAAAACTCATACTTTGTCATTTTCTTCATCCGACAGTTATTCTGTTATGAGCCCCATGAATGGTTGCGCCATCGTACGAATATTCCCCGACAAAAAGAATATTTCACGGCCAAAAGAATATTCCCCAACAAAAATGAATATTTTATAACCATTTGCTTATTTTGTAAAATTTGCACATTTCACCCATAACCAAAGCATTATATCAAATTAACACATTATTAATTTAGAATAATGAATAGAGAAAATTTAATTTTATTTATAATAAGTTGGGGTCTTACATGTTCAATCTGAAGACATATACTTGAACATTTCTAGTTGAGAGCAGGGATGCAAAAGGACAACTTATGATGTTCTAATCAAGAAGTCAGAAAGAAGAAATAAAGATGACTACCTGCCTGACATGGAAAGATGACAACTCTAAGGCGGTAGGTAAGGTAGCAGGCTACTGTGTCAGTAAAGTCAAAAAGGAGCTGTCATGTCACATCATGCAGTCTGCACCAAATAACTTGAGATCTACGAAGCAATTCAAATAACTTTCAACGGCTATATTCCAACGGGAAGATTTGGAAGGAGTATATATTAGTCAAAGCTTCAAAGATCAAGAGTTGCTGAGTTGAAGGATCGTTGAGTTGTTGGAATGTTAAACTGTTGACTCTACGAGTTCCACCAGAACTGAACAGAACAAGTCTGAGAGACAGTGAAACTACAAAGGTGGAAGTGAAGCAGCTTTGAAGAAGGACTTAAACAGACTAAAGCTTCACTCGACAAAGATGAGAATGCCACTGAAGATGGAAGCTAAGCTAAGAGCCGAGAAGGCCAAGAAAATAGCATTCAGAAAAGTGTCAGAGTATAAAGAAGATCCAGAGAGTCACTCTACGAATCACTATAAACTAAAAGCTGAAATAAAACAGATGTAGAACCATGTCTACAAACCATTCAAGAAGGGTTTAGGAAATGCTAAGTGTCAGACGAAGTCTACCAAGAGCTCAAACACTTAGCAAACCCAAATGACGATGGTGCACAGCTGACATCTGATGAAGATGAACAGAACAGAATGAAGATCAACTGCACCAGAGAAAATATGGCCCATACTCTACTCAGAATGCAAAGAGGATCACGCCAAGCTGCTAAGTACAAAAGACGTTCAAGATTAAAGACATCTTAGCAGCAAGACACCAACAACAACTACACCAATAAGTAGCTAGGGCCTAAGGGGTCCTTATCCGAAGGGACTAAATAAAGTTCCAAGCCTGCTGGGCTTGAAGAGTTCCTATGGAACTAGAGGAGTTCCAAGCCTACTGGGCTTGAAGAGTTCTTAGCGAACTGAAGTTCCAAGACTGCTGGCCTTGAAGGAATTTTAATGATTCAAGATGTTGCCCTTCCTTGGTGGAATTCCTACTCGTTAAAGCAGAAGAGTGGATTAGGAACTTGAGTCTCTGAACCACTTAAAATTCTTTGTGTCTTTTACTTTCTCTAATTTATTTTCTATCATTTAATTTATGTACCTAACTGCTATAAATGCTATGTATGTATTAATTGCTTACAACTTAACTAACTCTACGAACAATGTGTACGTTCATGAATATATCAATGAAGGGGATCTTTTACTTATTCCGTTGTACTTGAAAAGATTCTTTTGTTTGTCATATGTTAATTCATTAGCAATACAAAATAAACATGAAAAGTATTTGAAAACAAAAAAGATCTATTCAACCCCCTCTCCCTTCTAGATCTATTGTGTGCCTACTGGGAACTAACAATTTGTTTTGACATTATAGTTAATTTGGCATCCTCTATGCCCAAAAGGTCAATTATTTGGGTGAACAAATAATTAAAAATCATAAAATAAAAATAAAAAATCGAGCTTAATTGAAAAAATTAAACCATAGATATGAATTGATTAGGTTTTTAGAATTTAAATAACTGCAAATTGGTTACACTTTTTTATTACAACCTAGTTACAACACCGGTATAACTATATCGAATCAAAAGTTACTATTAAATACTAGTAGTGGTCGTTTTACATGCGTTGATTAGATAATTAGAGCTACTAATATACTTCGTAACAAAATATTACCTTGAGCAATACTAATGATCTTTGCAAATAATTGTGACGTTGATTCTGCCCCTGAGCAAGGCTTACGCCTGCTGTCCATGACTCTTATGCTGCTTCGAGTGAGAATTGAACTCAAGACCTTCGAGTTACCGTTGAATCCGAGTTCTCTCTTAAACCATTGAGACAAGCAACGAGTTCTCAATACAATATTTATATTGGTAAATATGTATAGTGAAACATTGAGTAATAGTGTAATGAGTATGTTCTTAATTTTTTTTCCTTTTATCAACAAAAAACAAGAGCAATACGGAATTATTGGGCAAAGTTTTTCCAAAGGAATATTTTATCATATTATGCATTAAACTAATCGTTTACAAAATTTGATTATGATTTTATTGAAGAACTAAAATCACATTACTCATTTTTAATAATTATATAATTATGAGTCAACCCATATTAAATTTGACATTTTAAAGTTAGTTTGAAATGCTTTTAAATTCAAAATTATAATTTGACTTATTTAACTTATAATTAGTAGGAAAAGCTTTTGGTAGTTGATCAGAAAAAGACAAAGGAAATGAAACAGAGCTAACCTCTTTCTTGTAAATTTTTTTTGTTTTTGCAACAAAGTAATTATATTATATCACATAAAATCTCTACAAAATCGAATTATATTATATCACAAAATGTATTTACAAACACAATAAAGAAATACTTGAAAGAAACCAGCTAAATAATACTGAATGTTGTAAATAAGATCGTAAAATGAGCAAACAGTTCGGGCTCAATTTGTACTCGCTAGACTAAAAGTTCAATTCGAGTTCGACTCAAAATATAAATGATTCAAATATGAACAAATTTTAAATTTCGATAAATTACTCGAACCTCCTCAAATTGCTATTTTCTATTAATATTTGGATCATATTCGTTCAAAAAATTCAAACTGTTTGGGCTCGATTCGAAATCAACTCGGTAACTAAACAAACCTTAATCAAACCTTATTTTATAGGGTCCTTTACATAAGTATACAACAAATAAAAAGATATTATAAGAATAGTGCACTAATTAAATAATTATAATAATAATGCAATAATATATAATAATATCAATAGTAGTGCAATCCACATCACATAACCCAAACCAACAAAAATAGAAACACCTTGATTCAAGGAGAAAACTACTCCACTTTATGTGGCAGTTTCCAACTAAACAAAACATTCAAAAATTGAGACAAGAAACGAATGCTCCATAGAAGAACAATCCGAAAGCTTTTATAGATAATAACCATCTTCAACAGTGGATCAATCGAGAAGAATCAGAAACACTCATACAAAAGAAGTCTTTCCTTCCGTCCTCCTTTTCCCCAAACAAAATATGGGCCGGAGCAAGATCTCAGGGCGTTCATATTTTCAGTAACGTAATGAAAGATCAATTCTAGACGAAAAACTCAAATTCTAACCCTAAAATCAACCAAAACACCACCGAGGAGAAGAATAATAACAAGTGGAAGAAGTACAACAATCGAAGATGGTGGTGGGTTGGGAGGTGGAAGGAGTGGTGGAGGTGGTGGAGGAGAGAGAATGGGGTGGTGGGGAAGAGATTTGAGGAAAGAGAAATGGTGGGGTTGTTGGTTAAAGAATTTGATTGGGTAGATTTGGGTGAGGCTAGCCAAACCTTGAAGCAGTGGGTAGTCAAACATTCATACCAAGGCAATCAATTCAGTTTTATTAAATTACCAATTTATTTTGAATGTGAAGCAGTTTGTAGCCAAGCCTTCAAGCCGTTGGTTGCCAAACTTTCAGACCAAGGTAACCAATTCATACTGCAGGTGTGGAGGTAGATTGGTTACCTTGTTATAAAGGTTTGGTTATCTTGGTATAAAAAGTTTAGCAACCAACTGCTTGAAGGTTTGGCTACCAACTGCATCACATTCAAAATAAATTGGCAACCTAATAACACTGAATTGGTTACCTTGGTATGAATATTTGGCTACCAACTGCACTTTGAAAAAATTATCAAACAAAGTCTGCCTTTTAGCCGACTGAAAATATCAAACTCTTTTCAAAGGCCACTTGTTATTTTGCAAATAAGCCTCGGAAGTTGTTGTATGAAGGTTAAAAGAGTTTGATATTAAAGGCATAAGAATGCACTAATTAATTGGTAACCCAATAAAATTGAATTGGCTACCTTTATATGAATGTTTGGCTACCAACATTATGGGAAAAAAAAAAAAGACAAACTCTGCCTCGACAAGGACAAAAAGTCACTTCACGATGCGCTGCATTTTTTTGAGGTTTGATCTGTGAATAAATTGATTTGTCACCCTTTCTTAAACTGCCAATATTCTTTTCCTTTTTGATATGAGAGAGCTCAGAGATCAATGTTGTAGCCCAAGACCCAGCACATCTTACTTCATCATCATTTTCATCTTCAGACATGGACGTCAGGCTTGGCGGGTTGCTCGCATCTTGACTGTAATCGAAGTCAAATACCTCCATACCCTGGTGGGTTAAATTTGCAACACAGTATGGAGTATTGGCTCACCCTTGATCTTTTATCATCAAACACTCATGACAAATCGAGACCATGCAGTGCGATCAGGGTTCAGAACCCAAATCAAGCATATATCATATTTGTGCCTTTCTTCTCTTCTCTTAGTTACAACAGGTACTCTAAGCTTCGTGGATATGAGAAAGTTAGTGTCAACATAATGTTGCAGGATCAATTGGCGGAGTTTCTGAATGGCCGGAATGAATGGAAACGACTTTCGCCATGATCCCTGCCCAGGCTTTCAACTTCTAGTTTCATTTGAGCCAGTGCAGTTGGACCAAACCTTTAATGTTTTGGAAGATAAAGTTTTAGAAAACTTTGCTGCGATGGTTATGGAAAGGAGTTCGGCGGAGCGGAATAAAAGGGAGGAGAGAGAAAGTGCTAAATTGCAACTTATTAAAACACTCAACTAAATTAAAGGGATAAAAATGCACAAATTTTATAAATAAAATATTGCATATGCACTAGTTTGTAAATATTTTATGAGTGCACTATTGATGTAATTATTTTTAAAATGTATTAAAAAATATAATTGTTCCTATTTTATACTCTCGATAAATTTTGTGAACTAAATCTAAACAATTCAATACTTGGCTCGACTCGGTTCATTTACATCCTTAGTTATAAACTATCTAACAAATACTACTAATTATGAAATACCAACTCCTTTTATAAATTAGAAAAATTAAAATACTTACTCCGTTCTTAAATATATAACATCATTATTTATTTTTCAAAATCAATTTAAAATATTTTCAAACTCATAACTAATATAATAAAAAATATTATATATTATTTAAAAAGTACTAATAGCAAAATTTGTAAACATTCTAATAATAATAGTAAATTAATTTGAAATTGAAAAAAAAAGATATTTTATAATTATTATATATAATATATATAAAAAATTAAAAATAATTTTATTTAAAAAACAACTCGTAGTCGCACGGTACACTTAGCTAGTAAAATTATAAAGCAAAAAGTCTAAATAAAAACCAAACAATAAAAGAAAACTATAAAATAATTAACTAAACTAAACGATAAAAGTAACTACAAAATAATTAAATTAAACTAAACAATAAAAGTAAACTATAAAATAATTAAACAAAACAATAAAACAAAACTAATTCAACTCCACCTTCATCACTGCCTGCCTCAACACCAGCGAACCAAAAGCAAAAAAGGTAACAGTACCAGCAAATAGAAAAGGCTTCCCCCATCCCCAACTGGGGCAAAGTCAGAAATTTTTCTATACAGGTGAAAACATTCACATTTGTGCGTCAATGCCAGGATTTTTGATAAAAAGGGAGCAACAGTAGTTCCCCCAAAAGGGAGGGGGGAGGGGGGAGGGGGGAGGGGGGAAGGGGGAAGGGGAGGGGGATAAGCATAAAATTTTGAGTGTTTTGTCAAGGCTGTTAATAATGCCAGAGTTTCATTGATACTATCAAAGCAAATGTATTTTAACAACACTATTACACTTGTTCCGACTACAGTTACATCTCGTAGTGCGATAAATTGTGAAATTTGGTTGTATGTAGATCCGCCCCTGCATGCACACACCAACACACGAGCCGGTAGACACTTCAAAAGGAAAATATTGCAGAGAGGCTTTTTGTGTAAGGTTGAGTTCTTTATTTTGTGTCACAACTCACAAGGTTACATGTACAAATAACATAGGTCATAGGTACACACTGAACTAGAATTCCAAGCTATTATAATGATTAATGGGCACAGATTTGAATCTTAAAGGAGAAAACACATGCAAAGAATTATTATGTTCTCCATATATTACAAAGAGTCATGCTCTCCACATAATAGTGCAACCATGATAGACTACTGCTATAGTAATGAAAATCTATTATTTGCATAGAATGTTCAAAAATTGCAGCCCATACGGGATGCACACACATCCTAGTGCATAGTCTCCAGCAAATAAAGACTCCGGAACCTCATTCTCAATATGAATATTGTTACCTACATAATGGACGACCGTTTCAGACAACTAGATATAATGCAAAACATAGCTATTCCATAGCCTAATATGGGTGAAAAATAGGACCTGATAGCGTTTATAACAGAATTCAAACAACTAGTATAGTTCTGCTAGGATACCATAAAGAATAAAATGGTAGAATAGTCTTATACTCCTGCAAGACTTTTAACTAGGCCAACCAACAACAGACTACGTAACACACTGATGTAAAATAAGCAATATGACAAACTTTCAACAATGTCAATATCTTGTCCAAATAAAAGAAAAACATGAATGCCCACAGTCCATATTATCAATATGCAAATGTATCTGATAGTGTCTTGTGATCGTCCTACGCAGTCATCTTTCTATATGGGTAATACTAGCTAGGAAAAATGGCATACGAAAACCATAGGACCTATTTTTAGAAGCATAGTCAAGAGATGAAACAGATTTGTATTTCAAGCAGTACAAATTAAGCAGTTCATCTGGACAATTCTATAAAATAAGTTGCTCGTTTGCATAAAATCGTAATTGTATAATACTTGTATAAGAAAGGTTATCCGAAATGCAAACTCTCTACTATACAAATGCAACCCATTCTATAGACTGCCAATATCTGGATCGAGAAAAAAAAGTAAAGAACTACATTAAGAAAGACACCAAGAATCCATTTGAAAACCAATGACATACTACTTGCTGTGAAACTAACTAGTTTCGACTGTGAAGACAAAGCACGATGGCACTGTTCTTTTTTTTTTACAAAGTCCAATGCATCCTAAATATAAGACGAGTGAGCAAAATGGGCACAAAAGAAATCTCAACATTTTAAAGACAACAAAAAGCTACATACACTCTTGCTTGAAATTTTTAAACAAAGATGAATGCTTCTTTCTATAAGTAATTAACAAGATAAACATAATAATGCAACAATTAAATGGAAGCCACCTAATCAAATAAAAAAAATCAAATCACACTTGCTAGACTCAAGGCTATGGCACTAAAAGGCATACAAATGTCATGACATATGCATTACTTCAGAATTCAGATAAAAGACCTGTACATGAACAAAATGATATATTGCCTAAGAAACATATGTAGAGCATATGAATGGTTCCATGTATTGTTCACTATCAACTAGTAATATAAGTTTATAGCTTCATAAAATTAAACCACCAAAGCTGCAAGCACAATGCCAGAAAATCTACTACAATACATATTATTGAAGCATTGAAAAGCAACATAAAGCCAGAACAAAAGTCACCGTCCCCTAGAACCTGCATCCTTCATTTCCTCAGGTGATGACGGAAACAGCTCTATGTAACGGCTCCCGAGTGTCATCCTATCCTTCGCCAATGCTCCTTTCGAATCCTCCAGACTTGCAAACTCTACAAAAGCTTCTCCAGTTGGCCTTCCATCCATATTAAATGTGATATGAATTGAGTCTTCCGACAGCACATATTCTTTGAAAAAATCCATTATATCATCCTTCCCAGCTGAAAATGGCAATCCCCTCATTCGCAACACTGTAGTCTCTTCAGGTGAGTCGCTTCCCTCGTGTGAGGTTATGGATCTGATTAAGAAAGCTTTGCATTACACATTTGTCTAGAGTTTTAAGAAACTCCTTTTCATAAATTGATGTTTCAAAAGATTATTACCAGATGGAATTTATATAAATTTCAAGAATACAACAATCAATGAAAAAAATAAGTCCCAACTAACAGCGACTCCCCAACCCTTGAGATGTCAAAATTAGCACACAAGGTTTCATATTGTAAGTTGTATTTTACTAACCAAAATTTAAAGCCATGACCAACCCAATGGATGGTATCGTATTGCCACAACAGGAAATCTAGCCAACATTATGTTAAGTACAAGATATAGCAAAGTAAAAGAACGGCAAACAAATAATTGACAGACACCATTATGACTCGATAAATCTCAACAAATACAGTAGCAACCCAAGCTTTAAGGTTCATATTGCACGCCAGGACATAATTCGATATGTACATAAAGCCCCAATTCATGAGTTTTCAAGTGTCAACGCATGGTCCCAAAAGCTTTACATAGTACTTTTTTATTTCCTTTTGATAAATGAAGAAAACAAGAAACATAAGTTTTGTATATTAAGACACCTAAGCAATTAATCATTGGCATATCCAGGAGTAAAAGTCGAACTCCATTTATAGGTCGTCAGAAGAAATCCACAACCAAACATTCATCTTCCCTTTTAGATGAATGGGCAAGCACCAAGTGTTTATTAGTAATAAGGGATTTTTGAAAAAACAAAAGCTAAGTTATTTTCTCAGTTGAGATCCAACCAAGTTACCCAGAAATGAACCACGTCTAGGATTCTTCACTCTTGCTATAAGTATTGCTAGTGGTCAACTAGAACCAAAATGCTAAATAGTAGAAATATAATAAACTACTGAAGTAAAACTCAAGGCACAATGATGGCTGGAAAAATAAATACGAAATATATATCAACTTCTAAAATCAATATGCTTGAATAATAAAGGGTATAGCAGCCCCTAGTATTTTCATTACTCACTTTTATGGGGGATGCATATCCTCTTAGATTCAAAAAGAAATATTTTCAAGAAAATAGTTTAAAACACACTCCCAAACTAACTTGTCACGAAGACACAGTACCCCGTAAAACATACAGTGAATGTTTGCTATAGTAATATTCCCTTTGCTGCTCAAAGATCTATTGCCTTTCTAAAATTTTGTTGGATAAGTTTGTAATAAAAGAAATGAATTTCGTATCACATATATACAACATTACAGCATGTAGGCCTGATTTGGTCAAGATTAAAGTACCTTCTAAACACTACATAAAGCAACAAATTAACAATTGAAACTATTTCCAGTTCTTGGGTCTGCTCTTTGCATCAGGGAATACAATTTGCATACCAAACAGACTTTGTGCTAATAACTAATAAGAATGAGCAAGGTATTACGATATTGTCTATAATCATAGTTCGTCAAATCTGAAAAATATGGGGATTTGAGTGCAGAGGGATACGACACATTTAATTACTATATATATAAATATGTTGTCAATTCATGAAAATAAAAATAATAAGTGCAAGAATATAATTGCCACAAAAACAAACAAAAACGGAAAATTATTATGCTCGCAATTGTACTGCCGATAGAGTTATGTTGAGCTAACAAAGGGAATTTAAGTAATCTATTCATGTCATTTAGTTTTATTAATTTTCTAAGCAACATGCTGAATTCCATTTTGACCAAGTAGAAAAAGGAAATGTGGAAAATGTGTATTCCTCAACTCATTCTCTCACGAAAATGTTTATTGCCAAACACGCCATCTTTATACTATAAGCCAATAACTTCTGTTCATTCAATTTCTCTCTCCCATAGAAAAAAGAAAAGCCACTCACAATCAACAAGAGATAAAAGAGAATCCGATTAAGAAAGAGAAGGGGGGAAGAAAAGGGAGGGGGGAGGGAAGCTTGTCATTATACTGATCTAGCAAAGCCCAAAGGTAAGAAGCCGATTAAGAAAGAGGAGAAAAAAAAGGGAAAAAAAAGGAAGACAAGAGAAGCATATCTTGACGCCAGTCTAGCAAAACCCAAAGGCAATCGATCACTGACTTTATTTTGTTGCAAAACTGGCACACACTTGCTTCCTAGGAAGACAATAAGGACATATACCAAAAAGAATAACTAAAAAATTCCAAGCTAGATGATAATCAATATTCACTATATTTATAACCAAAGCAGAAACTTAACAGCAAACAAACAAATGCATGATATATATTTGATGATGAACAGGCTAGAAATGAACTACGTTAATATGCTCTAAAGTAAATACACACATTAAAAAGACAAATATCCATATGCTAAAACAACTATCAGAAAGTTTGTGACCACCTATTAAAACTACTAAGACATAATTTTACTAACACTCAGGATTTAAAAGATCGTGACCAGAAAAAACTAAAGGCAAACGGAATAAATCAGTAAAGAATAATCACCGGCCCCTTGAAACAGCTTCCTCCCACTCCTCCAGTGATGAAGGGAAAAGCTCTATATAGCGATTCCCAAGGGTCTTCCTATCTTTCACCATTGCAGCTTTCGAGTCTTCTGCACTTGCAAACTCCACGAACGCTTCCCCTGTTGGCCTTCCTTCTGAATTAACTGTAAAATGAATTGAGTCTTCTGATAGTGCAAAGTCCTTAAAGAAATCCAAAATGTCATCCTTGCCAGCTGAGAATGGCAATCCCCTCAACCGCAATACCCCAGTGTGTTCCGCAGACTCTTTCCCTTCATCAGACGATTTCGCCCTTGAGATAGTACGGCGAGGTGAACCACCCCGAGCATCTGAAACTTCATTTGCTATTGCCTTGTAGTATTCCTGCCTCTTGCTTCTAAAAACCTCAACATATCTCCTTCCAATATTCTGTCTATTCCTATGAAGTGCCAAATCAACTTGAAGAGGATACCCTAATACACAATAAGCTTCTCCCGTGAACTTTCCATTCTTATGGACAAATAGAACATCAACTATGTCAAGACCATGGAAGAACTCAGCAATATCAGCTTCTGAGCAATCAAAGGGTAAGCCCCGAAGCCTGACAACAGGAAAAGGTGGCAGCTGACTAACATAAGAGTAAGCTGGAGGACTGTACATGTAACTCGAACCTGGTGCAGTCCCATAATATGAAGAACTCTGATCAATCACTCGCTGCCTTTTCAAACCCAACTCACGGGGATCACCACCATCCATGTAACTACTTCAGTACCGGTAGAAGGAAACACCAAATAATAAACACTTCAGTACTGTACTCAAAAAATTATGAATTTGTAACATTCATGTACTCTTACCTTGAACTTCGAATTGAATTTTCATTGGTGAACAACGTAAAATTATATAAAATAATTCCATAAAAGGGCAAAAAATGTAGTTTCTTGTAATCTAAATTAAACACATCAGCTATACTTAGAAAGTTTACTTTCAAAAAGATCTAAGAAATTTCAGCACCTGAATACATACATTACAAATTGAGGATTTTTCATTAACAAACCTCTTCAAAGAAGTGAAATTTCAACCAAGTTCTAACAAATTTGAATCATTCACTACTGACTATTGATTGCAAAACATATTCATAAATAAAGCTTAGATGTGTATCTCGTATTTTATTTTATCAGATTGACATGAGAACTGAAAAGGTGATAAAAAACTGAATAGTACCAATTATATTCAATCAAAAGAAATTCCTCAAAAATTACGATTACAAAAACATTCATAAGTATACATAAACCCCATACGAGAAATCTTAAGGTTAATATCAAATTGGGTACTTAATATTTTATGGTGAACATTTGAGTAAAACCTAAAAAAACACTACTTTGGAATCAATATAAAATTGCTTCCGAGTTTCCCAATTAAATGTAATTCTAACATTTCACTACTATCTTTATCCTATAGAATGAAGGAAAAATCAAAAAAGTCAGCTTATGGGTCTATGATTCTTGTAAATTTGATAGATGTATGTGTTATATACTCTAAACTTATACAGCAAGTGTCAAAATTTGAAATCAAAAACCCAAAATAATCTTACCCTCTGTAGAACATTTTGAAACCTGGAACTTGATCTTTCGTTCCTAGATTACTTTCTGTTTTCTGGAATTTATAAGGAGAAATTGGGTCGCGCCGTATGTATGTTGGTGTCTGTATGATGAATTGATGATGTTAGGTTTCCTTGGTACAATTGTAACGACGTCGTGGGCATTGTTGTTGTGGCCATTTGCGGAAGCAACTTTTTTTGATTATTTTTAAAAGGGAATTATTAAATTCACAATACTTTTTGTTATTTTCATAATAAAAATATTATTGTATAGCGACGGTGAAAACAGTCACTATAGGATCTACAGCGACACTTTTATTATGAAAATAACTATTTTCTGTTGTGAATTTAACAAAAAAAATTTTAAATAGTCCAAAAAGGATTGAAATTTATTGTCTATGTAAATCTATTACGATTCATAAAAAGAAAAAAAATTACGAGTGAAAAAAAAATATATAAATATAATCTCGTCAAAATAATTAACAGGATCATCGGGCATTCATGCACATATGAGTGTAAGGTAAAGTTGAGCAAGGAATTAAATTAGAACTGAAATCGTACTAAAAATCGTACAAATCGCACCAATTAAAATTGTACCAACGGTTTCGGCGTATGTGGCAATTTTAGGTTGGTTGAAAAAATAAATTTACGATTTCGGTTTGGTTACTAGTCAAAATCGCACGTAAAAAACGAAATCGCTCCAAATAATCATGTTTTATCAAATTTGCTACAAGTATATATAATTTCTCTACTATAAAATATTCTCTTCATTTTATTTTAGAAGACATATATTGCAGGGTTGAATGAAAAATAAATAGTATCAATTATGTTTGTAAATCAAGAGTAGTTTGGTATTTTCTAAATCAAATGTGATAACATAGTATTAATTAACTATATATTTGTTGATGCCTGGATCTATTTTGCTAAATTAACTCCATAATTGTGTTCGCTGCATAATACGTTTACGTGAATGATTTTGCTAACTATTTTATGAGTTTGTTATTTCAATTGATTTTGGAAACGAAACTGTGACGCCCCCAAAATAGGTCCACACAACCCATTCTGATTCGTCAAATATATGGTGCAAAAAATCAAATACAAACTTTATTAATACAACTATCGTACAAAATACGACAACACATATGTTGTAAGTTTTAATACAATATTGTCTTGTAGACAATATCCAAACTCAAATAAAGTCCTCATTATAATTATTGATACACTATTTTACAAAATAGTGAGTACTGCTATATAACTGTCTTGAACCATCACTCCACACCCTTACTAGTCTCAGCTATATTCTCGCCTCCTGAGAAGAAAAATAGAACAAAAACGAAAAGGATGAGCTCAACTAGCCCAGTAAAAAATATTATGACTAATATAATGCATAATAAATTATTCTTAGTCCTCAACAAAGAAAAATCTGATAGAATACAATAGACAACATGTTTTAGATCAACAACTGCAGCATAAGTAACAATCCATTAGAAAAGTCAAGTAGAGCATGATGACTATCTTCTATGATTTAAAAGTTCATCAATATTTTATCCATGTAACATCAATCAATAATTATTTTCAATCAACGAATTATCTATGCACTACGGGCCAAAGATAATCGTTTGTATCACCAATGGTCATGATCATGCCAAACACATGTCCATCTTTGCACTACGGTCCAAAGATATCAATCAACCGTTCATCTTTGCTCTACGGGCCAAAGATATTCATCAATCAACAGTTCATCTTTGCACTACGGACCAAATATAACTTTTAACATAATTTATGTCTTAGAATTATGATAATGATAATAAGAATGAATTAAGTGAGACCATAACATGGATTCAATTTCAAGAATAAGGGTCACAGTAGATAACTTGGACAAAGAAGAAGAATTTTTTTATGTGTGAACAGTACTCGTGAATAGTACCATATGTATGAACAGTACCGTATGAACAGTGCCCATGAACAGTACCCAGACATAAAAAGTTTCAAATTTAATAAGAATGTTCAGACTAATATTCCAGTAAAATGATATTAGATGAAACACAATTTCTAATCATTTCAGGAATTATAGAAGCAATAACTAACATAGTAAGTTTAAATTTAGGAATACAAGATGAAATGATATCGCTTACGTAATATGGAGTATGGAAGAAAATGATATTCCTTACGAATATGGAAGGAAATAATATCATTTACGAATATTGAAATAAAATAACCTCCTTTACGAATAAAATAATAATATCATTTACCTTACTAAAAACTGGATTTGACTGGAATATTGGATATTATTCTGAGAAAATTTTGCACAAAAAACTACACTCAAAGTATCCTTATACTCACAAAAAATACGCTCAAAATTATAGAGAATTTTTTTTTGATTCTAGTGTGAGTTTCATTGTTTAACTAAGCAGACTATTTATAGGAAAGTGGTAGCACACCACTTCTGACAAAATTTATACGCACATGATTTCTTGAAAATAATGCAGCACACACCTTTTGAAAATGAGTATTCAAATTCAAAATGAGGACTCCTTCATTTATTTCACATGTTTTACTATTTAAATAATTATAATTTATAAAATTATACTATTATAATAATATATCTTAATGAATATTTTATCAGAGAAGATAATTATGATTCCATAGAAAAATTAATATGCCAAACTTTCAACAATTATCTCATGCTAAAATTCCTTCATTTATATCAAATTAAACAAATATTTACTTATCATATTTATTAATAATTTTTTTTATTCATCAATTATTTAAAACTCTTCAATCTTTCAATAATTATTCCTAATTAATGTTATAGGATCACAATATTGACAACCAGATCGTTTTCAGGAAAGAGAGAGCTTTCCGATAAGAATTTCTCCTTACTGGTGCGCAATTATATAACCTAACCCTTTTCTCGACAGAACTTTCTAGACATTATCAATAATGCTATCTAATAATATCATTTCAATAATATGAGTTACTGTGTCATGACAATTATTGAATCAATAATGTAAATTACTATTCAATTATCACTGTAGCAATTATTGCATCAATAATATGAAAGACTGTGTAATTTTACTGTATCAATTATTGAGTGACTTCTTACGTAAGAATCAATAATCAGAGATACTGTGCAATACTGTGTGTCACTGTGCAACTACGCGTATTAATGTACTTTTATCACCGGGTATATCAACAGTTTTAACGGTAAAAAATTTGCCGTTATTTTTTATAAAAAAGGTTATTTTTGTCGCTTTCTATACCCGACAATTATTCTATTATGTGATCCACCAATGATTGTGCCGTCGTACGGATATTCTCGACAAAAAGAATATTCCCTAACCAAAACGAATATTTCCCGACAAAACGAATATTTTATGACAACTTGTTTGCTTTGCAAAATTTACATATTTCACTCATAACTACAACATTATATCAAATCAACACCTTATTATTCAAAATAATATTTAGAGAAATTAAATCTTTATTCATAAAAAGTTGGGGTCTTACAAAAACCGCACTAAATGAAACCAAATCGTACGGTTTAAAACCGCACCGTACCACACCAATCACAAATGGTTTCATGTGCAATTTTGGATTTTTCAAACCTCACCTAAGCGATTTCGTGTGCGATTTGAGCTTCAAACCGTTAAACCGCACTAAACCGCACCATGCTCACCCCTAGTCTAAGGGGTGATTGATAAACACTGAATCTGAATGAAAAAAATGGTTTGATAATTGACATGTTTGAAATATCTGAATAACATATTTTTATTATTTTATCTCTCTAAAAAAAATTGAAAATTGTTGTAAATATATTTAATATTACTTAATATAATATAATAGTTAATATTGTAAAAAAAAAATCATTCAGCCTATTCAAGCAAAAAAATAGGACTTAACACGATTTTTTTTCAAAACAAACGCACTGAATGATTGAATCGGTCAGTCATCCAGTGCTAATAAAATAGCTTCTAACTTGACTTGGTCCGGCGTGGCTCGACTATTCACGTCTTAACCGTTGATAAGGTGAAGTTACATTAGGTTATGCCCAGATCTATTCCAGTAATTAAATAATAATAATAAGACTTCTCTTATTAATTTATATTTAATATTTCCAAAATATTAAATAATAAACATTAAGCTATTTAATTTATTATATCACCATAGATTAAATTAAATACACTTAACTTATTATTATGATTATGTCATTTACTTCTTAAATAAATATTTTTCTTTTATGGTGTGACCCTTTAGGTTCTTCATATTAAACCAGTTGTGAATAAATCAATTAGAACAATTTTAATCTTATTTAAATAAATAAATAAAACTATTTAATTTATTTAAATAAATAATATTTATTTTACAATAAGGATAAACCCATTTGGCGATGAAAGACTTTTCAAATAATATAAATTTTAACATTAATCATAAAAAAACTTTTGAGTAAATAGTTACCGTACAATTCAATCCTTCTACCATACAATGTCCTAATTAAATATAAGATATGAAATTATTGTTAAGTCTTATTTTATTTAATTATATGTATTTCAATTTTCAAATGCACAACTCTAAATAATGCAAATTAAAAACTCCTTTCTAATTTCATTCTATCTTGACCAATGATTCCCGAGTTGTCATTTATCGAATCACATAGGATATTCACTTCTTTTACTAGAAACAATAGATTCTTTGTTGATCATTTATTATGTCCATGTACAACTAATTATATCCAAACATACCCTTTGATGAACCCTAAGGGTCTTAAGGGACACGTCAAAGTATAATTCACCATACACAAGATACTATGATGATCTCAAGTCTAAGGATCACTTGTAATACTATCAATTTTTATTGACAGACAAGTAAAACTCCATTAAGTATTCCTCAATGAACTTATAAGTTATTCCTAATAAGTTGATTTGACTCAATGTAATATTCATTTTGTCCTTCTTCTATTTAGGTATTGAATAAAGGTATCTTTTTATTAATGTCTTTTTTAATAATATTTACATTTTATTTTAACTTATAAATCAATATCAGCCAAACACTTACAAACAAAAAAGGTTAAACAAAATACAAACGTCCAAAAAATGCTCTCACTTCTATTATACTCGTGTTTAATTTTCACGTTCGCCTAAAAGAGCTCAACTTCAGTTACAAAAAAGGTTAACAATATACAAACGTCCAAACAATGCTCTCACGAGTGGTACCACAACCAGCAAATAATTTGACCAACCGTCTAAGTGGAAAGGGCAGAGAGATACTAAAGCACTCACTTAGGAGTAAAAACGAGTCGAATCTCAGTGAACACTCTAATGCTCAGATTCGGCTCGACTCGGAAAAATTGAGCTCAGATTCGACTCGAATTCAATAAAAAATTTCTAGTTTTGAGCCAGATTCGACTCGAATCATTACTCGGACCTACTCGGCTCGTAAGTACTCGACTCGTTTACAAAACGAGTTACTCACGAGCCTTTAAATCGAGTTTCGAATATGAACAATTTCGCTTAATACTGAACCAGTACATACTATATTGATTATTGAACTAATATTTTATATATAAAAGTCTTTTACTTTTATTTATGTAAAGAAATTACAAAGAATGTAATACGAATTGACAATCAATTCACTGATTTATTCAAGTACAAGCTTACACAATTTAATACTACACTTTATAAATTATAAAGATTGATACAAATATCAAATATTTATTTTATTAGTATGAATCAGACCATTATTCGAATATGATCCATCGAGTAGGTATCAAGTATGGTTCGAAAAAAAATAAAATACTCGAACCCTAACCTGAGCGAATACTGATATACTCGAATTCGACTCGTGTATCATTAAACAAAAAACGAGTATGAATCATATTCGACTCGAGTCAACTTCGAATTCGAGTTTTAGATCATTAGTCAAGTATCGAGCTGCTATGCTCGGCTAACACCCTACACTCACTTGAGCCAACTGTTTAATACTTTGATTTGAGTCCCCATTGTGGCTGGAGAATTTTGGACCTCAAAAATTAATTCACATAACCCTTAAAAAACTCTCCTTTTCCCCCCAAATTCCCTTCACTTCTTCAACCATCCTATCTGTATCTTCTTAACCTTTTCATCCAAGTTCATGAATTTTTGTCTACACTTGTTATTCCCCAGATTCCTTGGACACCCACCTACTTTTTCTTGGTTTTCTAAATTGGGTCTCAATTTCTAATTATAAGTTGAGTTCTTGGTGTTCTTCAATTTGGGTATATAATTTTTAATCCCCCCCCCCAAAAAAAGTGGTCTTTTCCTTTTTTGGGGAGTTTTGATTTGTGTGTGTATGAAAATGGTGGGGCCTTTAGCTGTAGTGGGTTCATCAATGGTGGATTCACACACTTGTCCTTGTTTATTTTTGGATTCTTTGGAATCAAACAGTACGAGTCATAAGGGCAGTGGGAATTCAATGAATAAAAAGGTTAATTTGCCTAGATTGGGATCCTCATTGGAGTTGGGCAGTTCTTTCATTTACTTAAGGCGGCTTTCCGCGAAAGGCCTCTCAAGGAACAAGAATTCAAAGAAGCAGCGCAAGGCTAGGAGTCTTGTGATTGTCAATGAAGTGGCTGGACAGTATGAAGACAGTTTCGAGGATGTTAAAACTGTAAGAATAATTTTTCATTTTATTATATATATATATATATATATATTTATGGATTTGTTTTAATTAAGAGACAATTTATTGGATTCATTTGTTTATTATAATGTTTTTTGATTGTATACCCTGTTTGTTTCAACATGGAAATTGTTCGGAAAGATTTGGTTGGACATGATAGTTTTAGTAGTAATCCTGAAAATGACTTGCAATGTAAACTATGTTTGACGGTATATATTCAATGTATGATATAATAGAAAACTTCATCCATGTGGTTTCTAAAAACATGTTGATTTTACTTCATAAATTGAATTTCTTACCGTTTGGATTTTTTGGAGCAACAAATTGGGTAATAATCAATAGAACTTTCTAATCTTCGGACCAACCAAAGCAGCTATAGGATTCTAGATCTTGATCAATAGGCATGATTTGAACCAATGTTAACTAATCATGTTTTGATGTTGCAGCATAATGAAATCTCGCTTAGTTTCTAAACGGAGGGTCACAACAAAAATTTTCTAGAACCTTCTATATATATACACACACACGCGCACACATATATAAGGTTTACTAATGGAGTATTTTAAATTTATTCATAGGATCATTATACTTCAAAAATATCATTAGTATTTTAGAGGATGATTGTAGATAGTCGATCTTAGCCGTTCATTAGATTTGATCTTTGCCATTGGCTATATGGTCCAAGGGATTATAAATCATAAAATGTTATAATCATTCTTGAAAAATAGAAATTTAAGTACGTAGGTAGGCGAAAAAGTTTTGGATCGTCACTTTCTCTATCCCAGAACGAAAGTGCAACATTGTGTAATGTTCGTACCAAAATGCAATTCATTACTAATTTAGCCTTTTTTGCTAACTATGATTAACAAACTATAATAGATTAATTGAATAAAGCTTACCAATTTAAGACATCTTAAAATTCTTTTATTTTGTTAAGGGATGTCTAACATTGTTTGGAAGTTTGTAGAAAATGTCTAACTTTATTTGAAAATTTATTGTAGTTTTCAGAATTTTAAAGTAAGGACATAATAGTAATAGATCATTTAGTTATACTTCAGTAAAAAGTATGCAAATGTATGCAAGAAAGGATAAATGTGGAATATCTTGAAATTGTTATCTTTACTTTGGGAAATTGAAAGATTTACACACTCTAAATTGTGAATAAGGATTACATATTGAAAATGGGAATTTTTAAGTAGGTATTTCTTGGATACGTTATAATTTAGCAAAGATACTATGCTCTTGGATTAACTTTGTATATAACATGATACAAATGAGTATGCTTGTTCATGTCTGCAAATGCTTCTATATGAACGTAGCTAGTGCAGTCATATGCACATGTGACTATGTGAGATACAATGCAAATGTATCTACTTTTTGTAGAGAAAGCCTATACTGATCTTTGTTATGCACTTCAGTTTTACTTGTATTCTCCCAAAATATCTCGCATATAACAATATAAAGGTGAAGAATATATTTCAGTTCTCCTTGATCATTATCAACTACTCTGTTTAGTGTTCTTACAACTACAAATTGTATTTGTTGCAGCAAATAATTAATTTATTTACATACAAAGCTGTGAGAACTGTTTTAAACCAGCTGTATGAGATGAACCCGACCCAATACCGGTGGTTCTATGAGTAAGTGCCATCAACATCTTATCAAAATACCCTTCGTTTGTTGTGATTATTCCTAGAAACCAATGCTAATAATAGCTTCTGCTGTCTTCCATGTTCTAGTAACTTCGTCATTTACTTGTGACTAGGCAGGTTCAAAACATGTGTTAAATCTGTTCTTGATCCGGTAGGTCATGTAGAACAATTACATTCAAAACTAAAAGACAACTTTTCACCAGTTTAAGTGCACCATTTAGATCTAGTTACAAGTCTTTCTCCTATCTCGCCTCATGTTAAGAGTCTCTTAAAGCATCAGCTACTCCTGTATACTATCTTCCTCTTTCACATGTATTTAACAATTACCACTTAAAATTAGATTTTGGCTATCTCAGAGCCAAAATTGACAATTTTTCCATAAAGTCTGAAAGAGTGCAAGAATATTCATGTTGCCTTGGTTTGGTATCAATTCTGACTAGCACAAAAACAAGATCTTGCACAAAATTTTAAGCTTGAGACTAACCAAAGCAAATCCAGGCTTTAGAAATCCAGATCAAAAGTCCCAATTTGAACAACCTTTAGATTTTGATAATGATAAAAAAAAGTGCTGTCTGATTTATATTTGCCCTAGGTTGGCCACAAAGTTCCTCATCCTTTGTATCTTGTAGTCAAACATTATTTCAATATATTCGTTATTTGTCATTCATTATTTTTCTCGACAGTTTTGTTGTGTCAAACAAGCCCGGTGATGGAAAACGGTTTCTTCGCATCCTTGTAAAGGTAACACCTCGACAAGTTATATCAAATTTCCTAACAATGAGCTTTGTTTCTAATAATGTCTCTCACCCGGAAAAATGACAACATTAATCTTGTTCACAATCAACAGGAGAAGCAGGAACTTGCAGAAAGAGTGATGATAACACGCCTTCACCTCTACGGAAAATGGGTGAAGGTACTGAATCCATTATGTTCCTCAAGGGTTTCCATTTGACATGTGAATTAACATTTTTTTGTGTGTTTTAGAAATGTGATCATGCTGCAATGTACGACAAGATTTCCGACCAGAACTTGGAGTTGATGCGTGAACGGCTCATTGAGACCGTGATATGGCCCTCAGACGACACAGACACGGAGAAGATTGGATGAAGGGCTAGAAGTGATCCTTACTCGGTTCGCCTTATCGTTTGGGTAGGTCATATCCATGCTCCAAAATTAACTAGTTTGATCTGCAAATTTGTATTACTTTCCACCAATTAATAAGTATTCTCATGTAAAGTATATCAAATGTTGTATATATAAACCATTTAGATCTAGTTATATGAGATGAATTCGAAGCTGTAGCTTCTTTTGACCAGTTCTTCTATATTTTGTACCCAGTCTTCTCTTTTATTTTAAATTTTCTGCTTATATGAAATTTTGAAGAACTTGAGGAGTAAGAAACCCTTTAGGTAGATAGAAAGGCAAGTCTAAGGCTATTGTATATTTTTTAAAACCCTTTTTACTCTGTTATTAATCAAGAATCAGGTTTGACTGTGATATGTTTGTGTTTTTTGTTTGGGGGGTGGGGGATGGCTAAATTGTAAAATTATTGTTGACTTTTGAAAATTAGTGTAAGATTTTAAATTGATTTCAAAAAGTAATTGATTAAAAAAGTTGATAATGTTGTTATATTTTTGAAGTTATGATGAACTGTTTATATGACAGTTGGATTAGTTTTTCTCTGTTTTTTCAGAAAATAAAAGTCAACTGTCAAGTTGCTTATAATTTTTCCCAGTATCTACTTGAAACATTATATATTTCTTACCATACCAATAATAAATTTTATTCTAAATATTTTTTTAGTCTTTTCAACTCAAAAAAGAAAATTTCAAAAAATAAATCACTACACTTAAATAAAGAAAAGAGAATTGGCCAATAATAAATTTTAGTCTTAATATATTTTTTTCTAATCTTTACGACTTGAAAAAGAAAATTTCAAAAAATTTCGCCATGTGTTACACTTAATATAGTTTTTTCTAAGAGTTCTGCTACGTGTTATTAGAATAATTATTCACATGCTCTTCTCCTCTCTTCAATTCATCAATCAATTCCGTACTCTTCATAGGTTTCTTTTCTCCTCGGCCAATACAAAACCCTAACAATGTACAATTTTCTTGTCCACATTCTTAATATTTTGTTTCTAATCTTTTCAACTGGAAGAAGAAAATTTCAAAAAAAAATCACTAAACGTAAAATAAAATTAATGCTAAGTTAATTTAAGTTGTTAGACTACCGACAAATATATAAAAAAAATGTGGTGATCAATTAAAGTTTATAAGTTAATATTTAATAATATAGTCTATTTCAAGGGTTCACCCCTTTATTTTACATATCATGCTCACCCCTTTTAGCGACGGACCGAGCGACAGTTCGGTCCGTCGCTATATCATAGAACCGTCGTCTTAACTTTTAACGACGAACAACATATAACGACGGACCGAACTATCATCAAATCCGTCGCTAAAAGGGGTATGCAAGGTATGTAGGATCAAGGGTTCGTAATATCCGCTAAACTATAAAAGCCTATTAAAACTTAGTTTCCTCTAATACTTTAATAATATTGTTAATGCCAAGATTCGTCAACGCGTCCAATCATCAAATTGCGCGTCTAATCCTGCACAAAAATGAAATCACACGGAGAAAACAGGCCAGTCTAGGCCGTCGGAGAATAGCTCGGTGTGAGAATAAATACAGGTTGAACAAAGTTTAACAGTGGAGGTATTTAAGTGCTGAAAAATAGTAAGTTGTCAGTCGGCTAGGTATTTAAGTGCTGGAGGTATTACTCGTATCTCTCTATATAGGTTTGTTAATCGGCTAGTGTGGTTGTCCAAATTCTGCCCATTTTAAAATTATTTGGCTCGAGTTCGAGTTTGTCCCAGTTAGACTGTAATAAAATTTTCCAAATTCGGCCTAAATAAGATCACTAGTTTTGGACTTTTTTGGTCAAGTCCTTATCAAAATATATAATTATTAATAGACTCCTAAACTCAAAAATATAATTTAAAGTAACTCATTTAAAATGTTGACATACATCTTTCTTTTCACTAATAGAATTGAAGTTTAAATTAACATAAATGAGTTATTTTAAGTATTCTAGTATTTATTATTTTTAATATTTAATCTCGATCTTATGAATTATTAAATTTTATTACGAAAATGATATAAGTGACCACTTTAAAGAAAATATAGTACTTAATTATTTGTCAAAAATATTATATAGAAATATAAATTGAGAGAGTGAAAATGTAATTATATATATATATATATACAACCAGGATCCTATCAGGGATCCCAGATTTTACTAAAAGACGGACTTTTTTTTTTTGCTTTTTTTTAAAACAACTAATTTTTTTTTAATATTTTATGGAACTGAAATTTTTCCATAATATAATGTTTTGGGCGTGATTTGGATACCTATACCAAAAAATATATGTACAGTCTGCACAGACATGTTTTGTTATACGTATCCAAATCACACCCAAAACACTGTATTATATAAAAATTCAAGTTCCATAATTTTTTTTTTAATTTTTTTTAGTTGTTTAAAAAAAACAAAAAAAAAGTCCGAATTTTGTTAAAATGCGGGAGTCCGGACCTGATTCGGACTATATATATATATATATGAGATTTCATCCACAGCAACCGATTGTTGGGGAGCAACCCCTTTTGGCCCAGCCGCAACAACCTGTACCGGCCTTAGACAATTTTTTTTTATAAGCCGCTACAGGTTATAGCGGCTGGGCCAAAAGGGTTGCTCCCAACGACAAATTATACCTTATATATATTATATACGATTTTAACACTATAATTCGCTCGGGCCTATAATATGTCGAACGATCTATTAATCAAGTTCGGTCCAAATTTCACTTTGCATTTGAATTTTTGTCCAAATTCGACTCGAGTCACTTCCAAATAAATTTGAGTGAACTTTTAATAGGTTGAACGATCGGACTTCGAGCTTGATGGATTCAATTGACAATCATATCTCTATATCAAATTGTATCAAACTCCTGTTACATGGGGTGATTAAGGTTCAAGCCTTAGCCAGTGTGTTATTTAACTTATTATAAGCAGAGATATTATAAGTAAATCATAATATCACAAAATATTTAAAGGAAAATCAAAATGTTTCCAAGTCACAATCTATATATATTAGGAATGTCAATGAGGCGAGACAACGATTACGCATCAAACCCTCATCCTCGGTCTCATGAGAAATTTAAATCCCCGTGGAATTTAATATTTTTATGAATTTATTAAAAAAAGAAAAAAAGAATATATTTTATATTATCATTCATTTAAAAAAATTATTTTGTTGAGCAAAATGTTATTATAAATGAGACTATTTTTGTGGGACAGAAGGATATTGATGACAGATTGACCACGTCAGAATTTTTTGTTAATCTATCGACTCGAGCGTCGAGGGTTCAACAAATGATTTCAAGTAATTGGGTTAAAAGTTATTCAAGAAAACACAAAGAGGAGGCTAAAGAGTATGTGACACAAGTTTGGATTAATTTGATACAAGCCCAATTCAGAAAGTAAAGAAGATTTTGTTTCCTTAAATATTAGGCATATTATATTATATTTTGTTGCCTTTTGTTTTAGGTAATTAGCATGATTTTAGGGATTTTTCATATACTTATCAAATTCTATTATAATTAGGATTTATTATTAGCTAAGATTTACTTTCTAAATATATTTCTATTACTTTATAGAAATAAGGATTTCTATTCCAAATTGGTTTGTAATTCCTATTAGGATTAGGATTTTTGTAACTAGTATAAATAAGGGTTACATCTATTGTAATTAAAAATATTATTTCATTATTCAATATACTTGTGAAATTATTCTCTACTTTTGGTTCTTTGAACAATTCCTAAATAATTTCTTTTAGATTTAATTTGACTTATTATACAACAATTCATAGTTGTGTGTGTCGTCTTCTACCACATCAATCGTTTATTGTACTGAAATTACCACTTCAATATAAGCCAGGGGTCAATGTGTCGATGGTGTCCATTCAATGCAGATTTTCGAACGCGAGCAATTGTACCAAGATTACCGTCTACATATAGGCGAGGGGTTAAGATTTTGCAAGCAATTCACTATACAACTTTGCTAGAAACGATCGGGGCGAAGACCACCTCATGCAAGCGTGTCGTGGATTTTATCATTTGTTATCAAAGCTAAGTCTTTCTAGTGAGTTACTTATCTTTAATTTTTTGTTGAATATATTGTAAAAAATAAAATCGTGAAAAAAGTATAAAAAAACTCTGATTCTATTTCTACTATGCTAACCAAACTTGTAGCACACCATTCTACCATCCGATCATTCTATCATTTACCATTTATCATCAATCCTAACGAAGCAATGTCATCTACATTCGGAGAAAATTTCGAGAAGAATAAATGGAAATTCAAGATAGGCATACACGAGGAGTACAAAGTAATCAATCTGTAATTTTGTGGTATTTCGATAGTCACTCCTTTTATATTTTGTTATAGATAAGTTACTTTTGAATTGCATTGTAAAACTGTGAATTTATTTAGTGAATTCAAAAAGAACCTTTAAGAGAGAGTTTTAGAGGTAAAAGGCAAGAGTGTAAAATTATTAGAGGGTAAAAGTCAAATTTGAGCGATACACGAGTGATTCATCATTGTTTGAGCGAAACACGTAAGGGAGAGTGAGGAAATTTTTTATCTACTAACCTTTGTGTTGCGGCGAACATGTATGATTATGATTATGAAAGTTATTATGGGTCTTGAAAGAATACTTTCCTAAGCGGGATTGATCTAGTTGCTTATTTGAGATGGGAGAGAAAAATAGAGCGAGAGTTTGAATATCATGACTATTCTTAGCGAAGGAAGTTCAAACTAAGGGTTAAAGAGTTTTCTGGTTATGCAGCTACGTGGTGGTATCAATTTGTGCTTAACAGAAAAAGATGTGAATTGCGTTTGATCGAGACATGGGAAGAATTAAAAATAGTAATAAGGAGGCGGTATACTCCAGTACAGCGTGATAGGAGGGAAAAGTATACATCTCAAAGACATGTAGATCAACCTTCAAGGCGATCAACAGTGGACAATAATAGGAGGGTTCACATACATGTAAACAAAGAGGATTCGCGTTGGAGACAACCCCAAGACACTAATAAGACAACAAAGAACTTAAGGGAAGACATCAAGGAGATCTTTAAGGGGATGGAAAATTATTGGATGCAGCTACAATATACTCTTAAGGCGCAAAAGGAACACGTTCAGCCGAGTGAGAAAGAGGATATAATCAAAATTGCAGTCCAAGGAGAGCTATTGGGTTTTAGTGATCATGATGACAAAGGTGAACATTCAAAATAAAGTGATCAGGAAGATGAGTTTTTGGAAGAAAATTCATGTGAAAAAGATCGACAAAAAGAAATTATTCAAAAGATTGATAATGTAAAAGAAAAAGTTGGAAAGAATGATAGAGAAAAGAAAAGAGAGAATGAAAAGATTGAGCTAGAAAATAAATGAGAGAAAAATAAACGAGAAGGTGAGCATTAAAAAGAGAGTGAGTTGTATTTTGAAAAGCCAATGATTGTACATTCGTATAAGATAACACTTTTGAATATTAACATGGTTAACTCTTCTTTGTCTAGTTCTGTTTTGTCTCTTGTACATGTTGTTGATGATATACCCCGTGTTATCATTCCGTACCAATCGGTTGATATTATTCCCGAGGAAACAACGGAGTTGCCAAGGTAGGTTGGAGATGTAAGACCCCAACTTTTTATGAATAAATATTTAATTTTCTCTGAATATTATTCTAAATAGTAAGGTGATAATTTAATAAATGCTATAGTTATGGGTGATATGTGCAAATTTTACAAAGTAAGCAAGTTGTCATAAAATGTTCGTCTTGTCGGGAAATATTCTTTTTGTCAGGAAATATTCGTACGACGGTGTAATCATTGGTGGACCCCACAAAGGAATAATTATCGAATATAGAAAGTGACAAAAATAATATTTTTTATAAAAATAACGTCAAAACTTTTACCGTTAAACTGTTGAAATACCCGGTGATAAAAGTACAAAAATACGCGTTGTTGCACAGTAGCACACAATATTGCACAATATTTCTGATTATTGATGCTTACGTAAAAAGTCACTCAGTTTCATTCAATAATTGCCACAGTAGTTGCTGCATAGTATATCATATTATTGATTCAATTATTGTCACAGTATCATTTGCACAATATTTTATATTATTAAATTAATAATTGACACGACATAGTTACTCATATTATTATTAGCATTATTGACAATGTCTAGAAATTTCTGTCGAAAAAAGGGGTTAGGTTATTTAATTGTGTGCCAGTAAGGAGAAATCCTTATTGAAAAGCCCTTTCTTTCCTGGGAACGATTTGGTTGTCAAAATTATGAGTTATTGTGACGCCCCCAAAATAGGTATACATCACCCATCTTGAGTAGCCAAATACATGGTACACAATATAAATACAAACTTAATTATACAACAGTCGTGTAATATACGACAAAACATAGCTGAGAGTTTAAACAGGAATGTTGCCTTCTAGACAATATCCACTCTCAAATAGAGTCCACATTACATTTATTGTCACACTATTTTATAGAATAGTGAGGACTACTAATACACCATCTCGGACCATCACTCCGTTCCCCGACTAGTCTCGACTATGTTCTCATTTCCTGAAGAGAACAATGAAAGCAAAAGGGTGAGCTCAACTAGCCCAGTAAGAAATATTATGACTAAGATAATGTATAATAAATTATCATTAGTCTTCAACAATGTTAAACTGATAAAATACACTAGACATCAAGTTTAACTGCAGCGGAATAAGCAATCCATTAGAAGAGTCAAGTAGAGCATGATATCTACTATCTTCTATTATTTAAAATATTTTCATCAATTTTTATCATTGAGACTTAGCTTAATAAATAAATCACATCATCGAGTCATCCCTGCACTACGGGCCAAGGATAATCATTAAATCATCAATGGTCATGACTATACCGAATAATCCCTGGTCATAATCATACCAAAAACTGTCCATCAATGCACTACAGGCCACTGAGGACTTTTACCACATCATTTATAACATTACAGGTCATGATTATATCGAATGATCCCTGGTCATAATCATACCAAGTCCATCTATGCACGCAAGCCAAAGATGACTTTCATCACAATATAAGCACGAGGATGATGACAATGACATAATAATTCAATAAAATAAGTTCAAGAATAAATTTTAAAGATTTATAAGTTAATTTATCCTGAAATCAATTACGTCCAAATTATCAACATGATATTGCTTTGTGGAGTAAAATTCAAGAATGCTCAGAAGAATATTTCTATGAAAAGATACTGAATGAAGCGTAAATATCCAGGATATTCTACTAATTTCATGGAGTATAGAAGCCAAAATTTTAACCAACTAAGTATAATAGAATATATGAAACTGCAAATGGATTTTCACCCGCCATACGATAATCCATGTAGACAGATCATTTCCACAATTTAATAAGGAATGAATATGAAGATCATTCACCATGCATGCGGTAATCCACATAGACAGGTTATTCCAACAGAATAATAAAGAATGAAATAACAGAAGAATTCACCAGGCATGCAATAGACCGCACAGATAGGTTATTCTCAACAGAATAATAAAGAATGGAACCATGCTTTCAACATGAATGTTGCAAAAGTAGTCTTCTGATATTGCCTTACTCCCGCAACATCGAACACTTTCTTTATCTCCAAGACCCAAGTCTGTGCCTCAATCGGGTTCATAGACCCACGGAATTCTGGAGGTCCAACCGCCTTGAAGTCCTTAAACGTTGTAGCTTGATTTTACTGTTGGTTCTGTGGTTGATTCTGCAGTGCACCTGTCAGTAACGTCACTAGCTGCTGAACGGGGTTAGCTTCAGCATTATTATTGTTGGTTCCTTCAGTGGTTCTCTGTCTGGGTGGTTGACGTCTTGGAGGCATTTTCTGTTAAAAATAAACTCATTAGATTATTACTCAACTCTTTTCAAGTGATTTCTACTTAACTTGCCCCCATAAAAGTAATCACCACATAACACATAACACTTTGGATAAAAGAAGATAATAACTTTTATTCATTCTTAATTTTTTTTTGAAAACATCATATCAATATCATCACTGCTATTTACATTATTTTCCTGAACTACCAAAGTTTCAGGACATCATCATTATATCCCATAAGTTGCATAATACTTGGGATTTATATATTACTTATCATAACATAAATCATAAATCAAGTACACTCCCTACGATGTCCTATTAAGATACTGCAAAGCCTTACGACGCTCTTCTTCCATAATTCGCAACATGGTTTGACGATCTAGTATGTACGATGGCAGCGTCTCAAACTGAATTGGGTAACCCATGACCCGATCTTGAGCTCGATTGATCGCGATGTTGAACACGTTATCCATCTCTTCCATCTTCCTTCTCTTTGCTTGTGTGTCCCTCTTCGTTGTTCCAGCTTTTTGATAAGCTTCACTGTAGGCGTCTTTGACTCTTGCCCTTTTTGCAGATTCTTCTCTCAACTTGCTCTTCAACTCTGCAAACTCTGCTCTCATTTGCTCGTTCTCTCCTTCAGTGTGAATCAGCTTCTCTTCAACATTATTCAGTCGTTCTTCTTGATCCTGGATCTCGTCGTCCTTCTGTGCCATCAAGGTCTGTTGTTCAGCTACTATCTCTTGTAATTCCTTGACAGTATCTTGAAGTTCCACGTTGTGGTCATGTACCTCATCGTATATACGGCCAGCTATCAAGTTAAGTGGAATCCTTTCTTCCTCATCCTCTTCATCCGTCTGTGGTAGCTCCAAGGAATCCTCCTCGTCTGTCTCTATCTCATCATCCTCATCAGGTACTCTCTCCTGCTCAACTACTATGACCAACAGAACTGTTTCCCGTGGCAGTAATTGTTCCCAAACTACCTGAATATCTCGAGGCTCTTCCTCCCTAGCCTGACTGGATCCTCCTATATTAGTCATCCTGTCAACCAAAGTTTAAGTTTTAATTACTAATCATTACTACTCGACACTCACGAGCACATAAGTTGTAAACATATAAGCACATAAGTATTTTATTACTTCTTCCTTAAAACTCGATAAGAGTTTATCATTACTATCTGTTCAAAGGTTGCTGTGACGCCCCCAAAATTAGGTATACATCACCCATCTTGAGTCGTCAGATACATGGTACAGAATTCAAATACAACTTACTAATACCACTGTCGTGTATAATACGACAAAATACAACTGTGAGTTTGAATACAATAATTGTCTACTAGAGATCATACAAACTCAAAAGGAGTCCTCAATACAATTATTGTCACACTATTTCACAGAATAGTGAGGACTACTAATGCTATCCTCTGGACCATTACTCCGTTCCCCGACTCGTCCCTGCTATGTTCTCATTTCCTGAAGAGAACAGTGAAAGAAAGGGTGAGCTCAACTAGCCCAGTAAGAAATATTATAACTAAGATAATGCAGAATAAATTATTATTAGTCTCCAACAATGTTAAACTGATAAAATATAACAACATCAAGTTTAATAGCAGTGGATCAAGCAATCCATTAAAAGAGTCAAGTAGAGAATAGAATCTACTATCTTTTATGATTTAAAAAGTTTTTAATCACTTTTATCGCTGAGACTCAGCTTAATAAATAATCCACATCATCCCTGCACTACGGCCAAGGATACTCATTAGGGTCACGACCACAAATTCCATGCACTACGGGCCAAAGATATTTGTGTATTCATCAATGGTCATGATCATGCCATAAAACAATTATCTTTGCACTACGGCCGAAGAGAATCCATAGCCATAATCATACCAAAAACTGTCCATCAATGCACTACGGGCCAATGAGGACTTTTTCCACATCATTTGTAATATTACGGTCATGATTACACCGCATAATCCCTGGTCATAATCATACCAAGTCCATCTGTGCACTACAGGCCACAGATGACTTTCAACATAACATAAACATGAGGATGATGACAATGATATAAGAATTTAATAAAACAAGTTCAAGAATTAATTTGTCCATGAACCAATAACGTCCAAATTGTCCACACGATACTGTTTTGTGGTGTAAAATTCAAGAACGCTCAGAAGAATATTTTCCTGAAAAGATACTGGATGAAGCGCAAATATCAAGGATATTCTACTAATTTCATGGAGTATAGAAGTCAAAACTTTAACCAACTGAGTATAATAAAGAATGGAATAACAACAGAAATCACCATGCATGCGGAACTTCGCACATGCAGGTTATTCCAACAGAATACTAAATAACGGAACCAGGTCAGGTGAAATTCACACCGACAGGATGTTCCAACAGAATAATAAATGATGGAACCAGGACCGGCGTATAGCACAGACAGGATATTCCGACAGAATAATAAAGACGGAACCAGGTCCGGTGTAAAACACACAAACAGGATGTTCCAACGGAATAATAATAAAGACGGAACCAGGTCCGGTGTAAAACACACAGACAGGATGTTCCAACAGAATAATAGAAGAATGTCACCAAGTATAGGGTAGACCGCGTATACAGGTTATTCCAACAGAATAATAAGAAATGGAATAACAACAGTTCTCTTCATGAATAAGAAAGAATAACACCCCTTACCGTAACAGAAACTGGATATGGGAAAAGAAAAGTTAAGTAGCAGAAAGCTTTTCTTCTATTTCTCTATAGTTTCTCTCTCTAGAGTTCAGTGAATTCGTAAGAAAATAATGAAGGAATGAGCTTCTATTTATAGGAAAATGGAATGCATAGTAACTAATCCATGAACGGTCCAGATTGATTTACTTTAATCTGACGGTCCATATTTAAAGAAAAATCTTTTAAATAAAATATAATATATTCTATTTATATAAAAAGATTTTTACTATGCAAACACTATGCAACACTATGCAAAACACTATGCATAATAAAATATAATATATTCTATTTATAAAATAACTTTAATAAAGTATTTTGTTTTATATAAAAAGATGTTTCCGTTTTATTACGTTAATAATACGAATAAAACAAAACGTCATTATCGCTATAATAATTCATATTATTAATCGACAATAATTGAATCAAACTGAGCGACTTCTCACATAAATATCAATAATCAATACCGTGTGCTACTATGCAACAACGCGTATTACTGTACTTTTACTACCCAGTAGTTCAACAGTATCAACGGTAAAACTTCCGCCGTTATTTTTAATAAAATATTTTTGTCGTTTTCTCAATCCGACAATAATTCTGTTGTGGGGTCCACCAACAATTTTGCCGTCGTATGAATATTCCCCGACAAAAAGAATATTCCCCGACCAAACGAATATTTTATAACAACTTGCGTACTTTGCAAAATTTATAAATATTACCCACAACTATAACATTATATCAAATTTCTTCCATAATATTCAAAAATATTAATTATAAAAATTCATCTTTATTTATAAAAACTGGGGTCTTACAGTTGCTTCCTAAGGCTTTTCCCCCACCTAAGGTTCATAACCTAAGGCTTTGATACCAACTTGTGACACCCACAAACCCAGGTACTTGACACCCCCAAACTCAGGTACTTCATTCCCACAGGATTTGGTGCTCACTAAATCAAACATTCATATCTAACTACCCATCACAATAAAATTGGATAAATAAAACCTTTCCCATTAAAGGGTTACATAATAAAAATCTCGCAGGTTATCTAACCTTTAAATACAATCATTTAAATGCGGAAAATTAATAAACTTCTTTACAACCATTCAATTTAAAATCTGATAATTAAAGATCAACACATTACAAGTCTTCAACACTTGTTCATCTTTCCTTTTCCCTTACTGGTGCTAGGTACATCAACCTTTTCATCTTTAACTATAATAGTTATATAAACAATAGTGAGCAAACAAAGCTCACTTGAAACAATAATGAATGAAAAATCTTTACAACAACTATCAAATAAGAGGCTCGATAGAATTAAATAATATGATTTATCAACATTCTGAAATATATAACTGAGGGTCCTAAGACCACGAACTATGTCCATAGTTATAAGTAATATTTCAACTTAAACTTTAACAGTCGTAAGACTATAGGGATTCCTCCTACTTAGGGGATCAGCCCTTCGTACAATGTATTATGCACAAACATTTCAACGCTAAGCGTAAGTTACCCCTAATAATAGGGTTGTTCATCTCAGTATTTAGAATACAAGTCCGCACCAAAGTGAGTTTGGTTTGGATACATTTTAGGGTAATTTAGAATTCAACGAACATCAACTAAGGACTAGTTGAATGAAACTAGTAACATCCTACTATAAAATAATCGTAATTGAATCAACATGGTAAATTAAAGTCATGCTTTAGGAATAATCTAATAGCATATAACTTGAATAACTATAACACGCCTCGCTTGAACAATGTTAAGCCAAGGTTATTTAAAATCGAATACTAAGCATGCGTAGCAATTTGAACGATAAAACTGTTCAACATTAATATGTATAATTGTGCATGCTAAACAACAAGTTAAATACAAGAATAACTTGTTCAATATAAAAATCAAAGTTTAGAAAGCTTGCATCATTTATAAGGTAATCGAATTGGAAACCATAATTGCTTCAACAAAAAATTAGATTAGAGAACTTGCCTTGCTCGTAGATTAAACCGAACAATTCGAATCACAATTGTGACGCCCCAAAAATAGGTATACAACACCTATTCTAATTCGCCAAATACATGGTACAGAAAGCAAACTACAACTTCAATAATAAAATTGTCGTGCAAAATACGACAACACATACTGTGAGTTTAAATACAAATATTGTCTTTTAGACAATATCCACACCCAAATAAGTCCTCATTACAATTATTCATACACTATTTTACAAAAATAGTGAGGACTGCTAAAACATCTTTCTAGAACCATCACTCCATACCCCGACTAGATCTTGTTATGTTCTCACCTCCTAAGAAGAAAAATGGAACAAAAAGGAAAAAAATGAGCTCAACTAGCCCAGTAAAGAATATTATGACTAAGATAATATACAACAAATTATCATTAGTCCTCAACAGGGAAAAATCTGATAGAATATAGTAGACACCAAGTTTTAGATCAATATTCTGCAGCTGAAACATCAATCCATTAGAAGAATCACATAAAGAATGAATTCTACTATCTTCTAAGATTTAAAAGTCCATCATCAACATTTTATCCCTGTAACAACAATCAATATACATCTTTAATCAAATATTCATCTTTGCACTACAGGCCAAAGATATTCATTTGTATCACCAGTTGGTCATGTTCATATCAACACCTGTTCATCTTTGCACTACGGGCCATAGATATTCATCAGTTAATCATTCATCTTTGCACTACAGGCCAAAGATATTCAGTAATATCATCATTTAGGACTGAGGATGATGAAGAATATTTCAAAGAAAACGAATTCAGTGAGACAGAAGGACAAATATTAGGAATTCGTATAACAGTTTATCCAAGATCAATAATACTTCATAATAATCAATTGTGAAGTAAAATTCAAAAATAACGATCAAAACATGGATACAATCAAAGATAGTAGCCAAAATAAATATCTTGGACAAAAAGGAAAATTATTATTTTTTTGGTGAATAGTGTCGTATTCGTGAATAGTGTCGTATACGTGAAAAGTGCCGTATACGTGAATAGTAACCTCGACACAAAAAGTTCCAAATTTGATTAAAAAGTTCACCAATATTTTGGCATAATGATATTAAAGAAAATAATATCATTTTAGAAGAAAATAACACCTCTTACCTCAAAATAACGGTACTTTTGATCGGAATATCGAATAGAAAGTCGAAGAAAACTTGTACCGAACAGCAACTCTCAAAGTATCAAAATACTCACAAAAATATGCTCGATAATCTAGAGAGAAAGAAAACTTGTTTCTGGTGTGATTTTCAATTCTAACCTAAGCATCTATTTATAGGAAAATGTTAGAACGCCATAGGAGACTAAAATAATAGAATATTATTATTTCTTTCTTTTCATTCAACGCTTGCTAGGTTGGACATTTAATACCAACCATCTTTGAACAAAATCAGCAGCCCACATGTTTCAAACAAGAGTGGGTCCCACCCATAATTTAATAAAAATTATTTTATTTTCTGAAACTTCAATAATTCATAGAAAATAGCCCGTTTATCAGAAAAATACGAATTTTATGTCCATTCTGCCTGAAATCGAATTCTCTACAACTTCGTAGCTTTGAGTTTTTCAAAATTCCAAATAGAAAATATCTAAAATCCACAAACGGGTGATTTTTAATACTTCTATTCCGACAAAATACTGATAAAACACCTCAGCATTAATTCCTTCATTAATAACCACATAAAATAAATAAATCCATCATTTATATCAAATAAATATTTCATTATCATATAAATTAATAATTAATTATTCACAAATAATATTACAAAATCATAATTATGACAACCAGGCCGTTCCTAGGAAAGAGGGGGCTTTCCAATATGGATTTCTCCTTACTGGCGCGCAATTAGGTGACCAAACCTCTCCTTGACAGAACTTTCTAGACATTGTCAATAATGCTATCTAATAATATTATTCAAATAATATGAATTATTGATCTGATAATAGGAAATACTGTGAAGTGACAATTATTAAAACAATAATAATATAAACTAACAATACAACAATTATTGAATCAATAACATAAAATATTGAATAGTAACTATTGTAACAATTATTGAGTAGTGCCTTCTTACGTATGAATCAATAATTCAATAATACTGTGCAATACCGTGTACTACTGTGCAACCACGCGTATTACTGTATTTAACCACCAGGTAATCCAACAGTGTTAACGGTAACAATTACGCCGTTATTTAAAAAACTCAAACTTTGTCATTTTCTTCATCCGACAGTTATTCCATTATAGGTCCCACAATTGACTGCGTCGTCGTACGCATATTCCTGACAAAAAGAATATTCCACGACTAAACGAATATTCTCTGACAAAAGGAATATTTTATAACCACTTGCTTATTTTGCAAAATTTGCACAATTCACCCATAACCAAAATATTATATCAAATTAACACCTTATTAATTTAGAATAATGAATAGAGAAAATTCAATTTTATTTATAATAAGTTGGGGTCTTACAACATCCCCTCCTTATAAAATTTCGTCCTCGAAATTGACGTACCTACCTGGTGTTTCGAACAGGTGAGGGTACCTTGTTTTTATTTCTGATTCCAACTCCCAGGTCATTTCTTCAATAGCATGGTTCCTCCACAAAACCTTAACTTGTGGTATAACCTTGGTGCGTAAGACATGCTCTTTCCTATCCAAGATCTTAATAGGTACATCCTCGTACGTTAAATCTTCGGTTATCTCGTTTGGTTCTAACTCAATAATATGGTTCGGGTCTTTCACATATTTACGAAGCATAGATATATGAAAAACATTATGAACATGAGATATACTTGGAGGTAATGCGAGTCTATAGGCCACATTTCCTATTCGGTCAAAAATTTCAAATGGACCAACAAATCATGGATTGAGCTTTCCTCTCTTCCCAAATCTTGTAACTCCCTTCCATGGAGCAATACGTAACAGTACATTATCTCCACTATTAAATTCCACGTTATTTCGATGAAGATCAACATAACTCTTTTGTCGATCTTGTGAGGTTTGAATACGTTATCGAATCATTTGGATCTTTTCGGTAGTCATGCGTACCAATTTTGGTCCCAAAAAAGTTGCTTCACCTACCTCGTCCCAGCATACTGGAGAACGACACTTTCGTCCATACAACGCCTTAAATGGAGCCATGGCTATACTTGCTTGATAACTGTTGTTGTAGGAGAATTCCACCAGTGGCAAGTACTTATCCCAACTTCCTTTGAAATCTAGGACACAAAGTCTTAATAGATCTTCAAATGTTTGAATAGTACTATCTGATTATCCTTCCGTTTGAGGATGGTATGCCGAACTGAATTGCAAATCCGTGCCCATAGCTTTCTGCAAGCTAACCCAAAATTGTGAAGTGAATCTTGGGTCACGATCCGAAACTATGGATTCTGGCATGCCATGCAATCTCACAATCTCATTCACGTATATACGGGCAAGAAGTTCAAGGGAATAAGTCCCACGTATCGACAAGAAATGAACAGACTTGGTTAATCTATCAACAATAACCCAAATCGCATCTATGCCTTGAGGAACTTTGGGAAGACCCGTAACGAAATCCATGGTAATGTGTTCCCACTTCCATTCCAGAATCTCAAGTGGTTGCAATGGACCCTTTGGCAATTGATGCCCCGCCTTTACATATTGACATGTTAAACACTTCGAGATAAACTCCGCGATCTCTCTCTTCATATTGTTCCACCAAAATGTATGTCGAATATCATGATACATTTTGGTACTCCCAGGATGGATTGAAAACGGAGTGTTGTGTGCCTCCATCATGATTCTATGCTTCAAGTCAGAATCGTTAGCAACGCAAAGTCTAAAGTTGAATCGAAGTATTCCTTCTTCATCGATTCTTGCTTCTGTAATAGCACATTCTTGTACTTTCTTCTTCATACGCATCAGCCCTAAGTTCGTAGCTTGAGCAGCTTTAACTTTATCGATTAAAGTCGGTTCTACTCGTATATTCTCCATCATCATGTGGGTCCCTGGAGTCTTTAACTCTATCTCCATCCTTTGAAAGTCATACAAAATGGGCCTTTGCGTTGACAATATCGCGCTCGTACTCGCATATGATCTTCTACTCAATGCGTCAGCCATTACGTTTGCTTTTCTAGGATGATATTGAATAGTGTGGTCGTAAACTTTCAACAGCTCAAGCCAACGTCGCTGGCGCATGTTGAGTTCTTTTTGGGTGAAGAAATATTAGAGGCTTTTATGATCCATATAGATCTCCATTTTCTCCCCATACAGGTAGTGTCTCCAAATTTTCAACGCGAAAACGACTGCTGCCAACTCCAAATAATGATTAGGATAATTCCTCTCATATTCTTTGAGTTGTCGCGAGGCATAGGCTATGACTTTCCCATGTTGCATGAGAACACATCCTAAACCTTTTCCTGAAGCATCACTGTAAATAACAAATCCATCCGAACTTGATGGTATTGCCAGAACAGGTGCCGAAATGAGTCTCCTCTTGAGCTCTTGGAAACTCTTCTCGCATTCCTCGCTCCATACAAATTTTGTATCCTTCCGAGTCAACTGAGTTAATGGAGTAGCGATTCGAGAAAATCCTTTCTCGAATCTCCGATAATAACCAGCTAAGCCCAGAAAGCTACGCACTTCGGTCACCGACTTCAGTTGCTCCCAACTTTGTATTGCTTCAATCTTCGCTGGGTCAATAGATACTCCATATTTTGACACCACGTGCCCAAGGAATGCTACTTCCTCAAGCCAAAAATTGCATTTCTTTAGCTTGGCATATAACTTGTTTTCACGAAGCCTTTCAAGTATCAGCTTCAAATGGTGCTCATGATCTTCACGGCTTTTGGAATAAATGAGGATGTCATCAATAAAGACAACAACGAACTGATCCAAATATTCCTTGAATACTCGGTTCATCATATCCATGAAAGCAGCAGGAGCATTAGTCAATCCGAAAGACATGACTAAGAATTCATAATGCTTGTACTGAGTTCTGAAGGCAGTCTTTGGAATATCCTCAGTTTTAATCTTCAGCTGATGATATCCAGAACGAAGGTCGATCTTTAAAAAGAATTGTGCTCCTTGTAACTGGTCAAACAGGTCATCAATGTGAGGTAGCGGATACCTATTCTTGATGGTGACATGGTTCAATTCTCGGTAGTCAATAAAAAGTCGCATACTCCCGTCTTTCTTCTTTACGAATAAAATAGAAGCACCCTAAGGAGATGTACTAGGACGAATGAAACCAATGTCTAACAATTTCTGTAGTTGGACTTTAAAATCCTGAAGTTCAATAGGAGCCAGTCGATATGGAGTTTTAGAAATGGGTTTTGTACCCGGTTCAAGGTCAATAAAGAATTCAACATCACGTTCTGGGGGTAGACCGGGAAGTTCTTCAGGAAATTCTCTAAAAACAGAAATATTATCCAAATCTTACTTGTCTTTATTCAAATCCATAACATGGGCTAAGAAAGCTTGGCATCCGTTTTTCAATAAACGAATAGCTTTGTGGCTTGATATGACAGTGACTAATTTTAGTGGTTTAGTTGTTTGAATTCGTATGACAGGTTGGTTAGGAATATGAAAACTAACAACCTTACGAAAACAATCAATTTTGGCATGATGAGTGGTTAACCAATCAATCCCTAAAATCACATCAAAAGCAAGTATCTTTAAAGAGATAAGATCAACAGGTAATGTGATAGTGCCAACTTGGATCAAGCAAGATTTATGAACTGTAGATGTAACGAAGGTTTCACCCAACGGAGTTTCAACAGATAAGTTAAAGTTCAATTTCTCCAGAGTCAAGTTTAAACGTTGAGCACAAGCAGGAGAGATAAAAGAATGTGTAGAACCGGTATCTAGTAAGGTATAAACTTTGCAAGAATTCAAGATTAGCTTACTCATGATCACCTCGTTCGGGTTCCTCATGTTTTGGCCAGTCACAACAAACGCTCTTCCAAGAACCGCTGATTTTGACTTATCCGGGACAGCCGTTGGAGTCACCATCCCCGCTGAACTTGGTTTTGCTATAGAATAATCTTGAGCTATGTGACCTTCCTTTCCACAGTTATAACATACCTTGGATTGTTGTGGGCAGTTTGGGCTGATATGTCCCTCTTTCCCGCATTTGTAACATCTAACTGGCGGTCGTTCTCCTCCCCTAGAATTTGTTGTTGGTGCTGCTGCTGCTACTGCTGATGTCTTCCCGTCATTGTTGAATCTCCTCTTTTTGAAATTTCCACTAGACTCACCTCTTCTATTATCATGGCCATGATTACCATTCGAGTGGTTATCGCTTTTGTCCATATTCTTCCCCCCTCTCTGGTTATCATCGCTCTAATGATTGCTGTCACCAGTATGACCCTGGTTGTGATCCCTTGGTTGAGTATACTCATTATCTCGCTCTAGTAATTGAGCCCTGTTGACAACATCTGAATACAGAGAAAATTTATGAGAGATAAGGTATTGACGAATCTCGGGTTTTAGACCTCTCAGAAACATCCGTGTCATACGTTCCTCATTCTCTACCAAATGAGGTACAAACCTGGATAACTCCATGACCTTTTCCTCTTACTGAGACACCGTCATGTTGTTCTGTTCAGTCTAATAAACTCTACCTCCTTCATATGACGAATACTTTCAGGAAAGTACTTGTTATTGAACAGTTTCTAAAATCTTTCCCAAGACATGTTAAGTGCGGCTGGCTGGGTACGCTTCATAGATCCCCACCAGTAATCTGCCTCACCACGGAACATAAAGGTGGCGAATGGAACCTTCTGTTTCTCCGTGCATCCCAAGACATCGAATATCTTGGTAATTTGCTTAACCCATGTTTCTGCCTTAATTGGATCGGGCTTTCCCCAGAAATCTGGTGGTCCCAACTCCTTGAACTGCTTGACTGTGACAGACAGCGCGTTGCTATCATTTCTACCCTTATTTTGTACACAAGTCTCCCTCGTCTAATTTTGCATGAACTGCAAAAAGCTCCTAAACATTCCATCATTCATTGTTTGCTCGATAGTGTTATTTACAGGAGGAATATTGTCTTCCTGTTGCACGTTCTCCTGGTTTGTGACTAAAGGTTGTTCCACAGTCTCATACACTCCATTGTTAACGTTCTCAGCAACCATTCTTAAATACTGCCATAAAACAAGGGTTAATTAAACAAATTAATATATCACATAATATCCCTATATTATGACCGACCAACAAATAAGCTTAGATAGGACGCACTAGCGAAGGACATACTCATCTCTCCCCTCCTAGTTCTATTCCCCGATATCTGCCAGAGACCATATCCCTAAGCTTTGATACCAACTGTGATGCCCCAAAATAGGTATACAACACCTATTTTGAGTCGCCAAATAGATGGTACAGAAAGCAAACTACAACTTCAATAATACAATTGTCGTGCAAAATACGACAACACATACTCTGAGTTTAAATACAAATATTGTCTTCTAGACAATATCCACACCCAAATAAGTCCTCATTATAATTATTCATACACTACTTTATAGAAATAGTGAGGACTACTAAAACATCTTTCTAGAACCATCACTCCATACCCCGACTAGATCCTGCTATGTTCTCACCTCCTGAGAAGAAAAATGGAACAAAAAGGAAAAGGGTGAGCTCAAATAGCCCAGTAAAGAATATTATGAATAAGATAATATACAAAAAATTATCATTAGTCCTCAACAGGGAAAAATCTGATAGAATATAGTAGACAACAAGTTTTAGATCAATATTCTGCAGCGGAAATAACAATCCATTAGAAGAGTCATATAGAGAATGAATTCTACTATCTTCTAAGATTTAAAAGTCCATCATCAACATTTTATCCCTGTAACAACAATCAATAAACATCTTTAATCAAATATTCATCTTTGCACTACAGGCCAAAGATATTCATTTATATCACCAGTTGGTCATGTTTATCTCAACACCTGTTCATCTTTGCACTACGGGCCAAAGATATTTATCAGTTAATCATTCATCTTTGCACTACAGGCCAAAGATATTCAGTAATATAATCATTTAGGACTGAGGATGATGAAAAATATTTTAAAGAAAACGAATCCAGTGAGACAGAATGACAAATATTAGGAATTCGTATAACAATTTATCCAAGATATATAATACTTCATAATAATCAATTGTGAAGTAGAATTCAAAAATAACGATCAGAACATTGATACAATCAAAGATAGTAGCCAAAATAGACATCTTGGAAAAAAAGAAAAATTATTATTTTTGGTGACTAGTACCGTATACGTGAATAGTAATCCCGACACAAAAAGTTCTAAATTTGATTAAAAAGTTCACCAATATTTTGGCATAATGATATTGAAGAAAATAATATCATTTAAGAAGAAAATAACACCTCTTACCTCAAAATAACAGTACTTTTGATCGGAATATCGGATAGAAAATCGAAGGAAACTTGTACCGAACAGCAACTCTCAAAGTATCAAAATACTCACAAAAATATGCTCGATAATCTAGAGAGAAAGAAAACTTGTTTCTGGTGTGATTTTCAATTCTAACCTAAGCATCTATTTATAGGAAAATGTTAGAACGCCATAGGAGACTAAAATAATAGAATATTATTATTTCTTTCTTTTCATTCAACGCTTGCTAGGTTGGACATTTAATACCAACCATCTTTGAACAAAATCAGCAGCCCACATGTTTCAAACAAGAGTGGGTCCCACCCATAATTTAATAAAAATTATTTTATTTTCTGAAACTTCAATAATTCATAGAAAATAGCCCGTTTATCAGAAAAATACGAATTTTATGTCCATTCTGCCTGAAATCGAATTCTCTACAACTTCGTAGCTTTGAGTTTTTCAAAATTCCAAATAGAAAATATCTAAAATCCACAAACGGGTGATTTTTAATACTTCTATTCCGACAAAATACTGATAAAACACCTCAGCATTAATTCCTTCATTAATAACCACATAAAATAAATAAATCCATCATTTATATCAAATAAATATTTCATTATCATATAAATTAATAATTAATTATTCACAAATAATATTACAAAATCATAATTATGACAACCAGGCCGTTCCTAGGAAAGAGGGGGCTTTCCAATATGGATTTCTCCTTACTGGCGCGCAATTAGGTGACCAAACCTCTCCTTGACAGAACTTTCTAGACATTGTCAATAATGCTATCTAATAATATTATTCAAATAATATGAATTATTGATTTGATAATGGAAAATACTATGCAGTGACAATTATTGTAACAATAATAATATAAACTAACAATACAACAATTATTGAATCAATAACATAAAATATTGAACAATAACTACTGTAACAATTATTGAGTAATGCATTCTTACGTACGAATCAATAATTCAACAATACTGTGCAATACCGTGTGCTACTGTGCAATCACCCGTATTACTGTATTTTAACCACCAGGTAATCCAACAGTGTTAACGGTAACAATTACGCCGTTATTTATAAAACTTAAACTTTGTCATTTTCTTCATCCGCAGTTATTCCATTATGGGGCCCACAATTGACTGCTTCATCGTATGGATATTCCCGACAAAAAAAATATTCCACGAGCAAACAAATATTCCCCGACAAAAGGAATATTTTATAACCACTTGCTTATTTTTCAAAATTTGCACATTTCACCCATAACCAAAACATTATATCAAATTAACACCTTATTAATTTAGAATAATGAATAGAGAAAATTCAATTTTATTTATAATAAGTTGGGGTCTTACAACAATATCCTATATACATATGTCATCATGACATAGTTAGTCACTGCCACTTTACAAACATAACTAAGTACATTCATCATATAGGTTTGATTATTTAATCACATAATCAAATTATAAAACAAGTTAATTGTTAATAACATGTTCATTCTAGATATAGAAATATTAAAATTATAACTTAACAGTCCTATTATTAACACATAACCATTCCTTTAGACTTTGAGTACAGAATTAACACTGTCAGACCATTCTGCTAACTCGCGCTGCGGCGCCACAAATTATATTGTGGTTCGGCGCTGCGGCGTGGTGATGGCGCTGCAGCGCCACATTTATACTACCAGGCCGCGCTGCAGCGTGGTGCCGACGCTGCGGCGTGAATGTTGTACTGCGAAGCCGCGTTGCGGCGCCAAACTGCAGTCTTCGACTGACAGCTTCAGCAACAGTATGAACAAAAGCTAATTTTGGCCTACAAGCTACTTTTTAACAGTCTAATTAACATGTAATTCATATAGAGACTTCATATAAACATAATTCAAAGACTCTTAACATGTTTCTATCCATAAAACAACATAAACACCGAATTTACAACATACAATTCCACTATTTTTGATAAAAACTCATTTTTTGATGTTTTTAATGAAAATAAACATTGTGATTTTGTTTTTCAACCAAAATAGTTAATTCAAAGCATTTTATCAATGTTTATACATACTTTATCAAATTCAATAGTTAATTTATCAACTAAGCAACTAATTAACCATTAATTTCTACCTTAAACTAAACAATATATATTCACAAAAACTCTCTGTAAAAATAACTTTTCTTCACAACCCATACATAATATAAATTCTTTGACTATTCTCAATTATAGCTTAAGAAAATAGCTTAACAACACTAAATTATCATATAAAATCACATACATAACAAAAAAAATTCAACTTCTACAAAACTTTTATTGAGAAAATTGGGAGAGAGAATACAACTATAACTTTGAAAAAGAAAAACAATAATATAGTTTAGATGATACCTTGTTTGAAGAAGATGATGGCCAACCCTTTTGATTCTCAAGCTTCTTCTTCTCTCTAATTCCCTAGCATTTCTTTCTCTCTTCTTTTCTCTCTGTAAACTCTCTTCTCCTCTCTATTCTAATTCTACGTCTTAGAATATAACGTATAAGATATAATATATATTAATTATATAATATAAATATAAATATAACTGATATCAGTTATCTAAGTTTTGAAAACCGAAAGCCATAAGGCTTGTTTGGCTAACCACTAAAAAAAATCAATTAATCCTTATGCCTTATTTGGTAAAACTCAATTAGAATAAAGACTCAATAGGCATTAGGCCTTGTTTGGCAAAACTGTATTAAACTCTTTTAAGTTATTTTAATAACTCCTTTATAAAAGGTTATTTGTCACACTTTTATTTAATTAAATTAATTCTAATAATAATTTATTAAATTACTTTAACACGTAAATCAATACCACAAAATTATAATTTTTTATATAATTATAACTTTATTTAATCAACTAACACATCTTTTTAATTACAAATTCAAATAAAAGAATAATAATTCAATTAATCAAAACTCTCTAACTTAATAATTAAATAAAATTAGCATATAATAATTAATTTCCTTATTTATTTATTAAATGAATAATTAACAATTATTCAATAATGAACACATCCATTAAATACTTAAATAATTTAATAAATATTTAATATAATAGTTAAAAATTCTGGAATGTTACAGCAGGTCTAGCGTAATTCGCACAAACAGGATATTCCAACATAATAATAAAGAATGAAATAAAAAAGAATTCACTATGCATGCGATAGACCGCACAGACAGGTTATTCCAACATAATAATAAAGAATGGAACCAAGTCTAGCGTAATCTGCACAGACAGGATATTCCACTAGGATAATAAAGAATGGAATAACAGAAGAATTTCATCATATATGCGGTACTTCGCATAGACAGGTTATTCCAACATAATAATAAAGAATGGAATAACAAAAACTCTCTTCATGAATACAAAAGAAATAATACCCCTTACCTTATAAAGAAAGTGGATATTGGAGTAGAGAGGTATCAGACTTCTCTTGTTCTTTCTCTCTATAATAATTACTCTAAAGCTTTAGTGAATTGGTGAGAAATGAAGGAAGAATGAGCTTCTATTTATAGAAAAATATAGTTTCGATAATTGCATATTTTGGGGCTCAAAATATTATAGTATAATACCTTCCTCTTTTTCTTTATTTTTAATTTAGTCCTGCAAGTATTATCAAACTTGCACCACCTCCCCCAATTGTAAATAATATGAATCAATAGTTTAATCATGTGAATTAATAGTTATAATCGTGTGAAAATACGAATTACAGTATAGTACCTCCATCTATACCTCTATTTTTAACTTAGTCATGCAAGTATTATCAATCTTTCACCAACTCCCCTAATAGTACAAGAATGTGAATCAATAGTACACACATGTGAATAAATAGTTATAATCATGTGAATTAATAGCAATTAATTGCTCATTTATTCGATTAATTACCCGATTGGTCAATATAACCTCCAGACATCAATTATTATCGAAATAAATGTCGATTTCCACTAACACTAACAATCCCAACAAAATGGAAATATTTTTCTCAAAAATTTTATTTTTGAAATTTTGAAGTTTGACTTTTTCTAAAAAAAGTCATCTGTTGACTTTTTTGACCAAAAGTCAACCCCAACAAATTTTGTGTTTATAGTCTATTTCTACTAATTTCATCATTCCGGACTCAAATATTACGTCTGCGTCTCCAAATTCAACTCCGAACTCAAATTCAATTTTTAATAACATTCATCATTAATATTATAACTCACAATATTTAACAACAACAATGTCGTTCCCAGGAAAGAGGGGGCTTTCTGATAAGGATTTCTCCTTATTGTCGCGCAATTAGATGACCAAACCTCTTCTTGACAGAACTTCTAGACATTATAAATATTACAATTTAATAATATGAATAACTTTGTCGTCTCAATTATTGATTTAATATTATAACATTTTATGCAGATGATACTGTGACAATAATCGAATCAATAATATGAGAGATATGATGCAGCAATTACTGTATCAATAATTGAGTATAACTGAGTGACTTCTCACGTAAGCATCAATAATTAATACCGTGTGCTACTATGCAACCACGCGTATTACTGTACTTTTACTATCGGGTAGTTCAACAGTTTTAACGGCAATACTTTCGCTGTTATTTTAAATAAAAGATAACAGTCATTTTCTTACTATGACAATACTTCTGTTGTGGGGTCTACCAATGATTGTGCCATCGTACGAATATTCCCTATTAAAACGAATATTCTCCGATCAATCGAATATTATATAACTACTTGCTTACTTTGCAAAATTTGTAAATATTACCCATAACTATAACATTATATCAAATCCACACCATAATATTCAAAAAAAATATTTTGAGAAATTTAAATCTTTATTCACAAAATTTGGGGTCTCACAATCTCCCCTCCTTATGAAATTTTGCTCTCGAAATTTACGTACGTACCTGGTATGCCGAAGAGGTGAGGATACCTTGACTTTATTTCATATTCCAACTCTTTAGGTATAACCTTTGAGTATTGAATATGATCCTTCTTATCCAAGATTTTAACACGTATCTCCCCATACGTTAAATCTTCTATTATCTCGTCTAGTTCTAATTTAATAACGTGATTCGGGTTATCTACATATTTACGTAACATCGATACGTGAAAAATGTTATGAACACGCGACATACTTGGCGGTAAAATGAGTCTATAGGCCACAGTTCCTACTCCATCGAGGATTTCAAATGGGCCAATTAAATTGAGGGTTGAGATAACGCCTTCTTGAACCTTCTTCTTCACATTCATTAGATTCGGGTGTGTAGCTTGAGCGGCTTTAACTTTATCGATTAAAGTCGATTCTACTCGTATATTCGTTATCTTCACGTGGGTCCCTAGATTCTTTAACTCTATCATCATCATTTATAAGTTATACAAAATGGTTTTTTGTGTTAACAACATCGCACTCTTAAAAGCATACGATCTTCTACGCAACGCATCAGCTACCACGTTCGCTCTTCCACGATGATATTGAGTGGTATAATCGTAATCTTCAACAGCTCGAGCCAACGTCTTTGGCGCATAATTCGTTCGTTCTAGGTGAAGAAATATTTAAGGGTTTTAGAAATGGGTTTTGTACTGAGGTCAATACAAAATTCGATTTCACGCTCTAGGGGTAAGCTAAGAAGTTTTCAGGAATACGTCAGGAAATTTATTAACAATAGAAATATCATTCAAAACTGTGACCCTCATCCAAGACTTGGATAACACATCACATTGATATCTATCAACTTTCCATCGTTATTCACCACATCCCCTACGGATATTCTAGCTTCGGTGTATTCCAAGACTTGGAAGTCACCAGCGAAAGGCTCGGGGCTCTTTACTTATGGCTTGATATGACAATGATTGACTTTAGTGGTTTGGTTTCTTGAATTTACATAACAGGTTGGTTAGGAATATGAAAGCTAACAACCTTACAAAAATAATCGATTTTAGCATGATGAGTAGTTAACCAATCAATCCCTAAAATCACATCAAATGCAGGTATTTTCATAGAAATAAGATCGACAGGTAACGTGAAAGTGTCGATTTGAATTAAAAAAGATTTATAAATAGTGGAAGTAATGAATGTTTCTCCTAACAGAGTTTCAACATATAAAAGAGTTAAGTTCAAACATTGAACACCACTAGGTGAAATAAAAGAGTGGTTAGAACCGGTATCGAATAAGGTATAGACTTCGCAAGAGTTTATGATTAACTTACCCGTGATAACTTCATTCAGGTTCCTCGATAAACGCTCTCACTTAAACTATCGAGTTTGACTTGTCTGGGACATCTTTTGGCGTCACCATCCCAGTTAGACTTAAATGTGCTATAGAGTACATTCCACCCTTAATTGCTTCGCCACATTCTTGATCTATGATTCGAATCATTACTCTCCGATCCATATCAAATTGGGGTTGACCGTTCTGCACCGGGTAATTCCGAATTCGATGTTGGATTCTCCCAATTTCTGTCCAAAAAGTGAAATCCATTTCATCTATTTTGGCCTTATTAGATCGAACGTCTTTTTCTACAATATCAACGCGTCGTGCGGCTTTTTCCCATGCATCATCTATTTTTATTCGTTCATTTGCTTCTTCTTTCATCAAAACCTTGATCATAACATTCTCATATTCCAGCTCTAATATCTTATACCCTGCCAAAGAGTGCTTCTGTTCAAGCATCGCACATCGGGTAACATAATTTTGAATTATTGCATCCCTTTGCTCCACGACCACCTGCCGATCTTCAGCCTGCTCTTCTAACTTATGAATACGATTTTGTAATTATAAATTTTGATCATAAAATTCTTCTAATAAATTCTCTTCATATTTCTCTTCTTTCTCTTCTTCCTCACTCTCAGTTGCAACCCCTGCGACTAGCTCGGGTGCAGCTATTAGTTCTTCACTCACCACGTAGATATCTCTAATTTCTTCTTCGTCTTACATCACATTAACCTGGTTGGTGATTAAAGGTGTCTCAATGATCTCATGTGCTTCATTGCTGATCTCAACATTTTCAGATGTCATTTTCAAACACTGCCACAAAACAAGGGTTAATTAACATATCACATATTATCCCTATACTCTGATCGACCAATTAAATACCAAATAAACTTAGGTAGGTCATACTAGCGAAGGAATTCCTCGTCTCTCCCCTCCTAGTTCTTGTCTCACATCTCAACCAGGGATTATATCCCTAAGCTTTGATACCAACTGTGACGCCCCCAAAATAGGTATACATCACCCATCTTGAGTCACCAAATACATGGTACAAAATTCAAATTCAACTTAATTATACAACAATCATGTAAAATACGACAAAACATAATCTAAGAGTTTTAATAAGAATATTGTCATCTAGATAATATCCACACTCAATGGAGTCCTCATTACATTTATTGAGACACTATTTAACAGAATAGTGGGGCTATTAATGCTATCATCTGGACCGTCACTCCATTCCTCGATTAGTCCCGGCTACGTTCTCATTTCCTGAAGAGAACAATGAAGAAAGGGTGAGCTCAACTAGCCCAGTAAGAAATATTATGACTAAGATAATGCAGAATAAATTATCATTAGCCTTCAACAATGTTAAACTGATAAAATACAATAGACATCAAGTTTAACTACAGCGGAATAAGCAAGTCATTAGAAGAGTCAAGTAGAGCATGATATCTACTATCTTCTATGATTTAAAATGTTTTCATTAATTTTTATCGCTGAGACTCATCTTAATAAACAAACCACATCATCAAGTCATCCCTGCACTACGGGCCAAGGATATTCATTAAATAATCAATGTTCATGACTATACCGAATAATCCCTGGTCATAATCATACCAAAAATTGTCCATCAATGCACTATAGGCTACTGAGGACATTTACCACATCATTTATAACATTTCAGGTCATGATTATACCGAATAATCCCTGGTCATAATCATACCAAGTCCATCTATGCACGTAAGCCAAAGATGACTTTCATCACAATATAAGCATAAGGATGATTACAATGACATAATAATTAAATAAAACAAGTTCAAGAATAAATTTTAAAGATTTATAAGTTAATTTATCTTGAAATTAATGACGTCCAAATTGTCAACATGATACTACTTTGTTGAGCAAAATTTAAGAATGCTCAGAAGAATATTTCCATGAAAAGATAACGGATGAAGCGCAAATATCCAGGATATTCTACCAATTTCATGGATTATAGAAGCCAAAACTTTAACCAAATGAGTATCATAGAATATGTGAAACTACAAATGGATTTTCACTTGCCATGCGGTAATCCACGTAGACAAATCATTTCCATAATTTAATAAGGAATGAATACGAAGGATCATTTACCATGCATGTGATAATCCACATAGACAGGTTATTCCAACAGAATAATAAAGAATGGAACCGGGTCATGTGTAATCCGCACAAATGGGATATTCCAACAGAATAATAAAGAATGGAATAATAGAAGAATTCACTATGCATGCGATAGACCGCACAGACAGGTTATTCCAACAGAATAATAAAGAATGGAACCAGGTTTAGGGTAATCCACACAGATAGGATATTCCAACAGAATAATAAAGAATGGAATAACAAAGAATTCACCATGCATGCGATAGACCACACAGACAGGTTATTCCAACATAATAATAAAGAATGGAATCAGGTCTAGCGTAATCCACATAGGAAGGATATTCCAACAGAATAATAAAGAATGGAATAACAGAAGAATTTCACCATGTATGCGGTACTTCGCATCGACAGGTTATTCCAACATAATAATAAAGAATGGAATAACAGAAGCTCTCTTCATGAATACGAAAGAAATAATACCCCTTACCTTAGAAAGAAACTGGATACTGGAGTAGAGAGGTAGTAGACATCTCTTCTTCTTTCTCTCTATATTTTCTCTCTATAATAATCGCTCTAAAGCTTTAGTGAATTAGTGAGAAATGAAGGAAGAATGAGCTTCTATTTATAGGAAAATATAGTTTCGATAATTGCACGTTTTGGGGCTCGAAATATTACAGTATAATACCTTCCTCTTTTTCTTCATTTTTAATTTAGTCCTGCGCGGTGCGGTGCGGCTATATGTAAAAGGACTATTTTGCCCCCTGTATGCTAGAAAACACCTGATAAGCCCTGCATTACATTGATTAAGCATAATAACAATAATATCATATAAATATATATAAATCAATGAATTCAGGCAATTATTTAAATCATAGATTCGCGGGTATCCTGCAGTTTACAAGCTTCGAGATCTACTATCCTACAGACTACAATTCTGCCTTGATAGTTCTCGAGCTTTCCTAAACTTTCCTGGAAGACTATGATTTTTGGTGTAGTGCTCGACGATCAGACATGCCTATCTATTACATTATAAGATCAACCTAACAAGCTTGATATTTCTATATTTATACTCCTTGTACGTCATCTTTTTAAGGACTTTACAAAGTTGTTTTGCTTATGTAGGATCAACCTAACATATTTGATCAATTCATTCTAAGTCCTCGTACATATGTTCCTATTATCTATCAAAGGACTTTACAGCTTTTCTTAATGCAAGTATACTTGCATATTCATTCATTTATATTATAATCAAATCATATAAAAATAGGAATATCATTCACATGTTTATTCCTGACAAAAATTATAATTTATAATGGAAATTATATTTATATGACAAATGTTAATTTGAGTTATTAATTTAATTGAATTAGTTTGTATAATTGTGTGACGTAAGAATCATATTATAAGAAAAATATAAATATAAACTAGAATCCTAATCTAAGGTGTAGCCAAACATGGCCTTATGGCCTTTGGCATATTATAACTGATAAGTTGTTTGGTTTTTTTAACTGAAGTACGTGGTTTATATGTATATCAGTTGCGTATTTTGCTAAGGCTAAAGAACAGAGAATATAGAGAGAAAGAAACACAGAGAGTTAAAGAAGAAATCGAGAGAGAGGAAATTGAGAGTTTTGCTGTGAATTGGGAGTCAAGAGGAAGAAGAAGGATTGTTGAAACCTTGTGACCATCTTTGTTAATCTACAACAAGGGATTAAGGTATAATCTATTCCTAATTTTCTAGTTATTTTCCTTCAATATTTAGTCTCTATGATATGAGTTTTGTTGAATTGTTGCTTAAAATATTGATTATATGAGTATATAATCTGATAATTATCATATATAAGTAATCTCTAGTGGCCAAATTCATGGAATTGGTTTGTAGAAGAAAATTTAATTAACAGTGTTGTATATAAAAGTGGATTATTTTGACCAAAAAAATTTATGTTCAATCCTTTCTATAATCTGTAAAGTGGTTGTGAATTGTCTTAGTATGTCAAGAAACAAAAATAATGTAATTTAAATAAATCAAAATTGTTGAAAATTGAAGTAGTGGTGACTGATTTCGTTATGTATGATAAAACATGAAAATTGGTATGAACTTGGAATTGGAGACCTTAAATTGGTTGTTAAAGTGGTTTGTGATGTTAGAATTGCTTTATAAATATTTGGTTTTGAGTTTATAAAGCTTATAAACATCTGGATTTGGTTAATTTGGTGTGGGGTAAAGAAATTAGAATTTTTGGTTAAGAACAGAGTCTGAATTCGTGTTCTAGAAAACTGAATCTGGTGTCCAACGCTGCCGCGCAGGCGTGCTGGATCCAAGGGTAGCTAGGGTGCGGCCGCGCCAGTGGTCAAACAGACCCAGTAATGAACTGTTAACAGTATAGCTGATGAATGTTAACCTAACTTATTTTAATGATTGTAGAGAAACCTAAAACATGTTATAAGACATAATAACATATTGTAATCACAAAGTTGAAACTATAGGTTATGAATTAATAAGTTGTGAAAGTCTGTAATGTGATGTCATGAGAATTGAGTTATTTTGCAATCACCGTGTTGTGTACTATAATATAATTGGGAGTTCAGGTTCATGGTACATGAATGATTGGGATAGTCAAATCTTAAGTTAAAGATTACAGACATGATGTGACGCCCCCAAATTCAGGTACTTAAAACCCAAACTTGGTGCTTCACGATACCATTTCTATGTGCAAAATAATACAATAATATAGATAACAAACTTAATTTACATATGCATCAAAGTCTATTCCCAGGTACGAGACCTTTAAACATTCATTACATCATAGATAATAAGTATCATTGTCTTAATAAACTATAACTATTATACATAATTTTATAAATCTCATTCGAATAACTTTCCTTTCCCCTTGTTCATGCCTGAGCCTTCAGGTTGATCATACTTAACTGAAAACATTTAATTTAAGCAAGAGTGAGCATTTGGGTGCCCAGCAAGTAATAAAAATAATAAATAATAGCTAAAAGAATTAAACATTTTCTTTGAATAACACTTCTACAACAAATCAATAGTTGTGAAGTAAGTTGAACCAATAATAACATGTCAATTCTATATCAAATTTTTGAAACTACGTACTGACTATAACTGGAGATTAGTCGACAGACTATGAACATTATTTTCTTTTTCAAAAAGGTTTAAACAGAACTTCATCTGTATACCTTCATAACTTACAGGCACGGGGGTGATCAGCCCGTTATGCCTTGTATTGATCAATACTACATGCAAGAATGATATTATCGTTCATCTAATCCACCTTAGGTGCACAAAAGTTTTCTCATGTTCAGGATGTTCATACTTAGTCGGGAATCTGAACCAAAACAATCTGGTTAGATATAATAAAGTTCTATCTTGTTCAACAATATTTTTGAGTTTTTGTCTAGCCAAATCAAATAGCTTAGAAGGCTTTTAAGTCAACGTATACATACTGGAAATCAATAAGTATGTATCAACTTGTGATTAAATACAATGATTATCCAAGTGGGGACACTTGTATAACCATAATCAGAAATTAACGAACAGAATAAATATCTGAATTATAATGTGATACTGTATTGATAAATAACGATTGGATAATTTAAGAACTTGTATGAATATGAATGACTGGATAAATATTTGATAACAATAGAGTTCATAATCAGGCATAATAATAATAATAAAATTTTGAAATATTCTTACTCATATCCATTGCATAAAGTATATGCAAAGGTAGGATACTTGCATAATAAAAAGGATAGTTCAGATACTTGCTCAATAATAATTGAAGTAAGTTTAGGAAACTTGCCTGAGCTGCTGCTTACAATAATGCAACTTAGTTTTATCTTTTATACAGAAATCTAGCATTAATAATATCATTCATTTGATTAGAATAATATATCATATCACATAGCATTGCTATTTGTAGTCAATATTTAACCTAATCACATTGTTACGCAGTTTAACAGTCATTGATTCACTAACAAACACATATCTAGTCAATTTATCTAAGTCTAGACCAATTTCTAAAGTATTTCAGTGTTCAATATTCGATTAGATAATTTAAATGTCAGTCATATTACCATTCATAGCCTTATAATAATTTTTAAATAATTATAATAATTTATCATGATTTTTCAAATACTGTAATCATTATAAAATAATTTAAATATTAAATAATTCTATTACCATTAATATTTAATTAATATTAAATTATTAATGAAACCATTACGAAAATATTAAAGTTATTTATAATAACTCAAAATATTTTTAAAGTATTAATATTACCCTTAAATAATTTTTAAAATATTAAAAATCATTTTTAAATAATTACCATTAATATTTAATTATTAATGTATTATTCATCAAAATATTAAAAGTCATTTATTATAACTTAAAATGTTTTTACTTCATTTATCTCCTTTTAAATGATTTTAAATAAATAAAACCATTTTTAATTTATTTATTCAATATAATTATTAAATAAATCAAATATCATTAATATAAAATTATTAATGAAATTTACCTTTAAATATCAAAGTTATATTTTATAACTTTAAATATTCTTAAACTATTTATTTTCATTTAAAAATGATTTTTATAATAATAAAATCATTTTAAATTAATTTATTTAATATAATTACTAAATAAATCTAATATCATTAATATTAAATAATTAATGAAATTTTTCTTAAAATATTAAAAGTTATGTTTTATAACTTAAAATATTACTAAATACCTTATTATCATTTAAAATGATTTTTAATATAATAAAATTATTTTTAATTAATTTATTTAGTGCATTTATTAAATAAATTAAATACCAATAACATTCAAATAAATACTAATATTTATGAAAAATATGTCAAATTATTAAAAGTTAATTTCTATAACTTAAAATAATTTTTAAAATAATTTTTGTAATTTTTAGAAATTATTTTCTATTTTTAAATAATTTTTAGAATGTAAATTAATTAAAATTAATAAAACTGTCGCTATAGGTCTTTAGCGACAGAAAGTGAAGTCTAATGTGTTCTTGAGCCTTCAAAGTCAGTTTTTGAGTTGGGTAGTTTGACCATTGATAAATTCCAATCTATGAGGTTTCTGGGCAAGGTAATAATCACAACTTGTAGTATTAATGTAATACTACAAGTGTATAATAATATCTGGGTCAAATTATAACATAGATGCAAGATATAAGGCTTTGAACTCATTGTCAGACATGTTCTTGGTTTTCTGGGTTACCCAGAAAACTCAAGACAGTTCTTAGGTACCACTTTTGGGCTTCCACAACTTGATTTCCCGTTACGTTTTTTGGTGGTTTAAGGGTTTCAGATCGTAGTAAGAATGTCCAGGAAAAGATCTATTACACTTAATTAGTCTAAATACATCATACCCACCAGATCTAAGCCGGTCAAACCTTGTCAGAGCCGTATTCTTGATTTTCTGGAATTTCTAGAAAATTCAAATCATGTTCATACTGCCTACTTTGACCGTTTATTACTTTGATCATGTTTGTCATTTGGGTGATATAAAGGCTTGAATCTATGGTCAATATAACATATTATAACAATGATACAACAAAACATAAAAATCAAATAACACAAGATAGATTGGGTCTCATGAACAAGCTGTTAGACCCATCTGGGTAACTTCTGGGTTACCCAGAAACAAAAACTGAATGGTCAGCGCATTTTGATCGATTACTACATCTTATCCACTCCTTTCTAAGGTTCAAGAGTGTGCTGGACTTGTAGTCCTCATGTCATACTATAATATAGATACCTTTATACATCATAACAGCTTGACAGAAGCGAGATCAAGGCCGGTCAAAGTCACTGCCAGAACACGTTCTTTAGTTTTTTGGGTTTCCCAGAAAACTGATTTCGTGTTCAGTCAATGAACTTTGATCGTGAATAACTTCTTATATACATGCTCAATGGTCATGAAACCACTTTCAGAATACTAACAACATTACAGACAACAACTTTAAACCTTTAAAACACCAAAACAACAATCAAAAAAAGATCTAGGAGACCTGACATTCGGTTGTCAGACACAAATTCCAGTTTTTTCCAGATTTTGAAAAATGACAAATTCGAGCCTCTAGATGTTATGGATCTAATATCTAGCAACCCAGATCACTTTGTTAGACTCCAAACAACATGTTTTAACATTAAATCATAACATCTAACATGGCCTTCAAGATCAATTATAAAATAGGGTTCATACCTTATTATGAACAAATTTTGATTCCTTGACTACTGATTTATTATGTGAGTTGGCGGGGCTGATTTTAGTGACTGAAATGCTAGTAGAATTCATGGGTTTAAGCTTGAGAGAGTTTGGCTAAGTTTATATTGCACAAATGAGCTTTGTTTTGCTTTTCTCTCTCTTGAATTCTATCTAATCCTTGATACAATGAACTTAGATGTTAATAGTTGATGTGCTGGTGTTGTAGCTCATAGCTAGGTTAGGGAAATGATGACTTTCAAGATATGGTAGGATTTTCTAGCAATAATTCACCAAATGGGACAAAAAGAGTAAAATAGTAATTTCGCTTACAATTTTAAGGGTATTCTTTGCCATGACACTTGAATCTAGGGTTTCATTACTAGAATTCAAATCTTAAAGTTTCCCAAATAATTACTAGGGTTTGAAAAATTAAAATTAAAGTATAATAAAATTTTAATTAAAACACACTAATTAAAATTAGGGTTTTTAATAGAAATTAGGTTTAAATAATTAGGGTTCCTTAATCTTATTAGGGTTCCCAAAATTAATAATTAGGGTTTCTTAATTAACATTATAATAATAATTAGGGTTTCTAATTTTAGCAAATTTGGGTTTTTAATTAATAATTAGGATTTTTCCTAATTAACAAAAATTCTATAATACACAATATAATTCATATAACACAATTACTACTCAGTCTTAAACTCATAAGTGAGTTTAACAATTAGGGTTTAATAACATGATATAAGGGTTATGACATAATTTACCATAATTGACCAACCATTATTAGTCTACACATATACAGTATATATCTATAGCACTGAAAAATCAAAATATAATTAATATTATATTATTATTCTCATCCCTTGATAAAAATCCAAATTTAGGGTTTTGATTCCATATCTGACTTATCTTTCATATACAACATTAATAATTAAGTTAAAATAATTAACTTAAATATTCTGAAAAAATTCATATAATAAAATATTTATTATTATATTTCTAATATATATTATTTAAATAATATAAAATCATGTTTTCATGGAAAATAATTGATAAAAATATTTCTGCTACAAAAATTAATTACTATAAAAATATAATTTGTAATGATCAATAATTCTAAAATTATTTATAATTTTTCAGGTACTAAATATATTTGCATTTATCATACACATTACTTGACACTTATTCTCATCATTAAAATAAATAAAAAATAAATAAATAAAAATTATATGCAAAATTTCTTATTTATTTATATGGAAAATATCGGGTTATTACACATGACTAAAACGAAAAGTAAACAAATGAAGTTAACGTTAATATAGCTAATTGTTATTGTGATTCTAATGATATATGTAGGGTATTTGGCGAACGTTTATTATACTTGTGTAGATTATGCATGAGGCAAGTTCTCTAACCTCAATTTTTCATTGTGCAAGCTCTTGTATTCTAATTCTTTTACCTTGAGCAAGTTTCATATTCCTAACTTGATATCGTTATGCAAGTTCCTAAAACTTAAATCTTTTATTGAGCAAGTTCCTAACTCTTGTTTCTTGCTACTTAAAGCATAAACTGTTCAAGTTTATTGTCCCAAATGAGTTTTCTAACTCTTTTTGATATAATACTTTGTACACATAATGTCTATTCAATTGTATATTGTTGATATTAAATCTTTGACTTAAGTATCATTGTTCAATATTATATTATCGTGTTGAACCTTCGAATAGCTAATAAATCTTTATTGATTGGACTAATCCATAATTGATGAGTGTTCTAAAATTCTAAAATCATTGTTAAGCTATTCCGAACTAAACTTTCTTTAGTGTGGAAATCCTAAAGTCAAACTGAGATGAATAACCCTAATATAGGGGATAATGTACGCGTTAACGTTTAGATGTTTGTGCATAATACAAGGTACGAAGGGCTGATCCCCTTAAGTATGAAAGAAAAGGTCTGTATAGTCTAACGACTGTTAAAGATTGAAGTAAAAATACTTAGTAACCTTGAGACATAGTTCATGGTCTTAAGACCCTCAAATATAAATCTCAAACTTGTTTACTAATCTTGATTTAAAGAACGAGATCTTAATTATTCAGTATTCATTGTTTACTGTTATGTTATTGTTATTATCATCGTTATATTAGTGAGCAATTGTTTACTCACTCTTGTATTTAACACTGCAGCTAAAGTTGAGAAAGTTGATGAATCGTCTTCTAGCAAAGGCAAGGGCAAGATGTCCAAATGACGAAGACCTGTTTGATTTTATTTAGTAGAATTCTGTTATGAGACTTATTATATTTTGTGAAGTATTCCGCAAACTTATGTAATAGTTTAAGGTTAGATTACATGGGATTTGTTTTATATTGATGAAACCCTATAATGGGAAAGATTATTATTTAAGTTGTTTAATTTATGTCTTTATCCTTGATTATGCGTACTTAGATGTAATTATTTTGGATAGTGAACACCAAATTCTGTGGGAATGAAGTACCCAGATTTGGGGGTGTCACAATGACTCCGAGAACAGACTACGATTTTTGCCTTAGATATGATCAGTAGACTCCACGAATTCGATTGTGGTCTACGATCCTTGTCTTGGCTCGGCAGGCGTTTAGACCAACTCTACGATTCTGAGTGAGACCTTCCAAAGTAGACTACGACTTTATAGCCACTGTCTTAAAACTCTACGATTCTATTGATGCCTATCTATTACATCTCAAAATAGATCAACCTAAAAGCTTTGATCTTTTCTATATTTATTCCTTTTACATCATATTCTTTAAAAGGACTTTACAAAGATGTTTTGTTCATGTAGAATCAACCTAACATATTTGATCATTTCAGTCTAAGTCCTTGTTCATATATTCCTATTATCTATTCAAGGACTTGACTGTTTATTTCAATGAAGACATATGATAAGTGGATTTTATATCCATTTATCCGGTATCTTTTACCTGAATTAGTTGCTTATATTCATGTGTCTTAGTTACTTTTCATGCATTGTGTGTTCATTTTGTAGGTTATACTTTTGGAAGCGGTGTGAGCGGCTATTGGTAAGGAAAAGCAAGGAAAACGCAAAGAAAAGCAATCCGGACATCGTTTGGGCTTTCATGTTCATTTCATGTTCTTGGCATGGAACTTGGACTATATTGTAGAGCTTCTTTTTAGATTTTTGGAACATTTTGAATCATTCCAATCGGAGTTTGGATGCAAGAGTTATGATATTTGTACCAACGGACATTGAATTTCGCTGTTATGGGTGGTCATTTGCATAGCAGTCACTTCCAGTCCAATTTCGACCTTCATTCGTTCGTTATTTCTCAAAACTCAAAGAATAAAAGTTTTAGAGATCTTCTATAGCTTCGATTTGATAGGTGGAACGCCCCATAACTCCCCCCGGATCAAAAGGTATGGTTATTTTACCAGAGGACACTGCAGCAAAAAAAATAATTAGCAGCTTGCACCCAAGCCGGGGCTTGCTCTTTTATGCCTTATACCCAAGCCGGGACTTGGGGTCCAGAGTGCGAAATCAGTAGCATAGCAAGCTGGGGCTTGCTATTTATAAGGCAAATAGCAAGCTGGGGCTTGGGTACGCGCAGAAAGAGTAGATTTTATCCGAATTTGAGTCCGATTAGGATTGGTTCGAGCTGTTCGATTCAAGGACTTCTAAGAGGACTTAAATACATATAAAGAGACATATAAAAGGAGGAGAATGACAAGGATTAGAGAGATTTAGAGGAAGAATTCCATTAGATTATATTAGAGTAGATTGGGAAAAACCCTAGTTCTTATAAGATTTGAAGATTGAAGCAACTTGGAGACCATTGAAGATTCAAAGTAGGAGCAAGGAGAGAGCATAAAATCTACAGACAATAGATTATATCTTCTCATCTTCTTCTATCTTTGTCTTTTATTGTTTATTCAATTGTGGATTCTTAGTTTTAATTCAATGAGCTAATTCTTTATTTGAGATTACAATAGATCTTATTGTGTAGTTTATTTTAATATGCTTCGTTATCAATTGTTATGTTCCATCGTGAGGATTGTCTATTGTGATTTGGACTTAATTGTTTAATTGATTGGCCATCAATTACCGTGATAATCTATATGAACTCGAGAGATGAAGTATTAATTTAGATCTAATCATGATAGCATGTGTTCAGGATTTTGTTAATAGCTTAAACTTGATGAGTGTTAAGGTTGAGATATGTTTGACATCGCATGTAATCGGATAGAGAATTTATTCTTAAACCTTCTTCAATTTTAATTCACATAGAGATATAGTGGGTTAGTTGATTAAGGTGTTTAACGAATTTCAGTCTTAATTGTGGATTGACGTTAATACGGTATTAGTGCATCGAGAGGTGGTTAATACTACTTTAGTGTTCTTGATTAATAATTCGGGATAAAGAATAATTGATGAGAAGTGTGTTAACTTAAATGAAGCAATAAGTGAAGTTGTGATCTTAACTCCATAGTCTTAATTTAATTAGTGAAATTTAATAGTAGTTTAATTTATATAATTTGAAATTCATTCGTTTAAATAAGATTGAGTTTGTTACGGGTTAGTACTTGGTGATTTTTATTAACTAATTCTCTGTGGGAACGATACTCAAATTATCACTTTATTACTTGTTGGCCACATATACTTGCGTGTTGTGCGTAATTAGATTTTACCCAACAAGTTTTTGGCGCCGTTGCTGGGGAATTAGTTTAATATTTTTTACCAATATTAGCTTCAATTAAATTAGTCTTAATTTAAATATTTTTAGTTTTATTTTTAATTCTCTTCCTATATTTCTCTCTTTTTAGGTACCGTAGATGACTTTGCGTATCAATGGTCATACACGAACATGACACAACCAAGGGAAACAGGGAATTATGGACTTAATACATCTTCTATAGAGCCAATACAAAGTGAGGCAACTTCGAAGACGTTGGAGGTTATCGCAGCCCAACGGAGTCGAAGGATGGCAAGAATGACTCAGCCAAGGGGAGCGGAGATTGACAGACTCGCGATACTTTCCGCAATGTCAGCACAGATTGAAGAGCTTTCGAGGAGGTTGGACGTTATCGCAGCCCAACAGAGTCGAAGGATGGCAGTTATGTGTGACTATTGTGCTGACAATCACCCGAGTAATCAATGCACCATCAATCTTGGGCCGGTACAGTATGGTGGTAACTACCTCAATCAGTATGCATATGATAATTATGATCTAGTTTGGGGGTATCACCCGGATTTTTCATGGAGCCATACTCATTAAGATTAATTCTATGCTCCAAGTCCAGCATACAAAACGAAATTCTCATATCTACCTCCATGGAAACAAGAAGTCAGTTCAGAGTTTAAGAAATTCATGTTAAGGAGTATAGCAGAAAAAGAAGAGCTGATAAGGAGTCAGGAGCTGTTAATCCAAAATTTTAATAAATGGATGGAACAATGTTTCACAACCTCAACCAATGGTCCTCAATACATGGCTTCCGAGACTGAAACAAAAAATTCAAGGCTGGGGGAATTATTGTCCAAGTTCATAGTAGATGAGGAGAAGATGAGTAATCAAGCGCGGGAAAGTCAAAATCTTGCGAATCAGATAGAGAAAATGACCAAAGATGTAAGCAACCTTCCTCCAAACACTTGGCTTTATGACATGGATGACGAAATTGATGGAGAACCTGAACCAAATATGCAACTGGATGAGCCAAAAGATATAGGAAGTGTGGAGACAATTGGGGATAATGAAATAGAGGTCCACGGAGATCTAAATGGGTCTCTACCAAAGATCAAAGAGTCGGTCAGATTTTCAAAATCATGCCCACTTGGTAGTCATATCGTCGGCGAAGCTCTTGTTGGCATAAGAGTGAGTACAATTTTCAATCCATGGTGGGAAGAGAAAGAGAAGATAGACGAAGAGCCCATTGTGTGTGACAAGCTTTCATGCCCCAAAGTGATCACATACACAGTGGAGAAAACACCTAGCTATGGGACGTTCTTGATTGAGATCATACCAAATCAAAGAATGATAGGTGACTTTGATGCATTGGCCATCGTAAATGGGAACCTACCAAAAGCTATATTATTTTTGATGGATAGAGGGTTCCTCAACTTTCGAAGAGGAATTGGATAGCGTTTACTAAACAAAGTCAGGTTGAAAGACTATAAATCACGCGCTGACTGGGAGGCAACCCAGTATTGGAGGTTCAATGGATAGGAAAATGATCTTCGCCGCCATCACTACCATCACTTCACGCTTAGCTGATTAAAGGGAAGTTCTCTTCTACTTACCGCTATATTCTTACAATGAGGACATTGTAATTGCTAAGTTTGGGGGAATTTAGTTTATTTTATTATTGCATGTTTAGTTTCATGTTTATGTTATGTTATTTTGCATATGTTGTTAATTTAGTTTAGGTTCATTATGTTTGCATTCATGTAATACAACTGCATAAGTAGTTGCATAATAGTATAGTTTGAATAGCATTATATTCAGTTTATTGTGGAAACATCAAATCAAAAATTCAAAAATAATAGTTAGTTACTATGTTCATCTTGCATGAGTCCAGCTGTTTGATAGTTTAAGTTTATTTTGGCCGATGATGAGTTTGGGATTGAGAAAACAAGTATAGTACTGATTATTAGAGCTTTGATGTGATTTCCTTTTATGAATTGAATCTTTTTCTATTTGAAACTGGAATAATAAAGATAGCACAGTAAAAACAACTTGTTGATTGATCGAGTTTAAATTAATAAATAATGGGACTCTAAAGGATAATGCTAGTTTAAATGAAAAAATGACAAGAACAAGTAGTGATGGCTAAAGTTAAACAAGAACCTAAGTTTGGGGGAATATGTGAGATATATAAGCTATTGAAAAAAAAAGTATGAATAAACACCGTGGCATGCTTGTCTAGTTTTGTGGCCTTTGTTACTTGATTAAGTAAGCCCGAGGGGATTGTCTCTACACCTAGCGCTCTAAAGTCTTAATGGTCTGGGAGTCGTTGGTCGAAAGCTCGTTAAGGTAGCATTGAAAAGCCTAAGGGAATAAGACATTGCATAGCTATGTGTATATAAACCAAAAGAAAAAAAAAAGAATAAAACGGGAAATAAGAGGAAAAAGCCCCCGTAGATGAAAAATAAAGCATAAGTATCCCATGTTGACGCTCGATATTGGTAATTGTTTGATTTTAGTTAGATCTAGCTTGCTTTTGGATTTCTTGAGTTTACACTGTATGATGCCTTCAAAGAGACTTGTTATGTGTTAAATTTGATTTTATATCAGTTAACATTGTTGTGGAGCACAAACACACTATACCAGTAATAACAGTTTAAGACTTGATGTTTGGCTAGGAAATTGTTGATTGGTTTTGATATGAAGTATTGTCGTGTTTGCTTGATTCCTCTAAGGCCGAGTGAATATATTTTATTTTATCAATACTGCTGGATTCGTAGGCATATAGATTAGTTGTATTTCATTGCATTGCATTACATTATGTTGTGTTGTTTGGGGACAAGCAACGGTTTAAGTTTGGGGGTATTTGATAAGTGGATTTTATATCCACTTATCCGGTATCCTTTACTTGAATTAGTTGCTTATATTCATATGTCTTAGTTACTTTTCATGCATTGTGTGTTCATTTTGTAGGTTATACGTTTGGAAGCGGTGTGAGCGGCTATTGGTAAGGAAAACGCAAAGAAAAGCAATCCGGATATCGTTTGGGCTTTTATGTTCATTTCATGTTCTTGGCTTAGAACTTGGACTATATTGTAGAGCTTCTTTTTAGCTTTTTGAAACATCTTGAATCATTCTAATCGGATTTCAGATGCAAGAGTTATGACATTTGTACCAACGGACGTTGAATTTCGCTGTTGTGGGTGGTCATTTGCATAGCACTAATTTCTAGTCCAATTTCGACCTTCATCCGTTCGTTATTTCTCAAACCTCAAAGAATGAAAGTTGTAGATCTCTTCGATAGCTTCGATTTGATAGGTGGCAGGCCCCGTAACTCATCCCAGATCAAAGGTTATGGCCATTTTACCAGAGAACACTACATCAAAAAAAATAATTAGCAGCTTGCACCCAAGCCAGGGCTTGCTCTTTTATGCCTTATACCCAAGTCGGGGCTTGGGGTCCAGAGTACGAAATCAGTAGCATAGCAAGTTGGGGCTTGGGTACGCGCAGAAAGAGTAGATTTTGTCCGAATTTGAGTCCGATTAGGATTGGTTCTAGCTGTTTGATTCAAGGACTTCCAAGAGAACTTAAATACATATAAAGAGACATATAAAAAGAGGAGAATGACAAGGATTAGAGAGAGTTAGAGGAAGAATTCCATTAGATTAGATTAGAGTAGATTGGGAAAATAGTTCTTATTAGATTTGAAGATTGAAGCAACTTGGAGACCATTGAAGATTCAAAGTAGGAGCAAGGAGAGAGCATCAAATCTATAGATAATAGATTATATCTTCTCATCTTCTTCTTTGTCTTTTATTGTTTATTCAATTTTGGATTCTTAGTTTTAATTCAATGAGCTAATTCTTTGTTTGAGATTACAATGGATCTTATTGTGTAGTTTATTTTAATATGCTTCGTTATCAATTGTTATGTTCTATCGTGAGGATTGTCTATTGTGATTTGGACTTAATTATTTAATTGATTGGCCATCAATTACCATGATAATCTATATGAACTCGAGAGATGAAGTATTGATTTAGATCTAATCATGATAGCATGTGTTTAGGATTTTGTTAATAGCTTAAACTTGATGAGTGTTAAGGTAGAGATATGCTTAAAATCGCATGTACTCGGATAGAGAACTTATTCTTAAACCTTCTTCAATTGTAATTCACATAGAGATATAGTGGGTTAGTTGATTAAGGTGTTTAAAGGATTTCTATCTTAATTGTGGATTGACGTTAATATGGTATTAGTGCATCGAGAGGTGGTTAATACTACTTTAGTGTTCTTGATTAACAATTCGGGATAGAGAATAATTGATGAGAAGTGTGTTAACTTAAATGAAGCAATAAGTGAAGTTGTGATCTTAAATCTCTATAGTCTTAATTTAATTAGTGGAATTTAATAGTAGTTTAATTTATATAATTTGAAATTCATTTGTTTAAATAAGATTGAGTTTGTTACGGGTTAGTACTTGGTGATTTTTATTAACTAATTCTATGTGGGAACGATACTCAACTTATCACTTTATTACGTGTTGATCACGTATACCTGCGTGTTGTGCGTAATTAGATTTTATCCAATAACATATTTTCATATTCATTCATTAAGATCATAATCAAATCTTATATAAATAAGAATAGCATTCTCATACTTATTCCTAACAATCTCCCCCCTATTTGATTATGACAAAAACAATAAGTGCATATGTATGAGATTAATGAATCTTAATATACAGTGAGTAGCTTTATTTCTAAAATAGATAATTATGAATGTCATTAATGATAATATAAAATTCACACATAATATGACACTTTACATCTCGGATCCAGAACATACCTATATAGCTAGAAATATACCTTCTTAGCTTCATTTACTGCTCCATGTATGTCTCCAGGATGTCTGTTGATTGGTTAATCAGTCTTCTATTTCTCTCCATTATGCTCCCCCTCAGATGCATACTCCATTACTTCATCTTCATGATGCTCTGGCTCAGATGCATGCTCTTTTTCTTTATCTTCTACTTTTCTCTTCAGACTTTGTTCTATCTCCCCCTCAGACTTTGTTTCCATAGGGTCATCCTTTGGCTCCCCCTTAGATGATGATACACTTGCTACTTTTTTGACCTGCTTCTTCTTCTCCTTCTTTACTTTTCTGCTCTTTCTCAGTTCTTCAACCTTCATTCTTCTCTCCTTGCTCTTTTTTTAATACCTCTTTTTCTCCCCTTTTTTTCATGAATCATTTGGGAAAGCTGTTGGACATTTGTCATAAGTTGCTCTATCAGATAAGATGAGTTGCTAACTTCAGTCTTGAGTTCTTGTTGGCTTAGCACCAACTGTAGAGAAAGACTGTTTAAGTAAGTCAATCTTTTTAGAGAGGGATAAGATTTGATTGGCATTATCTTTCTGAGCTTGCAGAGCTTCTTTCTTTTGATCATTGATATGATTCAGGTAGATTTGATCTATTTCTTTGATCTTGAAAGAGATATCTGATATTGTGGCTTGAAATCTATTTTGAAGCACATTGTCTCCTTCTTCTGATAACATCCCAGCTTTTGCAGCAATGATTGATATCTTCTCAACCAACTCGTTAGAGTTTTTCAGTAACTCTTTCTCTTTAGAAGTTTGGTCACTTAGTTGAGTAGACTCCTTTTAAACATCAGATTGGACTCCATGATTTTCATTCTTGGACAATCTTTCAAATGTAGTGAGAATCTGGTAGGTCGTTAAGTGCCAATCACTGTTGGAAGAAGAAGGAATATCAGACAAGTCTGCTTTGGCAGAGTAGAGCTTCTCAATCTGAGCTTGATCATCTTTAATGGTAGAGTGAAGGGACTCCATGATCATAAACTTGGGTATAATCCTTTTTCCATCCAAACCTACTCTACAATCGTAGGGAATGTAGTGGTTGTCAGCATATCGATAGACCTTGAAGTGAAACTGGTCTTTGATCAGCTGTGTTACAAATTTCATTACACTTGGAAAGTTTTGTGACACCAACTCTAAGTTCAAAAAATATGAGTAACAACAGCTGATGTAACTCTCATCTTCAGCAATATATGCCTTTAGTCAGGGCATTCATGGGTAGAACCATTTTATCTGAGGATTGTCAAGATTGTACAATATTATAGTACAATCTAAGTCCATGTCTTTCCAATTGTTAAGCAGGTCTTCAGTAGACATTATTACTACTTTGAGTCATTCATTTCCATGATTTATCCATCTTCTTGGTAGCACATCTTGAGGTTCATCAAATACTTCCACCACTAATCTTCTTCTGACTTGAGTCCATCTGCATTTGCAGTCCTTTCACTTTTACTGCTAGAGCTGTCAGAAATCATCCTCTTTTTGCCTTTAATGTCTTCTCGTGTAGACTCAAGTTCATCATTTTCATCACCATTACTTAGATCAATCACTTTTGCTGCAGAGCCACTTTCTTTCTTTTGATTTGTTCTTTGAATTATCATGTTACTCTTTCTCCTTCTTGGGGTGCAGCAGTTGATGTTTTTTCCCTTCCTGATTCACGTCTCTTTTTGTTAGTGGAGAGAATGCTTGGTGGAACCTCTGTAGACTTCTTTATGACTTTAGCTTTCTTCTTTGTTGGCTTTATTGGAGTGGCCAGTAAGGGTGCAGAGTCATCAGATTGAGATGACTCGCTTTCCATTACTCTTACTTTCCTCTTTATTGTAGTGATCTTGTTGTTGTTGTTAGATGTCTTTAGTCTTTTATTCTCCATAGGTTTTTTCTTCTAGTTTTCAAACAGCTGTGGAGACATCACTTTATGAATATTTAGGGGTTCTCCCTCATCATTCCTTATCTTACTCTTTAGTTTCTTCTTCAGTATAATGCTCAAGAGTCTTTCATGAAAAACCTTTGTGAGGGGTTTATCTGTAGACTTCTTCATCTCAGCTTTTTTCAACCATTTGGACAACCAATCAATTAAAAGGGCTCCGAAGTTCATCTGCAGTTTCATGATAATTACAGTCATGATTCTCAATTGTAGATCACTAACAGTATCGTGTGCATTATCTTTGCATAAGATACATTTTCCAGCAATCTCAGCTAAGAATTCAAACTCCTCAGGAAACTCTTTTTTCTTCATGTCTTTCAGATTTACATTTCTTTTGTAACGCATTAACCTCTTGCCTTCTTCAATGTTGACCTCCTCGATATTCATCAGACCTTGGTCAGGAAACCCTATGCATTGGTTGATGTCTGATGCTCTTATCTTCAGCCTTAGTCCCCTGACCTTTGTGGATAGAAGCCCAGAGTCTATCATAGCATTTGAATAGAATTCCTTCACTAATTCAGTATAGACTGGAGTGTTGGCTTCCAAGCATTCTAAAAATCCATCATTCTTTACTATTTTAAGAATATCCTTGAACTTTTTTTTGATCTATCAAACTTCTTAGTTCGGAGTTGGATTCCAGTTATAACATGCTAATCTTCCATTTTGAGGATTCAAAGTGTATGGGTATTCGATCTCAGGAATTTGACAAGAGTTATTTAAAGGACATTTTGGCGTAGCTCGAGGTTTGGTGGATTTTAGCTTTGAAGAAGATTTAGGGTTTGAAAAAGGGAGGGAGAGGAAGTCGATAGTCTTTGATAATTGTTCGGAGGTTTTTGAATTTGTCTTTATGATAGTTCCTTCTGACTCTGCAAAAGTTGTGATGTGTCAAAAAGCCATTGGTTGCACGATGTCCAATAGAAAACTATAACTCCCCATAAACTGATCAGTTTTTTAGTTTTGATTTCTCTTTTAAGAAAATAGGCATTACTGAAGTTGGTTGACCGTTGACTTTTTTAGTGCGTAGAGTAACTTGATGTGATAGCTATAAGCTCTACGTTTTTCTTTGTCAGCTCAACGATCGTCTTCTGTGCCTATGCTTCAGTGAATGATTCATCATTAATCTCTAACTAGAAGTTGCATGATTTATCAATCAGGCTTGATCTCTTTTGAGGAAATTTCTGTACATGTACTTCGTATGAGTCTTTGTGATGCATTCTATTTCAGTTCTTCTTATGGGTTAAGGAAGCTCAAGAAGGGACAACCTCATAGTCCAAGACTAAGGGTCAGGTTTGTTCCTGAGGCGCTTATCAGATGAAGAGCTTTATAAAGTGGTGGCTAAATGACATCACATTGTTCTTTTCTGCTTGAGAGTTTACTTACCAACTCTGGATACTCTTTGGCGTTGGTATTTATTTTAGGCTGCAATCGTGGTGTCATTATGCTCTTATACTATGATCATTGAGACTGATCGAAAGTACTCCACGATTTGAGTGATCGGTTGATATGATTATCAGTAACACGTTTTGGGACGTTACTACTAACTAGGGATCTTTATTTGGTTCATCAATCACAGAGTTTTGGGACTCTTTAATTGGGATATTTTTGTTTTGGGTTAGCTCCTGTCTCTATGATCTTGATAGGAGTGGTCTTGATATTTGTGGAGTGGTTAACAAACATATACCTTGGTTGACATATCCTTCAAGCTTCTCTTAGATCTTCTAGCAAGTATTCTACTTCTTCATTTTGCTCCCTAAGCTTTACCATCTTCATCATTTACATCTAGAACTTCCTCAGATTGATCAACAACTTCAGGCTGAAATCATCATGAATGAATAAACCTAAATGAGTCATAAGAAGGTATCATCAGAACTGATCACTCCACGATTGTTGACAAGACTACGAACGTAGTCTTTCTCATTCAGGCTTCAGTATCTTTTGTACTCGTGAAGGTATTCTTCACTGGTGCAAGGATCATCATTAGTTTGATGATCCTTTGATTTGAACTTCTTGGATGTTCCCTTTGGAATGATATTTTTTGCATGGATAAGACCAGTAAATCTCTTTTGTCTTGGTATAAATAGCCTGCTTTCATACGAAGATCATCAATTGTGTGACTCTTCATTAATGGGGACTCAGCAAGTCTTCAAGAATAGTTTTTAACTTTTTGTTCAGGCTGAGATACCGTTGCAACATCAACCTCTGATGGGTTGGCAAGTCTGGACTCTACGATCGGTAGTGACTCTACGATCAAGATGAGTGAAGAATTCTTTGATTTATGGTTGCGTTTTCCCTTCTTAAGCAGCTGACCTTGCAACTGGTTGAATCTTTGTGATTGAAGTTTATCTACTTTAGTATTCCTTATCTGGTCAGATAGATCAAGTACCTGCAGGTTAGGCAAGTTTCTATTTTTGGTGTTTGGGTCCTGCTAGATCAGTTTTCTCAAGATCCCAATCCCTCATATTCTTGAATTTATATCACATTAGCATCAACAATCATATTTATTCATATGACATTTATGATGCATGATGATGAGTGTGTGAATGATTAAGTATTTTGATAGGACATTCTTTTTCTTTGATTATTTCACCCTTTGCTTGGTTATGTTCACAGATTTTGACTGTTCTCAAAGTATGAATCAACTCTATTGCTTATTTGTATCTGGTTGATTCATGGAGATGATCAGTTTCTAAGAATCTTCAAGATACTCCTCTAGTGTTGATCATACTCTTTATTTTATCAAAAATACAGAACATTGGTTTTGTATATATATGCATACATACCAAACCTTCAGCAAAAGTTAATCCACTTAAGCTTCATAGGATTTAGATTAACTTACAACATACTTCAGACTTCTTTTAAGATGTTATTTTCAACCTGAACTTGAGTGAAGAGAAATTTTGTTAACAATTAAGTTTCCAACCTTAATGTACTTTCTGTCTTCCCCTTTTTAGGAAGAATGTGGTCTCTTGATAGAATATTATTGTAGTAAATAAGGTGATGCAACATAATGTACATGTAAGTGTTAATGTGGAACCATACATTTACACTGTCAGTTTCTTGATAGTCATTTGTCTTGCTATAATGATGTTAGGCATTGATGTGAAAATCTTTACATTCATTGCTGACAGCTTGTTGCTCTATTTGATCTTAGATCAATCAGGCATCATTTTGGAGTTGACAGCATAGGAAAATCTTGGCAGCTTTAGTTCTTTGATACTCTTGAGTCTCAAGATTCAGATCCAATTGATTAGCCAGTATATATTGAGAGAAATTTTCTTTCTTCTCTGGATAGACATTTCATTGCTTGTATAGGCCTTTCATTTTTCAGAACAGTGGATCACAGACTCTTTGCTTTTAATGCCTTTTGACTTCTCATTACTGGTCTGCAGACTTCTGATTTACTTTGGACACAGATTGGTCTTGTTGCTGCATTAATTTAGAACATGGACCAATCTGAGCAGCTTCAGATGAATATGCACATTTACCTGTACGCATAATTTCCAACGTGTGAGTTCATCAGTAATCACAAGTGACTTACTACTAAACTAAGTTTAGAACATGGTATGTGCCTAGGATCAGACTCAAAGCATTAGCTTTAGAATATAGTATGAGAACCTACTCTGATACCAATTGTTAGTTCCTAGAAGGCGCACAATAGATCTAGAAGGGGGGGTTGAATAGATTCTTTTTTATTTCAAAAATCGTTTCCATTTTAGTTTACATTGCTAAGTAATTAACAAATGAAAATCTTAAGAATTATATCAAACACAGCGGAATAAGTTAAGGTTCTTCTTCATAGATGTTATGTTAACCATTTTTTTTGAGTTAGTTTAGATGTAAGTAGTTATCATATTTATAGCAATTATAGCAGTTATAGATTCATAATATAAATGACAGTATGTAAAAGACAAAAGGAATTTCAAGTGGTTCAGATACTCAAGCTCCTAATCCACTCTTCTGTTTCAACAAGCAGGGGTTCCACTAAGGAAGTCTTTACATCTTTGAATCACTGAGATTCCTTCAAGGCCAGCAACCTTGAAACTTTAGTTCACTGAGAACTCTTCAAGTCCAGCAGACTTGGAACTCTAGTTCACTAAGAACTTTTCAAGTCCAGCAGACTTAGAACTCGGTTTAGTCCCTAAGACAAGGACCACTCAGGCCCTAGCTTCTTGTTGATGTTGTTGTTGGTGTTGAGCTGTTAAGATGACTTTAAGCTTTTTCATCCTTTTATACTTAGTAGCTTGTGTGATTCTCTTTAGATTCTGCATCGAGACTAGATCACTATTGGACAGACTGTTAACTTGTTCATGAAGCTCATTTTCTTTGAGTAAGTAACAGTCTATCACTCCTTCTTTGGTGCAGCTAATCATGTGGTTGGTTCTTATCTTTATCTGATCTCAGCTTGCATACATTCACCACTTGAGGTTTGCTAAGTCTTTGCACTTTTGGTAGACTCTGTCTGGCATTTAGCATCCCCCGAACCTTGGTTAACTTGTGTACAGATTTGGTTGTGTATTTGTTCTTTTTCAGCTTTTGGTGGTTCATGGTGATTTGTAGAATGTCTCTTTGAATCTTCTATCTGATCTTCCAATCTTCTAAATGTTGTCTTCTTGGCCTTCTCGACTCTCAGCTTAGCTGACATTCTTAATGGAATTCTCATTGTTGTCAAGTGAAGCTTTTTCTGTTAAAGCTCTTCTCTTATCATGCTTCACTTCTACTTTCGTAGTCTCACTGCCACTGAGACGTATTCTATTTTTGACTATGTATAACTCATAGAGTCAACAACATATGAAAACCAACCTCTTTTCTGCATTCAAGCTTTAGCTGTTAAATATTCTTCCATAAGCTTCCCGTTGGACTCTAGTCATTGGAAGCTATTTGAATTGATTCGCAGATCTCGAGTTATTTGGTGCAGACTGCTGATGTGACGTGACAGACCCTTCTTCACTTTTCTGATACTACAGTCTACTATTTCACCTACCACTTCCGAATTGTCATTTTAACGTGTCAGGCTGGTAGTCACATTTATTTCTTCTTTCTGATTCCTCGATCAGAACATCGAGAGTTGTCCTTCTGCATCGATGCTTTCAATCGTTCGAATGTCAGTCTTTGTATTGAGACGTTGCTAAGGCTTCAATACTCAGATGACCGAACTCTACAATTCTAATACAGATGACCTTGAACTTGATCGTAGTTAGTCTATTAAATATAGTTCATTGACTGATTGAGACAACACTACGATTCTGAGAGTGTTTTTTGGATTTGCAATGTAGAACCTCTCTTCTTTCACTCGTGCAATGCTTCAACACTTCTGTTTGCCTTGACTTGCATTAGGCACTGACAACTTATTTGAATTCTCTGGCCTTCCTAAATTTCAAGACTCGACTGATTGGTCATGCTCAGCTCTCTTTCTCCTTGTGATCTCCCGTTCACATATCATCAATGGTCTGACCCATGTTTAATCTTCTTTGTCTATTCTTTATAGGTTGGCCAGTATCTCTGTATTAAATGCATCAGTTACTACTTCTCATCTGGCAAGCACTACGATCATAGTCACACCTAAGATCATCATCGTTTGTTTGTCTTGATAGCTATTGCATTGTTGAATTCCTTTTCTCAGTCACGTTATATAAAGTCTTCTTACTTTTACTTGTGGAAGACTTCCTTTGAATGGATTCACATTTCAATCAAGATGCTGATTGAATTGATACTTTGATCTTTTACTTGTTTGCCATTTGGTAAGTGCTCTCTGGCTTCCTTAAGGCAGATTGCATCTTTAGTTCTGACCAGAGCCTACATTCTTTGGATGCTTTGAAAATACTCATGTGTTAAGAATTGTGTTATCACGACGATCCTTCCTTGGCGTTGTGAGCACTAATAGTCTTTGTCGAAGACTTTGTTCTACAGACTACGATCTATCTTTGGTTCTACAAACACTACGACTCCGAGAACAGACTACGATTTCTGCCTTTGATATGATCAGTAGACTCCACGACTTCGATTGTGGTCTACGATCCTTGACTTGACTCGGCAAGCGATTGGACCAACTCTACGGTTCTGAGTGAGACCTTCCAAAGTAGACTACGACTTTGTAGCAACTGTCTTGAAACTATATGATTCTGTTGATGCCTATCTATTACATCTCAAAAATAGATCAACCTAACAGCTTTGATCTTTTATATATTTTGTCCTTGTACACCATGTTCTTTAGAAAGACTTTACAAATCTGTTTTGTTCATGTAGAATTAACCTAACATATTTGATCATTTCAGTCTAAGTCCTTGTTCATATATTCCTATTATCTATTCAAGGACTTTACAGTTTACTTTAATGCAGACATATTTGCATATTCATTCATTAAAATCATAATCAAATCTTATATAAATAAGAATAACATTCTCATGCTTATTCCTAACAAAATATTCAAGTGAAATGATATTAGATGAAGCGCAAACCTCAAGGAATTTGTAATCATTTCAAGAATTATAGAAGCAATACTTACCATAGTAAGTTTAGATTTAGGAATATGAAATGAAATAACATCACTTATATAATATGAGGTATGAAAGAAAAAAATAACCTTTACAAGTATGGAAGGGAATAATATCATTTACGAGTATTAAAAGAAAATAACATCTTTTACCTTAGTAGGAGAATAGATCTGACTGGTATAACAGAGATTATCTTGAGGAAATCTTGCACTATTAGCTACATTTAAAGTATCCTTATACTCAAAACAAATACGCGCAATATTATAGAAGAAGAATTTTGTGATTCTGGTGTGAGTTTCATACTTCAACTAAGAAACCTATTTTTCATGGACAAACAATTGAAAGTTCACGAACGAACAATCGTTCATATGATTTTTTTTAAAAAAAATAAATTTATATATAATATAATATATTCTAATAAAATAAATAAATTTATATATATTACAAAAAGTTTTTTTGCTTTATTACTATTATAATAATAATAAAACAAAACTGAAATAAAAAATTTGCCGACGGTTTGACAAATTGGCACGTATGGGTCTATGAAATAATAAGCCAAACTTATAACAAACGCTTCATGACAAACCCCTCTATTCATATCAAAAATTGAATAAATATCTACCACAAATCATTTATCTTCAATCAACACATTTTTAATCTTTCAATAATTATTCACCATTAATATTATAGATTCACAATACTTACAACCAGATCGTTCACAAGAAAGAGGAGGCTTTCCGATAAGGATTTCTCCTTACTGGCGCACAATTTAGATAACTTAACCCCTTTTCTCTTCAGAATTTTCTAGACATTGCCGATAATGTTAATCAATAATATTTTTCAATAATATGAGTTATTATGTTGTAACAATTATTAATTTAATAATATAAAATATCGTACAGATGTTACTGTAACAATAATTGATTCAATAATATAGAACATTGTGCAATTGTCTCTGTAGCAATTATTGAACTACTAATATTAAATATTATGCAGTAACTACTGTGGCAATTATTAATAATATAAAACAATTTGTGACTACTACTATAACAATTATTGAATCAATAATCAAAAATATTGTGCAATATCGTGTACTACTATACTTTTATCACCAGGTATTTCAACAGTTTAACGGTAAAAGTTGTGCCGTCAATTTTTAAAAAGGTTATTTATGTCGCTTTCTATATCCGATACTTATTCTGTTGTGGGGAGTCCACCAATGATTGGTTATTTCGACATCGCCGTCGTATTTTACTGGATATAAAATTCCCCGACAAAATGAATATTTTTCGAAAACTGTTTACTTTGTATAATTTGCACATATCACCCACAACTATAACATTTATTAAATAACCACCTTACTATTTAGACTAATATATAAAGAAAATTAAATCTTATTCATAAAAAGTTGAGGTCTTACAATCTCCAGTCCTTATGAAATTTTGTCCTCAACGTACCTGGTATTTCGAAGAGGTAATGATATCTTACTTTCATTTAAAATTCTAATTTTTAGGTCATTTTCTCAATATCATGGTTTCTCCATAAAATTTTAACTTAAGGTATACGTTAAATCTTCTGTTATCTCGTCTGGTTCTAATTCAATAATGTGATTTGGGTCTTCCACATATTTACGTTAGTATGAATATGTGAAAAACGTTATGAACACGAGACATGCTTGGAGGTAAGGCGAGTCTATAGGCCACAGTTCCTACTCGGTCGAGGATTTCAAATGGACCAATAAATCGAGGTTTGAGCCTTCCTCTCTTTCTGAATCTCGTAACTCCTTTCCATGGAGTAACACATAACAATATATGGTCTCCGACATTGAATTCCACGTCTTTTCGATGAAAATCAACATAACTCTTTTGTTGATTTCGTGTTGTTTGTATACATTGCTAGATCATTTGAATCTTTTGTATAGTCATGCGTACTAATTCTGATCCCAACAATGTTGCTTTACCTACCTCATCCCAACATACTGGAGAATGACACTTTCTTCCATACAATACAACGCCTTGAATGGAGTCATGCCTATACTTGCTTGATAACTGTTGTTATAGGAGAATTCCACCAACGGTAAGTACTTGTCCTAACTTCCTTTGAAGTCTAGTACGCAGAGTCTTAATAGATCTTCAAGAGTTAGAATAGTCCTTTCTGATTGTTTGTCTGTCTCGGGATGGTATGCAGAATTGAATCGTAATTCAGTGCTCATAGCTTTTTGCAAACTGACCCAAAATTGTGAAGTGAATCTAGGGTCTCGATCATAAACTATGGATATTGGCATGTCATGCAATCTTACAATCTCGTTTATGTATATATCAGCCAGACGCTCAAGTGAATAAGTTTCTTGTATAGGGAAGAAATGAGCAGACTTAGTTAATCTATCGACAATGACCCAAATCGTGTCCAAGCCTTGAGAAACCTTGGGAAGACCCATCACGAAATTCATGTTGATGTGTTCTCACTTCCATTTTGAAATCTCAAGTGGTTGCAATAGACCCTTTGGCATTTGATGCTCTCTGCCTTGACACGTTGACAAGTTAGACACGTTGAAATAAACTCCGCGATCTCTCTCTTCATATTGCCCAACATTGACAAGTTAGACACGTTGATAAGTTTAAACTTTAATTTTTTTTTAAATCTATATTTTATGAAACTTTACTCATTTTTAAAAAAAATAAATGTTTCTAATATTTTTTCGTTAAAATAATAATTATTTTTAAAATATTTTATTTTAAATATAAAAAATAATTATTATTTAAAAAATATTTTAAAAAAAATATTTTATTTTAAAATATTAAAAATTATTATTATTTTCAAATTATTTTAAAATATTAAATTTAATTAGTATTTGAATTTTTTTTAAATAATATTTTCTTTTAAAATATTAAAAATAATAACTATTTTTAAATTATTTTATTTTAAAATATTAAATATTATTATTATTTTAAAAATAATACTTTGTTTTAAAATATTAAAAATAACTATTTTTCAAATAATTTTTAAATTTATAATATTAAAAATAATTATTAATTTCAAAATAATAATTTATTTTAAAATATTAAATATGATTATTATTTTAAAAATAATTTTTTATTTTAAAATATTGAAAATATTTATTTTATCTTAAAACATTAAAAAATGGGATGGGTCGGGTTGAGTTAAAATTTGGTCAAAAATGAGTCGGGTAGGGGTTGTATTAGGTAGAAAGAACGGAATTGCGAAAAAATATCATTTTAAGGACTTAAATGACAAAAATATAAACTTTAGGAAGGTTTTTGGAAGTGCGTGGCAACTTATAGGGACAGAAGTGTCTTTCTATATAACTATTAAGGGTCGTAGCTAAGGGTGTAAACGAGTCGAACCGGAGCGAACAGAAAGCTACTCGAATTCGATTCGAAATGATAAATTTGTACTCGAATTCGGCTTGAATTAGAATTATATTTAAAAAATTCTACTCAGATTCGACTCGACTCGAATATTTAGTACTCGAATTCGATCCGACTCGACCCGAAAATTTATTCAAACTACTCGCGAGCTTCAAATTCAAGCTCGAATTCGAGTCTTCACATAATAACTAGTTTTATAATAAATATAATTATAAATTGAATTTGTTATTTTACTTGAAAATGAGAAAATATATTAATTATTACACTTTACAAATATAAAATCACAATTAAAATTAAATACAAAACAAAATAATAACTAATTATCTTAATTTGATTTAAATTTATATATATTATAAGAGAATGTATCGAACATCTAATCGAATATGTATTAACCGAGTATGTATCGAATCACAATCAAAAATTCGAGTAGTTTTAATCTGAAACGAGTCGAGTATAACATTGCTCAGATTCTACTCATATTTTTATTCGAACTATTTTTAATGCTCAAATTTAGATCATATTATTAACGAATCCGAGTCTCGCTCGTATTTTTTCGAGTCAAACCCGAACTGTATTGGCTCGTTTACGGCCTTAGACGTAGCTGGGACAGGGAAGTAAATACCAGTCCCTCTGCGTCCCAATATCTAGCAAAGTTTGGAAACATCCATTCCTAATATCAATGCAATTTGCTTAAAACATTTACTTGTTTTCTTGGCAAAAAGGTAGTAAATATTCTTATTTATGAAAAAAAATATAAACTGAATACAAAAGATTTAGATTTAATTTTATATTTTTACAACTCTAAAAATTTGCACTTGCCTAAGAAATTGATATTTCCTAATGTTAAAATAATATTCCATATAAGTCTCCCACATAAAGTTAAGACCACTCACTATTCATGTGAAAGAAATAACGTGAAAATATTAATTTTTTTATGTAAAAATATCAATTACCGTGTACCTATATTGAGACTTCAAAATTAGTAAAAAAAATAATATCTTTCACTAAGAAAATTTAAATTACCAAGCCTCTCATGACTCAATGTTAAAAAACTACTTATAAAATTTTAGGTGCATGAGATAAAATAATAGAATTTCAGTAGATTATAGCATAAAAAAAATTTCAAATTCCATGTATGAGATCATTATAGAGCTCAATTCATTGGAAACAAAATCAAAATTTACATTTTTTTTTACTATAATAATGATACTAAAATACATGTCTGATCTCTATGACCCTGACTAATGGGCATGATAAACCTCTATGAACCATACTCTGTTGCATGCTACTACAGGTCAGATAAACCACCATTTTGCATCAGTTTCTTGTAGTTGGCAGTTGAGTTCAACAAATTGAGAAAAAGACGATCATGTTAAGCCATCGCCAAAAGTCATAGATTGCCCAAGTGCTGTTCTTACACGAATCTGGGAAAACGAGGGAAAAGGGGGTTGGGGGGGGAGACGAATCAGATGACAAAAAATATAGTATGACAATGTTAGCTATATAAATCATGATATTGACCTTTACATCTAGGCAGGGATCGCTGACCATAGTCTTCAATTGGTGAACGACACCAGCATTTTTCAGTTTTGCAACCCGACCAGACGCACCAGGGTTGCTAGGAGAGGTGAGATTTACTAATGTCCAGACAGCAGCTGTACGTAATCGACTGTCATTATCCTGCAAGAACTTGACCATGACAGATTGGGTCTCATTGTCTGCTTGTGGCAAGAGTTGGTGCATAACTGCTTCCTTGTGGAACTCATTCCCAGATGCCACATTGCAAAGGATGTACATTCCCTATATCAAAAGGATGTTCATAATCTATCATAATTCATAAGCAATAAAACAAATTTAAGAAACTACATAAATGTACACATGTTAGGAGTACCATTTTCACGTAACAGTGGATATGTGTATATCAACCTAGCAAAGCTTTCAGAGTGTCAAAAATATGGCTACTTCACATCTCTGCCATGTTAAGAGAACTATTTTTCCATAAAAGTGCATCATCCTATCACTGCTCTCTCAACTCCCTCCACCCCCACCCCAACCCCAACACCAACACCAACCCAAAATATCATTAATGATAACCAACCCAGGGATACTTACAGTCACAATTTTAATTCCATAAAGGGATTTTCAGAGTATCACCAAGTAAAACTTTGTAAGTTGCTCTTAGCAAAGCCACAGTTTAATGTATTCCAGCATTCCAACAAGTGGAATTAATATTCAAGGGCTCACACGAGACATTTTACTAATGAGTGTTGCAGTTTACTAGTGGAGTTTCCGCGCGGGGGGTGGAGGGGATATTAGCAATAATTAACACTGTCATTTTCTACCAAAAGTGTAAAATAAACTAGTATTAACCTCCAACTATTCACTTTAACAAAAAAATGTGGCGCTAAAGTTAACCTGGATTAAAACTTGTGTTTTTGTAGCACTCTGCAGTTGCCTTCCAACAGCATGGAGTAATAGACAATCCTCAACAAAGATATACTCAATAGAATTCATAGGTCCATCAACAAGATTGCGAACAAGGCCTAGAGCTTGCTCTTGGACAGAAGGCTTCGGGTCTGAATGTACAATATTTTTGTGCATTAGTAAGCGTACAGTATCATAAAATCAATGCATTTTTCCTAACAAAATATAGCCATGAAGATTACCACAGATAAGGCTTCTTAATGTGGTTGCTGTAAGCTCAAAGAAAATTCCTTCTTTAGAACTGTTGTCCGCCAGGAACATCAAGTTTCTCAAAGCCCATACGGCATTTACCCTAATAGTAGAATCCATAGATTTTGATAGCTGAACAAGCTGTTTAACGCCTCCACATTTTATGAAAATTGACTTGTGCATGGCGAAATCAACCACTATGTTGCTAATTGCACCAAGGGCAGCAACCTGAAAAACAGAGAAAATTGAAGGATTATCAATTATGCAACTTTTAGCATTAACATAATACAGTAGCATACTGTTTGACATTGTTTCTACAAAATCTCATTGACATTGTTTAAGGTGAATGCTTCTTTAGGAATCATAATTTTCATAACATTAATATGGAAAACGAGTAAAATGCCCGCTTAAGAAATCATTGCAGTTACAACCTCCACCACCCACCACAAGGGGAAAAACAGAAAGTCCCCAAACATACGCACCCAAAAAAATGTATTAACCATCATTACCATAGCTGACCAATCAACCAAAATCAAACTCCAGTTAACATCTGTAATATTCTAATATGATAACCACACGCAAAGCGGCATCTAATGTCCAAGCTCTTTTGCATCACCAACATAACACCCCAACTCCCTGCGCTCAATTGTATCCTTTTCACTACCATAACATCTAAATTAGCAACCTATGCCATAATAATTAAAAACATACTTGTAAAAAATAAACTCAAGTTTCATATTAGAAGTGCTTATACGAATTCTGTTTTTCTTTGCCTTTGATGTGTTTCACTGTCTAGTAAGCTCCTTTGCACCTACACGCTTGTCACCAAGCTTGACAGCTTTTGTCAAAAGTTGAAAACTAAGCCTATTTCATAGTTTGTCTAGTTTCTTATCACTTGCTCACTAGATGGTTGCACCGTATTATATTTCGTCACCCCTAGGTAATTCATGTGTAGATAACCTCTTTACTTGTGTGTGTGTGTGTGTGTATAATAGGAAAGAGAGAAAGAAGAGAGCATAGCTGAGATACTTTAAGAAGAAAATACTTTAGAGATTAGGAAATGGGATTACAAAAGAAAAAGAAAGCTGCATATTAATTAATTTTTTTAAACTTCTATTTAAGGCACATTTATCAGTCGGGGAATAGATAAGTCAAGTCACATAGAAGCAAGCCTTGGGGCAACTAAGGATAAAGGTAAATGATAAAAAATATTTAGATAATGATTACAATTGATTTAAATAATACCGACTACTAAGAGAAAAAGGAATGATTCCTTTTTCAAGGAAAAGAGTACCAGGAAAAAGTGAAGAATTTGAACACTTGAAGTTATATTAAAATCGTGAATATCTTTCTTGAAGCATTAGGGAGTTATTTCAGATAAGAAGTGATTTTTAATTTTACTAATTTTGATTTTCTTTGCTTTTGACACACTTCACTGTGAAACAACCTCCTTTACGTCTGATTGTCACCAACCTTGACAGTTTTTGTCACATGGTGTTAGGTAAACCTATTCCCCAGTTGACCTTGTTGCTTATCAGCTAGTTGTACCATATTATTTTCCTAAACCTCTACGATTTTTCACGAGTAGATTGCCTCCTTACATGGGATATATGTACGGCTCTAACTTTCATTTGACGTTGTTTGTGGAGGACAGCCTTGGAAAGTTGTTGGTGAATATAGGCTGTGTTGCTAGGGAGGGTGGTAAGAGTTGAGATTTAGAGAATTATGAGAAAGAGGGAAGAAAATAACAAAGCGGCAGTACTCTAACAAGAAAGTACTTGAAAGATTTAGAAGAAATGGGAAGATAGAGGCTCCGATAATGAATTGAGTGAGTGAATGTTATTTTGTTGATGTTCAGCTAGAGTAACCAGTAGTGATGTGGAGCCTTGGACATATTTATGAAATACTTTAAGTAAAAACGAGGTTTATTAAATAATTAAGAAAACACGGAGGTTCATAAAAAAAAATTAAGTCAAATGACCTATATTAGGCTAAAATATACTCGCACTAAATATCAAATTAACAATTCAAGTAGATTTCACTTAATTTTGTAAGTTTCCATATGAGCCAAATCATCTAGACTATTTTGGCTGAATTTTAGTTACCATAGAGGGAATGGCCCAAATTGTTTTTATTTGGCAATGCACCTATCTAATATTAGCAACTTTGGAGAAGAAACAAAAAGAATGATGAACAGATCCCGAAGATATCATCAGAAACACAATAAATGCTCAGAGAAAGGAATAAGAGAACCCCGCAGCTTGGCTCAACGGTTTAAGGGAGAACATGAGATCAACCGTAAACCTAGAGGTCCTGAGCTCAACACCCACTGGAAAAAAAAAAGCATAGGAGCCACGGACCGCAGGTTTCGGCGTGTTTCAAAAGCCTTGTTTGGGGTGGGGAGATATAGTCTGATTGCAAGACCGGGAAACTCCTCATAGCAAAACAAAAAAAAAGGAGTAAGACACTAAACTACTATATCCAAGAACCTAAAGATTTGGTGTTTTAAAGATTTATGACTTGATACCACTTTTTAAATAAAGAGGCATATTTAATTTTATAAATTGAAATGATTCTTTATATTCTTTTTCTTATTTTCTGAGTAAGTATAGTTTATTATAAAGTTACAAAGGCACCTCCATCACATATTCACATGCCATATATTAAAGAGGAAAATCCAATAGGACATCATATATTCCTGTTTTGTTTAAATTTTTAACCTTTACCCACTTCAAAAGGCAAGCTATTATGTGACAATTGGTATCTTTATTTAATTGATACTTGTGAGTGTACTTTCCACCTTATTTCGAAATTCATATATGAACCATCTGCCCATCAAATTTAATTGGTTAAAAATGGAGTATTACATTGAAAATAAAAAACAGTGTCTTTAGTTTGAAAGCAATCATTCCCAGATCTGCAAGCAGAAGTCTCTAAGAAATTTGATTTTACAAATAAAAGAGGGGAAAATCTGAATGTAGATAAACATATAAAAACTTTGTTTAACTTGAAACTTTGCAAGACCCAAGAGACCTGAATAAAGTTTTTTAGGTTAATTGGCTTACATAAACATTGTCATATTGCGTATATCATGCCGCTTCAGATTTAGTCACGAGTTTTCTTACTACAAATATATAATATGTTAGCTGAATATGGGATTGCGTGATGCAATTCATACCCTAGGATTGATACCTTGGATTCTATAACAATATTTCAAACTTATTAGCCTTTAAACCCTACAATCAGACATTACTACCCTTGCATACCCTTATACATCCCTATTAGACAAACCCTACTTTTTACTTTGTCCAATCACTCAACCCTACCTTAAAGAAGAAACCCAAGTAACAATCAACCCATTTAAAGAAAAGGATTTCATTTCATAAAAATCAAAAAATTACAAAGCACGAGGACAAGATGCCTTCAGAAAAGGGAAAAGTAAAAAAGAAAATGAAGAAGTGAAAAACATCAAAATCCTTAATGGAGCTTCCTCCAATCTTATGCAAATAGAAATGAAAACCCAGGAAAGCGCCCATAGAAGCCTTAAGGGAAGCAAAGCATTAAACCGTATCCGAAGCAGTGCTCGTGCTCTAACACAAAAATCCCCCTCATTCCTCTGTCCAGACACCCACATAATGAAAAAACACGTGCAACATAACAAAATCTTCCCATCCCAACTCCTCCCAAAACCCCAAAATCTGCTAAGGAGATGCAAGGAAGAATAATAAGTTTCAATCCTCAACGAAATATCACTGCAGAGTGAATAATCCTGCATTTAGGGATATTACTAACAAAAAAATAAAAAATGTACCTGCACAGAAGGAGAAGAATCATCTAAAAGATGAACCAAGGGCATGATGATTACTTCATTCATAAAACGACCTGCACTCAGATGCTGAATGACATCATATCAGCAAAGATCATTATAGACTAACGCCAAAATCAATAAACCAGATATTTGGAATTAAAATTGCACCTGGACTGACCGAGAGACATTCTTTAAACAAACGCATGCTGCAACACGTACCTCCTCACTATCATGATTTAGGGCATCAATCATCAAGTTGAAGGCCTGCATTTCAGGATTAGGCATCTCTACTAAGTACACAATTCAGCATAATTATGTTCATACTGCAAATTTCTTTAAGTTTACTACATTACTAAATACGTCATTCCTAATATGCCTATAAGCACGAGGGTCCTCAGTTTCATCCTTGAATCCTTTAATATTATGGAAAGCCTTGTTGTCTATATCTAAAAACTCAATGAATCGAGAGTCCTAACCTCGAATGGAACATGAAGGAAGGAGTTAAAGCCCAAATGATGAAGATAGCTTTAAAAATTGGTGATATAATGTTTAGTGATTACTGGTTGAAGGAACTTGGTTCCAATTTGGGATGATACTCCATGAGAAAGAAAATGAGATTGTGTACCACAAAAAAATTATCAACATGGAGCCACTCTTAAGCAAAGAATTTCACTCTCTGTGATGAAATTTAGTTTAGCCTGTTGGCAATCTCAAAGGGGTCATGAATGTATTAACTCAAGAAGCCTAAAGCATTTTAGGCCAAGAACTTCAGGTAGAGATGAAGCAGGACTACTTTTGTGGTTTTTAGAAGCAATAGAATACGTGTACAAGGCACACCCAAGTCATTTCCAGAGAATTTTGAGACAAAGTTCTTCATTACTTACATCAAAGGATTTGGCTATGGAAAGGTAGAGTTATGCCAATTCCAACACTTCAAATTTGATGACGGGCGAAGGCTAAGGGAACAACAGCTTGGTATCCATGAGTACATGGATCATTTGGAGGGGGCAAGAGTAAGGCCAAGGGCCTTAGTAACATAATTGTAGTTGTAGGCTTGCTAAATTGTAATAGAGGTTTTTAGATTAAGGACAAGGTAGCATTTGTGTGTGAGAGAAAATAGTTAGGGAGCAAGATAGTGGTTCATTTGAGTTTTTAAGTCTTCTAGTAGTATAAATAGTAGAAGACATTAATTGCATTTAATCTGAATTTCAATGGGAAAAATGGTTTAGTCATTCTCTATCTAGCTCTTTTATCTTCTTCACCTAGTTCTTATTGTTTCTTACTATTTTCTGCCAAAATTCATACTCCATCAGTATTGTTTTGCTACTGTTTTTCTCTAATTCATCAACTAACTTTGATTGTTAGTTGATAAAACTTTTTTGAGATTAAAATCAAGTCAACATCTAGGGTCGATCCTGACAAACGTCATCAACCCCATTACTCCATGTTATCAAATTCAGCTCTCTCCTCCAACAACATTCAACCTCAATAATCTGAACCTACAAAAATGATGCTAGCCAATATTCATGGACACAATTCACAGTGCTGGAACAGCAAGTCAGCACCCAACAATTCCAACTCCATTGCCTTATCAACCACTTACACCTAATCTTCCTCCCACATTCTAAGCCTTATTCCTAGAACCCTAGATCATACTTTCTTCTTCGCATACTTTTCAACTCAAATTTTTTTTAGAATTTAAATTCTTTGTGCTAAAAGTGGAAGATTCTCAGCCACTAGAGTCAAGAAAAAAAACCTACGACCTCTTTCTCTTTCTCTCCACATTCTAAGCCATGTACCTCTAACCACACAATTCTTACCCTTTATAGATAATCTTTTGTCATAACTCGCTCTCCGACTCTTCTCTTGCTTCTCCTTAGCGGGGATTGCATAAACACTTTAATGGTGAGTTTTTTGTCCACATGAACCCTAGCAGTGTTCCAATTGACAAATAATGTAGTCTACACCTATAAGGAACCCCCCCCCCCACCCCAACACGAGGAAGAAAAAAAAGTAGAAGATATATACATCTGAGCAGTTTGAAGGGTTATGTCAGACATCCAGGTCCCTGGTTCAGCTAACTTTCAGTACTGCTCGGATAGGAAATGCAAGTTGGAAAGTAAAGGAAATATGAAAATTAAATAAACAAAAGAAATATAGAAAAGAAACAATTGTTCTGCAAAAAAGTGCAGCAGCACAAGAAAAGTCCAAAACTTCAAGTTGACGCCATTCTATGAGACAACGGACCTTGTGTGAAATGATCGTTGACCTGCAGCTTTCCAATTTTGAGCATAGAGCAGCCAGTGCCAAAAATAACCCTTGATAACGTTTGGGCTGTGATGAAATTCTCTGCAAGTGGTCACAGAGTTTATCAACTACATTTGCCTCGCATGCTAATTTCTGTATATCCTCTTTTTCTGCAATTAAACTAGATAAAACAAAGCCTGATTCATCCCCAACTTGACCAGGATCATCTAGAAGCTCAAGTAATATAAATATCAATTTCGTTTTGATTCCAACACCTTGAAGATAGGAAGGAGAAGTGTTTCTTATAACGATCAAACACGTACAGGCTAGCAATCTTGTCCGAGGGTACCTATCCTTTGTTAACTCGGTTAAACCACTCAATGCTCTTCCACTTTCAGTTCCAACAAACTTTGAGATTACTTCATGATTTTCCTTCATAATTGACACTAGAGACTCTAAACTAGCATCTCTCTGGCTTAGAGAACCTCCAAGAAGAGAAACAAGCTTCTTTACGACTCCAGCATCACTCAGTGCCTTCTGCTCTATGTTTGTCTCACAGGAATGTGTTATGATACTAGAACCAAGTCCAGTAACATTTTCATTCTCACTATTCAACAGTGATAGTAGAAATTCCATGTTTTCTACTTGAAGAAAATCATACTTTGGGGCCAATTTTGATTGATATATCATTCTAAGGGAACGAGCACCACCATCCACAACCTGCAAAACAGAAATAACCATCTAAGATTTAATCAAGAAGATCAAAATTATTGGTCTTGAAAAGATGAAAATCTCAATTTGAAAATACAAATTACGTGATGGAGAGAATTATCGGGAAAAAATTAAAGGATCGAGAAAACTAACACCGCACCCCTTTATTCCCCCCTATTGCCCTTCACATTCACATTGTGCAAAACGATAAGGGTATACCGGTATAGGTTCTGAGACCCCTGTTCGAATGATCTTACAAAAAGAATCCACTACTCCAAGCATCAAAAGTAAGATCGTATAATTTATTTCTTTAAGAAGTCTGTTGAAAATACCATGTTTGAAAGGTTATGTTGAACAAAACTGGATATGGAGACAGATACACATTCATATTAACGTTCAGAGCATTTCAAGTGAAAATTATCCAATAGCATACATTTCGAGAGGACAAAATCATAAAAGCAAGTTACGGAAATGGATAGCTATAATGTCGGTGAATAATGACAAATTTTCGTACTTATCAAGATAGTTATATTAAAATTTGTTTCTTCAAATGCTCAAGTTACCAAAAAAAAAAAAGAAGACACGATTTAAAAAGTTCAACACAACATCATAGGAGTAGGATGAAAAGCAGATATGTCATCAATTCAAGGAATATGCCTCTTAGAAACAATTCTGTAAAATAAAGTACTCTTACAGTCATACTTCAAAAGACAATCTTTGAGAAGACTGTTACGTTAACTTAATTATTACGAGAAAGTTCATAATATGTGATAATGAAGTAAAGGTGAACAAATACAATGTGCACTCTAGTTTGGTGTTGGTACTGAGAAAACTTGAAGATCCAAACCTCACATTGGAAAAATTGTTTACCATTAGGAAGGATTAAAACGGATAAGTTAATAGCCTTTAATACCAATCCATTATGATTATCTTGTACCTTAAGTCCCATATTTCTTCAAGCAAGGTTTCACCCTTTCTGTTCTTCAAGCACAACAGCATTATTCTCATTTTTTGTTGAGTGATCAATGTTCATTAAAGGAAAGTTTTTCACCCTTTTCAATTGACTCAATATTTTATAGTAACAAGGAGGTTAATCTCACTAACATCTCAAAATGGCCATGAATGAATTCAATTTCAAACAATTCCATAAATAGACCTTTAAGTGCATGCTTTTCTCCCTGTTTTTAACTCAATTTTGTCATAGACTAGACTTTCATTTCATCTTTTCCTTGCTGAGAAAACTCGCAAGTGGATACATAAAAGGAGACTCCAAATCAATTTTAAATCATTACTGTGCCTAATACAGTGACTCAATTGAAATTTACCTAATTATTTCGCCAGGAATGAAAATTAAATGATGAAAAAGCCCAAAAAGCATGAAAATTGGATTGGCTTGTATTGTACCTTTTCGTTGGGATGAGAAATGAGACTCAATAAATGAGGAAAAGCTCCGGCATCGAGCACCGCCTTAACGCCGGCATCAACTCCGCACGCGAAGCTTCCAATGGCAGCTACGGACTGGACCAAAAGAGAATTGACATTTCCGTCGCCGTACGGAAAATCGGATACGGCGGAGGAAAGAATTGAGACGACGTAGGGGACGGCTCCGAGCTTGATGTAGGAGAGCTTTTTGGTGCGATTGCCAATTATCTGATTCTTGAGCTCTCTCAAGGCCTTAAGCTTAGCTTCGCCGTCGTCAGAGGCGCCGGTGCTCAGCCGCGAAATTAGGTCATCTGGCCGGCGGTGAGACGACGATGAGGCTGTGGCGGATGCTGGCATTCTGCGATAATTGTCATGTGCGTGTGTTTCTGCGTGATAAGTGTGTGTGAGAGAGAACAAAATATGGTAAGAGATAATTTTGTGTATTAATAATGGGATGGTGATAATTTTAAATTTTTTAATGTCAATTTACCAAATTCTAGAATGAATTTTTTTTCTTGATATTAAATTAACTAAAATCACTAAATTAACTAAAATGTATTTTTTTTCTTGATATTAAAAAAGAGATTAATTTATAGATTTTTATAAACTAGTCTTATCTTATTTTTATTTATAGTACTGTAGAATAACATAAAATTCTGAATTACCATCACAATCTCTATTAATTTAAACATTTAATAAATTTCGAATAAATATGGACTAAAATATATTCATAAACAAAACAGCAAATAAAACCTTTTTTCTTTAATAAAAGGGTACTCTAATTAATGTAAGACCCCAACTTTTTATGAATAAAGATTTAAATGGGATGTATTCAATTAACATTTTTAAAAAAAAAATTAAGTGACAGACTTTTGTAGAGTTTGTGAATTTTAATGATTTTTAAAGACTTTTTTAAAATGACTATTATAGACTCTATGAAATAAGTGACAGCCTTTAATAGACTTCTTACCAATATTTTGATAGACTTTTGTATACTTCTAATATATCTTGTTGTGACGCCCCCAAAATTAGGTATACATCACCCATCTTGAGTCGCCAGATACATGGTACAGAATTCAAATACAACTGTCGTGTACAATACGACAAAACATAACTGTGAGTTTGAATACAATTATTGTCTACTAGAGAGCATACAAACTCAAAAGGTGTCCTCAATACAATATTGTCACACTATTTAACAGAATAGTGAGGACTACTAATACTATTCTCTGGTCCATCACTCCGTTCCCCGACTCGTCCCAGCTATATTCTCATTTCCTGAAGAGAACAGTGAAAGAAAGGGTGAGCTCAACTAGCCCAGTAAGAAATATTATGACTAAGATAATGCAGAATAAATTATCATTAGCCTTCAACAGTGTTAAACTGATAAAATACAATAAACATCAAGTTTAACTACAGCGGAACCAGCAATCCATTAAAAGAGTCAAGTAGAAAATAAAATCTACTATCTTTTATGATTTAAAAGGTTTTTCATTATCGTTATAGCTGAGACTCAGCTTAATAAATATTCCACATCCTCGAATCACCCCCGCACTACGACCAAGGATATTCTTTAGTATCACGACCACAATTATTCATGCACTACAGCCAAGAATATTTGTGTATTCATCAATGGTCATGATCATGCCAACAACTGTCCATCAATGCACTACGGGCCAATGAGGATTTTTAATTTTTACATCATTTGTAACATTACGGTCATGATTACACCGAATAATCCCTGGTCATAATCATACCAAGTCCATCTATGCACTACAGGCCACAGATGACTTTCAACAAGATATAAACATGAGGATGATGACAATGATATAAAAATTCAATAAAACAAGTTCAAGAATTATTTTATCCAGGAATTATTAACGTTCAAATTTGTCAACACGATTCTGTTTTGTGGTGTAAAATTCAAGAATGATCAAAAGAATATTTCTATGAAAGGATACTGGATGAAGCGCAAATATCAAGGATATTCCACTAATTTCATGGAGCATAGAAGTCAAAGTTTTATCCAACTGAGTATAATAAAGAATGGAATAACAAAAGAAATCACCATGCATGCGATAGACCGCACAGACAGGTTATTCCAGCAGAATAATAATAACGGAACCAGGTCAGGTGAAATTCACACCGACAGGATGTTCCAACAGAATAATAAAGAATGGAACCAGGTCCGGTGTAAAACACACAGACAGGATATTCCAACAAAATAATAAATAATGGAACCAGGTCCGGTGTAAAACACACAGACAGGATATTCCAATAGAATAATAAAGAATGGAACCAGGTCCGGTGTAAAACACACAGACAGGATATTCCGACAGAAATATAAGGACAGGATAGTAAATGGATGTCACCAAGTATAGGGTATTCCGCGTATACCGGTTATTCCAACAGAATAATAATGAATGGAATAACATAAGGATTTCACCAAGTATAGGGTGTACCGCGTATACAGGTCATGTATAGGGTATGCCACTTTTACAGGTTATTCCAACAGAATAACAAAGAATGGAAGAACATAAGTTCTCTTCAAGAAGAAAGAATAACACCCCTTACCGTATTAAGAGATTGAATACTGCAGTCGTGTAATAACCGAATACTCTTCTTCTTTCTCTCTTACTCTATCTATACTTTCTCTCTCTATAGCTTGAACGAATTCGTGAAAAATAATGAAGCCCTAGGCCTCTATTTATAGAAGATTTATTACTATTTACGAAAGTATTTACTATTTACGAAGGTAATTACTATTGACGAAGGTAATTACTATTTATGAAAGAGACTCTTAGATGATGACATATGGCCCCCCCATAAATAATTCAACTTACCACAAACGTCTAATAATAGACTCTTTATATACATCAAGGATTGAATAAAAATTACCAAAAATCATTTTAACACATATTTAATCTTCCAACAATTATTAATCATTTATAACTTGTCGTCTCAATTATTATTTAAATAATATAACATATTATACAGATGATACTGTGACAATAATTGAATCAATAATATAAGAGATATGATGCAGCAATTACTGTAGCAATATTTGAGTATAGCTGAGTGACTTCTCACGTAAGCATCAATAATCAATACCGTGTGCTACTATGCAACAACGCGTATTACTGTACTTTTACTACCGAGTAGTTCAACAGTTTTTAACGGTCACACCTCCGCCGTTATTTTATAGAAAGATAATTTTGTCGTTTTCTAACTATGACAATACTTCCGTTGTGGGGTCCACCAATGATTGTGCCGTCGTACGAATATTCCCCGACAAAAAGAATATTCCCCGACCAAACGAATATTTTATAACAACTTGCGTACTTTGCAAAATTTATAAATATTACCCACAACTATAAAATTATATCAAATTTATTCCATAATATTCCAAAAATAATAATTATGAAAATTCATCTTTATTTATAAAAACTGGGGTCTTACAACCTCCTCTTCTTATGAAATTTCGCCCTCGAAATTAGGGTACGTACCTGGTATGTCAAAGAGGTAAGGATACCTTGATTTCATTTCAGATTCTAACTCCCAAGTCATTTCCTCAACATCGTGGTTTCTCCACAAAACTTTGACTTGAGGTATAACCTTGGAGCGTAGAATATGTTCCTTCTTATCCAAGATTTGAACAGGAATCTCTTCATACGTCAGATCTTCTGCTATTTCGTCCGGTTCTAACTCAATAATGTGGTTCGGGTCTTTCACATATTTTCGTAACATGGATATGTGAAAAACGTTATGAACACGAGACATACTTGGCGGTAAAGCGAGTCTATAGGCCACAGTTCCTATTCAATCGAGGATTAAAAATGGACCGATGAATCGAGGATTGAGTTTTCCTCTCTTTCCAAATCTTGTAACTCCTTTCCATGGAGTAACACGTAATAACACATGATCTCCTATATTGAATTCCACGTCCTTTCGATGAAGATCAACATAACTCTTTTGTCGACTTTGTGAGGTTTTTATACGTTGTCGGATCGTTTGAATCTTTTCTGTAGTCATACGTACCAACTCCGGTCCCAACAACGTTGCTTCACCCACCTCATCCCAGCATACTGGAGAACGACACTTTCTTCCATACAACGCTTCGAATGGAGCCATGCCAATACTTGCTTGATAACTGTTGTTGTAGGAAAACTCCACCAATGGTAAGAACTTGTCCCAACTTCCCTTGAAATCAAGGACACAGAGTCTTAATAGATCTTCGAGAGTTTGAATAGTCCTCTCCGACTGTCCGTCCGTCTGAGGATGATATGCCGAGCTAAATCGTAAGTCTGTGCCCATAGCTTTTTGTAAACTAACCCAAAATCTTGAAGTAAATCTTGGGTCTCGATCAGAAACTATGGATACCGGCATACCATGCAGTCTTACAATCTCGTTTATGTACATACGAGCAAGACGTTCAAGTGTATAAGTTTCTCGTATCGGTAAGAAATGAGCAGACTTGGTCAATCTATCAACAATAACCCAAATCGCATCTATGCCTTGAGAAACCTTTGGAAGACCGGTAACGAAATCCATGGTAATGTGTTCCCACTTCCATTCTGGAATTTCAAGTGGTTGCAATGGACCTTTTGGTACTTGATGCTCCGTTTTAACTCGTTGACAAGTTAGACACCTTGAGATAAGCAACGCTATCTCTCTCTTCATATTACTCCACCAAAATGTATGACGAATATCATGATACATTTTGGTACTCCCAGGATGGATTGCAAACGGTGTATTGTGCGCCTCCATCATGATTTTATACTTTAAATCAGGGTCGTTAGGAACACAAAGTCTAGAGTTGACTCGAAGTATTCCTTCTTCATCGATTCTTGCTTCCGGCATAGCACCTTCTTGCACTTTCTTCTTCATACGCATCAGCTCCAGGTCTGTAGCTTGAGCAACTTTAACTTTATCGATTAAAGTCGGTTCTACTCATATATTCGCCATCGTCACATGCGTCCCTGAAGTCTTTAACTCTATCCCCATCCTTTGCAAGTCACACAAAATGGGCCCTTGCGTTGACAATATCGCACTCGTACTTGCATGTGATCTTCTACTCAATGCGTCAGCTACCACGTTTGCTTTTCCAGGATGGTATTGGATGGTATTATCATAATCTTTCAACAGTTCAAGCCAACGTCGTTGTCGCATGTTGAGTTCCTTTTGAGTGAAGAAATATTTGAGGCTTTTATGATCCGTAAAGATCTCCACTTTCTCCCCATACAAGTAATGCCTCCAAATTTTAAGTGCAAAGACAACAGCTGCCAACTCTAGATCATGAGTAGGATAATTCTTCTCATATTCTTTGAGTTGTCGCGAGGCATAGGCTATGACTTTTCCATGTTGCATGAGAACACATCCCAGCCCTTTGCCCGAAGCATCACTGTAGATGACAAATCCCTCCGAGCCAGACGGTATTGTCAGAACAGGTGCTGAAATGAGTCTCCTCTTGAGTTCTTGAAAACTCTTCTCACATTCTTCGCTCCAACCGAACTTTGTATCTTTCCGAGTCAGCTGAGTCAATGGAGTAGCGATTCGAGAAAATCCTTCCACAAATCGTCGATAATAACCAGCTAAACCGAGAAAGCTACGTACTTCGGTCACTGATTTAGGTTGCTCCCAGCTTTGAATAGCTTCAATCTTTGCTGGGTCAACAGATATTCCACGACTTGATACCACGTGCCCAAGGAATGCTACTTCCTCAAGCCAGAACTCGCATTTCTTCAACTTGGCATAAAGCTTATATTCACGAAGCTTTTGGAGTGTCAGCCTCAAGTGTTGCTCATGATCTTCACGGCTTTTGAAATAAATAAGGATGTCGTCAATAAAGACGACCACAAAATGATCCAAATATTCTTTGAATACTCGGTTCATCATATCCATGAAGGCAGCAGGAGCATTAGTCAATCCAAAGGACATGACTAAGAATTCATAATGCCCGTACCGAGTTCTGAAAGCCGTCTTTGGAATGTCATCGGTTCTAATCTTTAATTGGTGATACCCGGAACGAAGATCGATCTTTGAAAAGAATTTGGCTCCTTGCAACTGGTCAAATAGATCATCAATTCGTGGCAATGGATACCTATTTTTGATGGTGACATGATTTAACTCCCGATAATCAATACAAAGTCGCATACTCCCATCTTTCTTCTTCACGAACAGAACAGGAGCACCCCAAGGAGAAGTACTAGGACGAATAAAGCCAATGTCTAATAATTCCTGCAGTTGGGTTTTTAACTCCTGAAGTTCAATAGGAGCCATTCGATATGGGGCTTTAGAAATGGGTTTTGTACCGGGTTCAAGGTCGATACAAAATTCAATCTCACGCTCTGGGGGTAGGCCAGGAAGTTCTTCGGGGAATACGTCAGGAAATTCATTAACAATAGAAATATCGTTCAAAACTGACGTATTTTTGTTTAAATCTGTGACATGAGCTAAGAAAGCTTGACATCCGTTTTTCAATAAACGAATAGCTTTATGGCTTGAGATGACCGTGATTGATTTTAATGGTTTGGTCGCTTGAATTCGCATAATAGGTTGATTAGGAATATGAAAGCTAACAACCATATGGAAACAATCAATTTTTGCATGATAAGTAGTTAACCAATCAATCCCTAGAATCACGTCAAATGCAAGTATTTTCAATGAAATAAGATCTACAGGTAATGTGAGGGTACCGATTTGAACCAAACAAGACTTATAAACAGTGGATGTAATAAAGGTTTCTCCCAACGGAGTTTCTACAGATAAGTCAAAGTCCAATTTCTCCGGAGTCAAATTTAATCGATGAGCGCAAGTAGGAGAAATAAAAGAATGGGTAGAACCGGTATCGAATAAAGTATAGACTTCGTTAGAGTTTATGATAAGCTTACCCGTGATGACCTCATTCGGGTTCCTTGCTTTCTGGGAGGTCACAACAAACGCTCTCCCTTGCACTACCGGCTTTGACCTTTCTGGGACGGCCTTTGGTGCCTCCACCCTAGTTGAATTGGTCTTTGGTAAACGACAAAATCGGGCCAAATGACCTTCTCTTCCACAATTATAACATACTTTGGACGGCATCGCGCAATTTGGACTGATGTGTCCCTCCCCTCCGCACTTGAAGCATATGATAGGTGGTCTTTCTCCTTCCTTAACAACGGGTGCTGGTGCTGACGTCTTTCCATCATTGTTGAATCTCCTCTTTTTGAAATGTCCATTCTTATTGTTTTGGCCCTGATTACCACCGAAGTGGTTACCATTTCTGGCCTGATGATGTCCTCCACGCTTGTTGTCACCGCTTCGATGACTGCTCTCACTGGTATTATCATTTTGTCGGCTGCTCTCTTTTGATTGCGTTGACTCGTTATCGCGCTCTACCAACTGAGCCCTATTTACAACATCAGAATACAAACACAGTTTATGAGAAATAAGATGTTGACGTATCTCCGGCTTCAAACCTCTTAAAAACATTCGCGCCATTCTCTCTTTATTATCCACCAAATGGGACGCAAACCGTGATAACTCTGCAAATTTTGCCTCGTACTGCGACACGGTCATATTATTTTGTTCCAACTTAATAAACTCCACCTCCTTCATGTGGCGAATACTTTCGGGAAAGTATTTATCATTGAACAGCTCCTGGAACTTCTCCCAAGACATCTTCAGTACGGCAGGTTGAGTACGTTTTACCGATTCCCACCAGTAATCTGCCTCTCCGCGCAACATAAAGGCGACAAAGGGAACCTTTTGCTCCTCGGAGCATCCCAAGACATCAAATATCTTGGTCATCTGCTTTATCCATGTTTCCGCCATAAGTGGTTTTGGCTCTCCCTTAAACTCCGGTGGTCCCAGCTCCTTGAACTGTTTAGCGGTGACCGCCCGAGAATTTCCCGCGTTTCCATCTATATTTTGGACAGGAGTTGCTCTCGCCTGCTGCTGCATGAATTGCATAAAACCTCTGAACATTTGATCATTCGTCATTTGGTCAGTGTTGTTGTTTGCATGAGGATTTTCGCCTTCCTGGTGCACATTATCCTGATTATTGATATGTGGTGAATCAACGATCGCCTGTGCTCCATTGCCAATCTCAACATTCTCAGATGTCATTTTCAGATACTGCCACAAAACAAAAGGTTAATTGACATGTAACATATTATCCCTATATTCTGACCGACCAATAAAATAGCACATAAACTTAGGTAGGTCATACTAGCGAAGGAATTCCCCGTCTCTCCCATCCTAGTATTATTCTCACATCTTAGCCAGGGATCATATCCCTAAGCTCTGATACCAACTGTGACGCCCCCAAAATTAGGTATACATCACCCATCTTGAGTCGCCAGATACATGGTACAGAATTCAAATACAACTGTCGTGTACAATACGACAAAACATAACTGTGAGTTTGAATACAATTATTGTCTACTAGAGAGCATACAAACTCAAAAGGTGTCCTCAATACAATATTGTCACACTATTTAACAGAATAGTGAGGACTACTAATACTATTCTCTGGTCCATCACTCCGTTCCCCGACTCGTCCCAGCTATATTCTCATTTCCTGAAGAGAACAGTGAAAGAAAGGGTGAGCTCAACTAGCCCAGTAAGAAATATTATGACTAAGATAATGCAGAATAAATTATCATTAGCCTTCAACAGTGTTAAACTGATAAAATACAATAAACATCAAGTTTAACTACAGCGGAACCAGCAATCCATTAAAAGAGTCAAGTAGAAAATAAAATCTACTATCTTTTATGATTTAAAAGGTTTTTCATCATCGTTATAGCTGAGACTCAGCTTAATAAATATTCCACATCCTCGAATCACCCCCGCACTACGACCAAGGATATTCTTTAGTATCACGACCACAATTATTCATGCACTACAGCCAAGAATATTTGTGTATTCATCAATGGTCATGATCATGCCAACAACTGTCCATCAATGCACTACGGGCCAATGAGGATTTTTAATTTTTACATCATTTGTAACATTACGGTCATGATTACACCGAATAATCCCTGGTCATAATCATACCAAGTCCATCTATGCACTACAGGCCACAGATGACTTTCAACAAGATATAAACATGAGGATGATGACAATGATATAAAAATTCAATAAAACAAGTTCAAGAATTATTTTATCCAGGAATTATTAACGTTCAAATTTGTCAACACGATTCTGTTTTGTGGTGTAAAATTCAAGAATGATCAGAAGAATATTTCTATGAAAGGATACTGGATGAAGCGCAAATATCAAGGATATTCCACTAATTTCATGGAGCATAGAAGTCAAAGTTTTATCCAACTGAGTATAATAAAGAATGGAATAACAAAAGAAATCACCATGCATGCGATAGACCGCACAGACAGGTTATTCCAGCAGAATAATAATAACGGAACCAGGTCAGGTGAAATTCACACCGACAGGATGTTCCAACAGAATAATAAAGAATGGAACCAGGTCCGGTGTAAAACACACAGACAGGATATTCCAACAGAATAATAAATAATGGAACCAGGTCCGGTGTAAAACACACAGACAGGATATTCCAATAGAATAATAAAGAATGGAACCAGGTCCGGTGTAAAACACACAGACAGGATATTCCGACAGAAATATAAGGACAGGATAGTAAATAGATGTCACCAAGTATAGGGTATTCCGCGTATACCGGTTATTCCAACAGAATAATAATGAATGGAATAACATAAGGATTTCACCAAGTATAGGGTGTACCGCGTATACAGGTCATGTATAGGGTATGCCACTTTTACAGGTTATTCCAACAGAATAACAAAGAATGGAAAAACATAAGTTCTCTTCAAGAAGAAAGAATAACACCCTTTACCGTATTAAGAGATTGAATACTGCAGTCGTGTAATAACCGAATACTCTTCTTCTTTCTCTCTTACTCTCTCTATACTTTCTCTCTCTATAGCTTGAACGAATTCGTGAAAAATAATGAAGCCCTAGGCCTCTATTTATAGAAGATTTATTACTATTTACGAAAGTATTTACTATTTACGAAGGTAATTACTATTGACGAAGGTAATTACTATTTATGAAAGAGACTCTTAGATGATGACATATGGCCCCCCCATAAATAATTCAACTTACCACAAACGTCTAATAATAGACTCTTTATATACATCAAGGATTGAATAAAAATTACCAAAAATCATTTTAACACATATTTAATCTTCCAACAATTATTAATCATTTATAACTTGTCGTCTCAATTATTATTTAAATAATATAACATATTATACAGATGATACTGTGACAATAATTGAATCAATAATATAAGAGATATGATGCAGCAATTACTGTAGCAATAATTGAGTATAGCTGAGTGACTTCTCACGTAAGCATCAATAATCAATACCGTGTGCTACTATGCAACAACGCGTATTACTGTACTTTTACTACCGAGTAGTTCAACAGTTTTTAACGGTCACACCTCCGCCGTTATTTTATAGAAAGATAATTTTGTCGTTTTCTAACTATGACAATACTTCCGTTGTGGGGTCCACCAATGATTGTGCCGTCGTACGAATATTCCCCGACAAAAAGAATATTCCCCGACCAAACGAATATTTTATAACAACTTGCGTACTTTGCAAAATTTATAAATATTACCCACAACTATAAAATTATATCAAATTTATTCCATAATATTCCAAAAATAATAATTATGAAAATTCATCTTTATTTATAAAAACTGGGGTCTTACAACCTCCTCTTCTTATGAAATTTCGCCCTCGAAATTAGGGTACGTACCTGGTATGTCAAAGAGGTAAGGATACCTTGATTTCATTTCAGATTCTAACTCCCAAGTCATTTCCTCAACATCGTGGTTTCTCCACAAAACTTTGACTTGAGGTATAACCTTGGAGCGTAGAATATGTTCCTTCTTATCCAAGATTTGAACAGGAATCTCTTCATACGTCAGATCTTCTGCTATTTCGTCCGGTTCTAACTCAATAATGTGGTTCGGGTCTTTCACATATTTTCGTAACATGGATATGTGAAAAACGTTATGAACACGAGACATACTTGGCGGTAAAGCGAGTCTATAGGCCACAGTTCCTATTCGATCGAGGATTAAAAATGGACCGATGAATCGAGGATTGAGTTTTCCTCTCTTTCCAAATCTTGTAACTCCTTTTCATGGAGTAACACGTAATAACACATGATCTCCTATATTGAATTCCACGTCCTTTCGATGAAGATCAACATAACTCTTTTGTCGAATTTATGAGGTTTTTATACGTTGTCGGATCGTTTGAATCTTTTCCGTAGTCATACGTACCAACTCCGGTCCCAACAACGTTGCTTCACCCACCTCATCCCAGCATACTGGAGAACGACACTTTCTTCCATACAACGCTTCGAATGGAGCCATGCCAATACTTGCTTGATAACTGTTGTTGTAGGAAAACTCCACCAATGGCAAGAACTTGTCCCAACTTCCCTTGAAATCAAGGACACAGAGTCTTAATAGATCTTCGAGAGTTTGAATAGTCCTCTCCGACTGTCCGTCCGTCTGAGGATGATATGCCGAGCTAAATCGTAAGTCTGTGCCCATAGCTTTTTGCAAACTAACCCAAAATCTTGAAGTAAATCTTGGGTCTCGATCAGAAACTATGGATACCGGCATACCATGCAGTCTTACAATCTCGTTTATGTACATACGAGCAAGACGTTCAAGTGTATAAGTTTCTCGTATCGGTAAGAAATGAGCAGACTTGGTCAATCTATCAACAATAACCCAAATCGCATCTATGCCTTGAGAAACCTTTGGAAGACCGGTAACGAAATCCATGGTAATGTGTTCCCACTTCCATTCTGGAATTTCAAGTGGTTGCAATGGACCTTTTGGTACTTGATGCTCCGCTTTAACTCGTTGACAAGTTAGACACCTTGAGATAAACAACGCTATCTCTCTCTTCATATTACTCCACCAAAATGTATGACGAATATCATGATACATTTTGGTACTCCCAGGATGGATTGCAAACGGTGTATTGTGCGCCTCCATCATGATTTTATACTTTAAATCAGGGTCGTTAGGAACACAAAGTCTAGAGTTGACTCGAAGTATTCCTTCTTCATCGATTCTTGCTTCCGGCATAGCACCTTCTTGCACTTTCTTCTTCATACGCATCAGCTCCAGGTCTGTAGCTTGAGCAACTTTAACTTTATCGATTAAAGTCGGTTCTACTCAGTATATTCGCCATCGTCACATGCGTCCCTGAAGTCTTTAACTCTATCCCCATCCTTTGCAAGTCACACAAAATGGGCCCTTGCGTTGACAATATCGCACTCGTACTTGCATGTGATCTTCTACTCAATGCGTCAGCTACCACGTTTGCTTTTCCAGGATGGTATTGGATGGTATGATCATAATCTTTCAACAGTTCAAGCCAACGTCGTTGTCGCATGTTGAGTTCCTTTTGAGTGAAGAAATATTTGAGGCTTTTATGATCCGTAAAGATCTCCACTTTCTCCCCATACAAGTAATGCCTCCAAATTTTAAGTGCAAAGACAACAGCTGCCAACTCTAGATCATGAGTAGGATAATTCTTCTCATATTCTTTGAGTTGTCGCGAGGCATAGGCTATGACTTTTCCATGTTGCATGAGAACACATCCCAGCCCTTTGCCCGAAGCATCACTGTAGATGACAAATCCCTCCGAGCCAGACGGTATTGTCAGAACAGGTGCTGAAATGAGTCTCCTCTTGAGTTCTTGAAAACTCTTCTCACATTCTTCGCTCCAACCGAACTTTGTATCTTTCCGAGTCAGCTGAGTCAATGGAGTAGCGATTCGAGAAAATCCTTCCACGAATCTTCGATAATAACCAGCTAAACCGAGAAAGCTACGTACTTCGGTCACTGATTTAGGTTGCTCCCAGCTTTGAATAGCTTCAATCTTTGCTGGGTCAACAGATATTCCACGACTTGATACCACGTGCCCAAGGAATGCTACTTCCTCAAGCCAGAACTCGCATTTCTTCAACTTGGCATAAAGCTTATATTCACGAAGCTTTTGGAGTGTCAGCCTCAAGTGTTGCTCATGATCTTCACGGCTTTTGGAATAAATAAGGATGTCGTCAATAAAGACGACCACAAAATGATCCAAATATTCCTTGAATACTCGGTTCATCATATCCATGAAGGCAGCAGGAGCATTAGTCAATCCAAAGGACATGACTAAGAATTCATAATGCCCGTACCGAGTTCTGAAAGCCGTCTTTGGAATGTCATCGGTTCTAATCTTTAATTGGTGATACCCGGAACGAAGATCGATCTTTGAAAAGAATTTGGCTCCTTGCAACTGGTCAAATAGATCATCAATTCGTGGCAATGGATACCTATTTTTGATGGTGACATGATTTAACTCCCGATAATCAATACAAAGTCGCATACTCCCATCTTTCTTCTTCACGAACAGAACAGGAGCACCCCAAGGAGAAGTACTAGGACGAATAAAGCCAATGTCTAATAATTCCTGCAGTTGGGTTTTTAACTCCTGAAGTTCAATAGGAGCCATTCGATATGGGGCTTTAGAAATGGGTTTTGTACCGGGTTCAAGGTCGATACAAAATTCAATCTCACGCTCTGGGGGTAGGCCAGGAAGTTCTTCGGGGAATACGTCAGGAAATTCATTAACAATAGAAATATCGTTCAAAACTGACGTATTTTTGTTTAAATCTGTGACATGAGCTAAGAAAGCTTGACATCCGTTTTTCAATAAACGAATAGCTTTATGGCTTGAGATGACCGTGATTGATTTTAATGGTTTGGTCGCTTGAATTCGCATAATAGGTTGATTAGGAATATGAAAGCTAACAACCTTATGGAAACAATCAATTTTTGCATGATAAGTAGTTAACCAATCAATCCCTAGAATCACGTCAAATGCAAGTATTTTCAATGAAATAAGATCTACAGGTAATGTGAGGGTACCGATTTGAACCAAACAAGACTTATAAACAGTGGATGTAATAAAGGTTTCTCCCAACGGAGTTTCTACAGATAAGTCAAAGTCCAATTTCTCCGGAGTCAAATTTAATCGATGAGCACAAGTAGGAGAAATAAAAGAATGTGTAGAATCGGTATCGAATAAAGTATAGACTTCGTTAGAGTTTATGATAAGCTTACCCGTGATGACCTCATTCGGGTTCCTTGCTTTCTGGGAGGTCACAACAAACGCTCTCCCTTGCACTACCGGCTTTGACCTTTCTGGGACGGCCTTTGGTGCCTCCACCCTAGTTGAATTGGTCTTTGGTAAACGACAAAATCGGGCCAAATGACCTTCTCTTCCACAATTATAACATACTTTGGACGGCATCGCGCAATTTGGACTGATGTGTCCCTCCCCTCCGCACTTGAAGCATATGATAGGTGGTCTTTCTCCTTCCTTAACAACGGGTGCTGGTGCTGACGTCTTTCCATCATTGTTGAATCTCCTCTTTTTGAAATGTCCATTCTTATTGTTTTGGCCCTGATTACCACCGAAGTGGTTACCATTTCTGGCCTGATGATGTCCTCCACGCTTGTTGTCACCGCTTCGATGACTGCTCTCACTGGTATTATCATTTTGTCGGCTGCTCTCTTTTGATTGCGTTGACTCGTTATCGCGCTCTACCAACTGAGCCCTATTTACAACATCAGAATACAAACACAGTTTATGAGAAATAAGATGTTGACGTATCTCCGGCTTCAAACCTCTTAAAAACATTCGCGCCATTCTCTCTTCATTATCCACCAAATGGGACGCAAACCGTGATAACTCTGCAAATTTTGCCTCGTACTGCGACACGGTCATATTATTTTGTTCCAACTTAATAAACTCCACCTCCTTCATGTGGCGAATACTTTCGGGAAAGTATTTATCATTGAACAGCTCCTGGAACTTCTCCCAAGACATCTTCAGTACGGCAGGTTGAGTACGTTTTACCGATTCCCACCAGTAATCTGCCTCTCCGCGCAACATAAAGGCGGCAAAGGGAACCTTTTGCTCCTCGGAGCATCCCAAGACATCAAATATCTTGGTCATCTGCTTTATCCATGTTTCCGCCATAAGTGGTTTTGGCTCTCCCTTAAACTCCGGTGGTCCCAGCTCCTTGAACTGTTTAGCGGTGACCGCCCGAGAAGTTTCCCGCGTTTCCATCTACGTTTTGGACAGGAGTTGCTCTCGCCTGCTGCTGCATGAATTGCATAAAACCTCTGAACATTTGATCATTCGTCATTTGGTCAGTGTTGTTGTTTGCATGAGGATTTTCGCCTTCCTGGTGCACATTATCCTGATTATTGATATGTGGTGAATCAACGATCGCCTGTGCTCCATTGCCAATCTCAACATTCTCAGATGTCATTTTCAGATACTGCCACAAAACAAAAGGTTAATTGACATGTAACATATTATCCCTATATTCTGACCGACCAATAAAATAGCACATAAACTTAGGTAGGTCATACTAGCGAAGGAATTCCCCGTCTCTCCCCTCCTAGTACTATTCTCACATCTTAGCCAGGGATCATATCCCTAAGCTCTGATACCAACTGTGACGCCCCCAAAATTAGGTATACATCACCCATCTTGAGTCGCCAGATACATGGTACAGAATTCAAATACAACTTACTAATACAACTGTCGTGTACAATACGACAAAACATAACTGTGAGTTTGAATACAATTATTGTCTACTAGAGAGCATACAAACTCAAAAGGTGTCCTCAATACAATTATTGTCACACTATTTAACAGAATAGTGAGGACTACTAATACTATTCTCTGGTCCATCACTCCGTTCCCCGACTCGTCCCAGCTATATTCTCATTTCCTGAAGAGAACAGTGAAAGAAAGGGTGAGCTCAACTAGCCCAGTAAGAAATATTATGACTAAGATAATGCAGAATAAATTATCATTAGCCTTCAACAGTGTTAAACTGATAAAATACAATAAACATCAAGTTTAACTACAGCGGAACCAGCAATCCATTAAAAGAGTCAAGTAGAAAATAAAATCTACTATCTTTTATGATTTAAAAGGTTTTTCATCATCGTTATAGCTGAGACTCAGCTTAATAAATATTCCACATCATCGAATCACCCCCGCACTACGGCCAAGGATATTCTTTAGTATCACGACCACAATTATTCATGCACTACAGCCAAGAATATTTGTGTATTCATCAATGGTCATGATCATGCCAACAACTGTCCATCAATGCACTACGGGCCAATGAGGATTTTTAATTTTTACATCATTTGTAACATTACGGTCATGATTACACCGAATAATCCCTGGTCATAATCATACCAAGTCCATCTATGCACTACAGGCCACAGATGACTTTCAACAAGAATATAAACATGAGGATGATGACAATGATATAAGAATTCAATAAAACAAGTTCAAGAATTATTTTATCCAGGAATTATTAACGTTCAAATTTGTCAACACGATACTGTTTTGTGGTGTAAAATTCAAGAATGATCAGAAGAATATTTCTATGAAAGGATACTGGATGAAGCGCAAATATCAAGGATATTCCACTAATTTCATGGAGCATAGAAGTCAAAGTTTTATCCAACTGAGTATAATAAAGAATGGAATAACAAAAGAAATCACCATGCATGCGATAGACCGCACAGACAGGTTATTCCAGCAGAATAATAATAACGGAACCAGGTCAGGTGAAATTCACACCGACAGGATGTTCCAACAGAATAATAAAGAATGGAACCAGGTCCGGTGTAAAACACACAGACAGGATATTCCAACAGAATAATAAATAATGGAACCAGGTCCGGTGTAAAACACACAGACAGGATATTCCAACAGAATAATAAAGAATGGAACCAGGTCCGGTGTAAAACACACAGACAGGATATTCCGACAGAAATATAAGACAGGATAGTAAATGGATGTCACCAAGTATAGGGTATTCCGCGTATACCGGTTATTCCAACAGAATAATAATGAATGGAATAACATAAGGATTTCACCAAGTATAGGGTGTACCGCGTATACAGGTCATGTATAGGGTATGCCACTTTTACAGGTTATTCCAACAGAATAACAAAGAATGGAAGAACATAAGTTCTCTTCAAGAAGAAAGAATAACACCCCTTACCGTATTAAGAGATTGAATACTGCAGTCGTGTAATAACCGAATACTCTTCTTCTTTCTCTCTTATTCTCTCTATACTTTCTCTCTCTATAGCTTGAGCGAATTCGTGAAAAATAATGAAGCCTTAGGCCTCTATTTATAGAAGATTTATTACTATTTACGAAAGTATTTACTATTTACGAAGGTAATTACTATTGACGAAGGTAATTACTATTTACGAAGGTAATTACTATTTACGAAGGTAATTACTATTTACAAAAGTAATTACTATTTATGAAAAAGACTCTTAGATGATGACATATGGCCCCCCATAAATAATTCAACTTACCACAAACGTCTAATAATAGACTCTTTATATACATCAAGGATTAAATAAAAATTACCAGAAATCATTTTATTTTAATCAGCACATATTTAATCTTTCAACAATTATTAATCATTTATAACTTGTCGTCTCAATTATTATTTAAATAATATAACATATTATACAGATGATACTGTGACAATAATTGAATCAATAATATAAGAGATATGATGCAGCAATTACTGTAGCAATAATTGAGTATAGCTGAGTGACTTCTCACGTAAGCATCAATAATCAATACCGTGTGCTACTATGCAACAACGCGTATTACTGTACTTTTACTACCGAGTAGTTCAACAGTTTTTAACGGTCACACCTCCGCCGTTATTTTATAGAAAGATAATTTTGTCGTTTTCTAACTATGACAATACTTCCGTTGTGGGGTCCACCAATGATTGTGCCGTCGTACGAATATTCCCCGACAAAAAGAATATTCCCCGACCAAACGAATATTTTATAACAACTTGCGTACTTTGCAAAATTTATAAATATTACCCACAACTATAAAATTATATCAAATTTATTCCATAATATTCAAAAATAATAATTATGAAAATTCATCTTTATTTATAAAAACTGGGGTCTTACAACCTCCCCTTCTTATGAAATTTCGCCCTCGAAATTAGGGTACGTACCTGGTATGTCAAAGAGGTAAGGATACCTTGATTTCATTTCAGATTCTAACTCCCAAGTCATTTCCTCAACATCGTGGTTTCTCCACAAAACTTTGACTTGAGGTATAACCTTGGAGCGTAGAATATGTTCCTTCTTATCCAAGATTTGAACAGGAATCTCTTCATACGTCAGATCTTCTGCTATTTCGTCCGGTTCTAACTCAATAATGTGGTTCGGGTCTTTCACATATTTTCGTAACATGGATATGTGAAAAACGTTATGAACACGAGACATACTTGGCGGTAAAGCGAGTCTATAGGCCACAGTTCCTATTCGATCGAGGATTAAAAATGGACCGATGAATCGAGGATTGAGTTTTCCTCTCTTTCCAAATCTTGTAACTCCTTTCCATGGAGTAACACGTAACAACACATGATCTCCTATATTGAATTCCACGTCCTTTCGATGAAGATCAACATAACTCTTTTGTCGACTTTGTGAGGTTTTTATACGTTGTCGGATCGTTTGAATCTTTTCCGTAGTCATACGTACCAACTCCGGTCCCAACAACGTTGCTTCACCCACCTCATCCCAGCATACTGGAGAACGACACTTTCTTCCATACAACGCTTCGAATGGAGCCATGCCAATACTTGCTTGATAACTGTTGTTGTAGGAAAACTCCACCAATGGTAAGAACTTGTCCCAACTTCCCTTGAAATCAAGGACACAGAGTCTTAATAGATCTTCGAGAGTTTGAATAGTCCTCTCCGACTGTCCGTCCGTCTGAGGATGATATGCCGAGCTAAATCGTAAGTCTGTGCCCATAGCTTTTTGCAAACTAACCCAAAATCTTGAAGTAAATCTTGGGTCTCGATCAGAAACTATGGATACCGGCATACCATGCAGTCTTACAATCTCGTTTATGTACATACGAGCAAGACGTTCAAGTGTATAAGTTTCTCGTATCGGTAAGAAATGAGCAGACTTGGTCAATCTATCAACAATAACCCAAATCGCATCTATGCCTTGAGAAACCTTTGGAAGACCGGTAACGAAATCCATGGTAATGTGTTCCCACTTCCATTCTGGAATTTAAGTGGTTGCAATGGACCTTTTGGTACTTGATGCTCCGCTTTAACTCGTTGACAAGTTAGACACCTTGAGATAAACAACGCTATCTCTCTCTTCATATTACTCCACCAAAATGTATGACGAATATCATGATACATTTTGGTACTCCCAGGATGGATTGCAAACGGTGTATTGTGCGCCTCCATCATGATTTTATACTTTAAATCAGGGTCGTTAGGAACACAAAGTCTAGAGTTGACTCGAAGTATTCCTTCTTCATCGATTCTTGCTTCCGGCATAGCACCTTCTTGCACTTTCTTCTTCATACGCATCAGCTCCAGGTCTGTAGCTTGAGCAACTTTAACTTTATCGATTAAAGTCGGTTCTACTCGTATATTCGCCATCGTCACATGCGTCCCTGAAGTCTTTAACTCTATCCCCATCCTTTGCAAGTCACACAAAATGGGCCCTTGCGTTGACAATATCGCACTCGTACTTGCATGTGATCTTCTACTCAATGCGTCAGCTACCACGTTTGCTTTTCCAGGATGGTATTGGATGGTATGATCATAATCTTTCAACAGTTCAAGCCAACGTCGTTGTCGCATGTTGAGTTCCTTTTGAGTGAAGAAATATTTGAGGCTTTTATGATCCGTAAAGATCTCCACTTTCTCCCCATACAAGTAATGCCTCCAAATTTTAAGTGCAAAGACAACAGCTGCCAACTCTAGATCATGAGTAGGATAATTCTTCTCATATTCTTTGAGTTGTCGCGAGGCATAGGCTATGACTTTTCCATGTTGCATGAGAACACATCCCAGCCCTTTGCCCGAAGCATCACTGTAGATGACAAATCCCTCCGAGCCAGACGGTATTGTCAGAACAGGTGCTGAAATGAGTCTCCTCTTGAGTTCTTGAAAACTCTTCTCACATTCTTCGCTCCAACCGAACTTTGTATCTTTCCGAGTCAGCTGAGTCAATGGAGTAGCGATTCGAGAAAATCCTTCCACGAATCTTCGATAATAACCAGCTAAACCGAGAAAGCTACGTACTTCGGTCACTGATTTAGGTTGCTCCCAGCTTTGAATAGCTTCAATCTTTGCTGGGTCAACAGATATTCCACGACTTGATACCACGTGCCCAAGGAATGCTACTTCCTCAAGCCAGAACTCGCATTTCTTCAACTTGGCATAAAGCTTATATTCACGAAGCTTTTGGAGTGTCAGCCTCAAGTGTTGCTCATGATCTTCACGGCTTTTGGAATAAATAAGGATGTCGTCAATAAAGACGACCACAAAATGATCCAAATATTCCTTGAATACTCGGTTCATCATATCCATGAAGGCAGCAGGAGCATTAGTCAATCCAAAGGACATGACTAAGAATTCATAATGCCCGTACCGAGTTCTGAAAGCCGTCTTTGGAATGTCATCGGTTCTAATCTTTAATTGGTGATACCCGGAACGAAGATCGATCTTTGAAAAGAATTTGGCTCCTTGCAACTGGTCAAATAGATCATCAATTCGTGGCAATGGATACCTATTTTTGATGGTGACATGATTTAACTCCCGATAATCAATACAAAGTCGCATACATCTTTCTTCTTCACGAACAGAACAGGAGCACCCCAAGGAGAAGTACTAGGACGAATAAAGCCAATGTCTAATAATTCCTGCAGTTGGGTTTTTAACTCCTGAAGTTCAATAGGAGCCATTCGATATGGGGCTTTAGAAATGGGTTTTGTACCGGGTTCAAGGTCGATACAAAATTCAATCTCACACTCTGGGGGTAGGCCTGGAAGTTCTTCGGGGAATACGTCAGGAAATTCATTAACAATAGAAATATCGTTCAAAACTGACGTATTTTTGTTTAAATCTGTGACATGAGCTAAGAAAGCTTGACATCCGTTTTTCAATAAACGAATAGCTTTATGGCTTGAGATGACCGTGATTGATTTTAATGGTTTGGTCGCTTGAATTCGCATAATAGGTTGATTAGGAATATGAAAGCTAACAACCTTATGGAAACAATCAATTTTTGCATGATAAGTAGTTAACCAATCAATCCCTAGAATCACGTCAAATGCAAGTATTTTCAATGAAATAAGATCTACAGGTAATGTGAGGGTACCGATTTGAACCAAACAAGACTTATAAACAGTGGATGTAATAAAGGTTTCTCCCAACGGAGTTTCTACAGATAAGTCAAAGTCCAATTTCTCCGGAGTCAAATTTAATCGATGAGCGCAAGTAGGAGAAATAAAAGAATGTGTAGAATCGGTATCGAATAAAGTATCGACTTCGTTAGAGTTTATGATAAGCTTACCCGTGATGACCTCATTCGGGTTCATTGCTTTCTGGGAGGTCACAACAAACGCTCTCCCTTGCACTACCGGCTTTGACCTTTCTGGGACGGCCTTTGGTGCTTCCACCCTAGTTGAATTGGTCTTTGGTAAACGACAAAATCGGGCCAAATGACCTTCTCTTCCACAATTATAACATACTTTGGACGGCATCGCGCAATTTGGACTGATGTGTCCCTCCCCTCCGCACTTGAAGCATATGATAGGTGGTCTTTCTCCTTCCTTAACAACGGGTGCTGGTGCTGACGTCTTTCCATCATTGTTGAATCTCCTCTTTTTGAAATGTCCATTCTTATTGTTTTGGCCCTAATTACCACCGAAGTGGTTACCATTTCTGGCCTGATGATGTCCTCCACGCTTGTTGTCACCGCTTCGATGACTGCTCTCACTGGTATTATCATTTTGTCGGCTGCTCTCTTTTGATTGCGTTGACTCGTTATCGCGCTCTACCAACTGAGCCCTATTTACAACATCAGAATACAAACACAGTTTATGAGAAATAAGATGTTGACGTATCTCCGGCTTCAAACCTCTTAAAAACATTCGCGCCATTCTCTCTTCATTATCCACCAAATGGGACGCAAACCGTGATAACTCTGCAAATTTTGCCTCGTACTGCGACACGGTCATATTATTTTGTTCCAACTTAATAAACTCCACCTCCTTCATGTGGCGAATACTTTCGGGAAAGTATTTATCATTGAACAGCTCCTGGAACTTCTCCCAAGACATCTTCAGTACGGCAGGTTGAGTACGTTTTACCGATTCCCACCAGTAATCTGCCTCTCCGCGCAACATAAAGGCGACAAAGGGAACCTTTTGCTCCTCGGAGCATCCCAAGACATCAAATATCTTGGTCATCTGCTTTATCCATGTTTCCGCCATAAGTGGTTTTGGCTCTCCCTTAAACTCCGGTGGTCCCAGCTCCTTGAACTGTTTGGCGGTGACCGCCCGAGAATTTCCCGCGTTTCCATCTATGTTTTGGACAGGAGTTGCTCTCGCCTGCTGCTGCATGAATTGCATAAAACCTCTGAACATTTGATCATTCGTCATTTGGTCAGTGTTGTTGTTTGCATGAGGATTTTCGCCTTCCTGGTGCACATTATCCTGATTATTGATATGTGGTGAATCAACGATCGCCTGTGCTCCATTGCCAATCTCAACATTCTCAGATGTCATTTTCAGATACTGCCACAAAACAAAAGGTTAATTGACATGTAACATATTATCCCTATATTCTGACCGACCAATAAAATAGCACATAAACTTAGGTAGGTCATACTAGCGAAGGAATTCCCCGTCTCTCCCATCCTAGTATTATTCTCACATCTTAGCCAGGGATCATATCCCTAAGCTCTGATACCAACTGTGACGCCCCCAAAATTAGGTATACATCACCCATCTTGAGTCGCCAGATACATGGTACAGAATTCAAATACAACTGTCGTGTACAATACGACAAAACATAACTGTGAGTTTGAATACAATTATTGTCTACTAGATAGCATACAAACTCAAAAGGTGTCCTCAATATAATATTGTCACACTATTTAACAGAATAGTGAGGACTACTAATACTATTCTCTGGTCCATCACTCCGTTCCCCGACTCGTCCCAGCTATATTCTCATTTCATGAAGAGAACAGTGAAAGAAAGGGTGAGCTCAACTAGCCCAGTAAGAAATATTATGACTAAGATAATGCAGAATAAATTATCATTAGCCTTCAACAGTGTTAAACTGATAAAATACAATAAACATCAAGTTTAACTACAGCGGAACCAGCAATCCATTAAAAGAGTCAAGTAGAAAATAAAATCTACTATCTTTTATGATTTAAAAGGTTTTTCATCATCGTTATAGCTGAGACTCAGCTTAATAAATATTCCACATCATCGAATCACCCCCGCACTACGGCCAAGGATATTCTTTAGTATCACGACCACAATTATTCATGCACTACAGCCAAGAATATTTATGTATTCATCAATGATCATGATCATGCCAACAACTGTCCATCAATGCACTACGGGCCAATGAGGATTTTTAATTTTTACATCATTTGTAACATTACGGTCATGATTACACCGAATAATCCCTGGTCATAATCATACCAAGTCCATCTATGCACTACAGGCCACAGATGACTTTCAACAAGATATAAACATGAGGATGATGACAATGATATAAAAATTCAATAAAACAAGTTCAAGAATTATTTTATCCAGGAATTATTAACGTTCAAATTTGTCAACACGATTCTGTTTTGTGGTGTAAAATTCAAGAATGATCAGAAGAATATTTCTATGAAAGGATACTGGATGAAGCGCAAATATCAAGGATATTCCACTAATTTCATGGAGCATAGAAGTCAAAGTTTTATCCAACTGAGTATAATAAAGAATGGAATAACAAAAGAAATCACCATGCATGCGATAGACCGCACAGACAGGTTATTCCAGCAGAATAATAATAACGGAACCAGGTCAGGTGAAATTCACACCGACAGGATGTTCAAACAGAATAATAAAGAATGGAACCAGGTCCGGTGTAAAACACACAGACAGGATATTCCAACAGAATAATAAATAATGGAACCAGGTCCGGTGTAAAACACACAGACAGGATATTCCAATAGAATAATAAAGAATGGAACCAGGTCCGGTGTAAAACACACAGACAGGATATTCCGACAGAAATATAAGGACAGGATAGTAAATGGATGTCACCAAGTATAGGGTATTCCGCGTATACCGGTTATTCCAACAGAATAATAATGAATGGAATAACATAAGGATTTCACCAAGTATAGGGTGTACCGCGTATACAGGTCATGTATAGGGTATGCCACTTTTACAGGTTATTCCAACAGAATAACAAAGAATGGAAGAACATAAGTTCTCTTCAAGAAGAAAGAATAACACCCCTTACCGTATTAAGAGATTGAATACTGCAGTCGTGTAATAACCGAATACTCTTCTTCTTTCTCTCTTACTCTCTCTATACTTTCTCTCTCTATAGCTTGAACGAATTCGTGAAAAATAATGAAGCCCTAGGCCTCTATTTATAGAAGATTTATTACTATTTACGAAAGTATTTACTATTTACGAAGGTAATTACTATTGACGAAGGTAATTACTATTTATGAAAGAGACTCTTAGATGATGACATATGGCCCCCCCATAAATAATTCAACTTACCACAAACGTCTAATAATAGACTCTTTATATACATCAAGGATTGAATAAAAATTACCAAAAATCATTTTAACACATATTTAATCTTCCAACAATTATTAATCATTTATAGCTTGTCGTCTCAATTATTATTTAAATAATATAACATATTATACAGATGATACTGTGACAATAATTGAATCAATAATATAAGAGATATGATGCAGCAATTACTGTAGCAATAATTGAGTATAGCTGAGTGACTTCTCACATAAGCATCAATAATCAATACCGTGTGCTACTATGCAACAACGCGTATTACTGTACTTTTACTACCGAGTAGTTCAACAGTTTTTAACGGTCACACCTCCGCCGTTATTTTATAGAAAGATAATTTTGTCATTTTCTAACTATGACAATACTTCCGTTGTGGGGTCCACCAATGATTGTGCCGTCGTACGAATATTCCCCGACAAAAAGAATATTCCCCGACCAAACGAATATTTTATAACAACTTGCGTACTTTGCAAAATTTATAAATATTACCCACAACTATAAAATTATATCAAATTTATTCCATAATATTCCAAAAATAATAATTATGAAAATTCATCTTTATTTATAAAACTGGGGTCTTACACTTGTAGCTTATATTAATGGTTAATTAGCCCATGTGTACAGCCTCTCACTCTTTTTTCATGAACTACATGAAATTTCATTATTTCATTAAATTATTGTGGCATGAGATTTTATATATGTTGAAAGCATTCATATTATTCTACTCATTTCATGATAAATTTAGATACTTGAATACGAATAAAAATTTAGAAGTTACAGACGCAACACAAAAATTAAGCTCACTTTTCATTGAACTATATATACGATATATGCGTACAATTTTTTAGTAGGAGTACCAAATTCTGTTTTTCACGAGATAATATGACAATGAAAATCTATATGATCGCAAAACTTCATACATGTGAGTAAATTGCCACCAAGTTATAAGAAATTTATCAGAGAGATTTTTAGTCGTTGGTAAGCCACAGACAAAATTGTCAGAGAGATTTTATTTTTTTAAAAATTAATAATAGTTGTTAGTGAACCAAAATTGACTGTTAAAAAAATAATTATGCTACTTTTTAATTTATTTATGATGTTAGAAATTAATTAGTTAAAATGCTAAGTAACTAATTTTTTAACCGTCGACCGTTGTTATCTTTTAACTATTTTTTTTTATTTTGATGAGTTTTAGAATTGATCAAGATTCGTATATATCATATACTATATCTATATAATATATATAATATAATATTAAAAACAAAATTTACTTTTTGAATTTTCAAAGTCATAACGAGATATTCTTATAATAAAAGTTTGTGTAATTTATCTAATTTCTAATAAATTTAGTAAAAAAAATATAAATGGTTTATAATTTTAATAATTATATTTTCTAAAATTAGATTAATTTATATTCATTTTAAGTTAAAATTTTATCGGATAGTTTTGCGACTTTTGAATTTTCCATAAAATCTCTTTGAATTTTTTTACTGGGGATTTGAATTTCTACCTTTGTGTTTAATATTTGAAAGTCTTTAGAAATCTTTAGAGATGAGGTCAAACTTTAGATATGGGTTGATAGTTATAACTTTTCTTCTAAAGTCTGTCAAACTCTACCATTTGATAGAAATCTGAAAAATCAATGAATTCTTGAATACCAAAATACATTTATAGACTTTATAAAAATCTCAATTCAATACCACCTAACTTTTAAAGACATTACAAAAGTTGTAATTGAATACCAGTAAACTTTTATAAACTCTTTAAATGTCTTGATTGAATACAACCAAACTTTTAAAGTCTTTAAAAGTCTTAATTGAATACACCCTCTTAATTTTCTCTAAATGTTATTTTGAATAACAAAGTGTGGATTTGATATAATGTTGTGGGTGATATGTGCAAATTTTGCAAAGTAAGCAAGTTGTTAAAAAATATTCGTTTGGTCGAGAAATATTATTTTTATCGGGAATATTCGAACGATGACACAATCATTGGTGGACCCCACAACAGAATTACTGTCGGATATAGAAAGTGACAGAAATAACCTTTTTATAAAAATAACGACAAAACTTTTATCGTTAACTGTTGAAATACCCAGTGATAAAAGTACAGTAATATGTGTGGTTGCACAGTAGTAAGCGGTATTCTACAGTATCTCTTATTATTGATGCTTACTTAAGAAGTCACTCAGTTTTATTCAATTATTGTCACAGTAGTTGCTGCAGAGTATCTCATTGATGAGTGGGATTTATACCTCCGAATCAGATACTTTGTAGCTTAAGTTGTTGCCTGTTTTCAGTTATTTAGTTAGCTTTTATTTATATTTTGTTTTTATTATGTCTAAATTCTATGATGCAAGGTTTTACAGACCTTTTCCAGCTTCCAGGGGCATAATGGGCAGTTTTACTGTATCGGCGCCGCAGCGCCAAGAACACACTAAGAGTCCGCGCCCCAGCGCCATAGCATAGTGGAACATACTGAAAATCGGCACCGCAGTGTCAGAGATACACTAAGAGTCCGCGCCCTAGCGCCATACTCGGCGCCTCAACGCCATGCCTCTGATGTCATCCTCGCGCCGCAGCGCTGAGGTCCCTTTATGGAGTCGCGCCGCAGCGCGACCTCCGGTCTTTTTAAGCCTACATGGCGCCGTAGCGCCACTTGCTACTTCAATGCTCGCGCCGCAGTGCAAGCTCCGGTGTCCAGACAGTAAAGGGCTTTAAATGACCTAAAGAGAGAGAAAAAGAAACACTTAATATTTTCTAGCCGCCTACAGTAGAAAAAAAAAGACAGATAGCATAGACTAGGATTTCTTAGTACATTATTAAATTCTTAGAAGAGAAAGAAGCTGTGTTTCAAGGAGGAAGAGTTATTGCATTCGACAGAAGCTCAGTAGCCACGCAGTGAAGAGAAGATTTAGAGGGAGAACACTTCAAAACAGGGGTTTTCTTATTCCAAATCTCCCATTTATCTGCGTATTACTGAAAATGTGGAATGTATTAAAAATGTGTTTTAGTATCATGGATATGAACTAATTCCATTTTTAGGGTTGCAATGCAACCTAATGTTAAACCCAGAAAATTTTTAAATAAAAAGGAATTTCCTTTATTTATTTATTTTTTGAAATAGTAAGGGTGAATTTGATTGATGTGGTTAGTTATGGGTAAACTGCGCAAATATTTTAAATAAGCAGGTGGTTATAAAATATTCATTGTTGTCGGGGAATATTCGTTTGGTCGTGGAATATTCTTGCTGTCGAGGAATATTCGTACGACGGCGCAATCTTTTGTGGGCCCCCTAACGGAAAGCGATTGGATGAAGGAAACGACAAAAATAAGTTGTTTATAAATAACTGCGTAGTTGTTACCGTTAATACTGTTGGAATACCCAGTGGTTAAAACACAGTAATACGCGTTGTTGCACAGTGGCACACGGTATTGCATCAATTATTGATTCTTACGTAAGAAGGCACTACTCAATAATTGTTACAGTAATTACTGTTCAGTATTTTATTTTATTGATTCAATAATTGCTGCATTGATATTTTATATTACTGTTGTTTCAATAATTGTCACTACACAGTATTTTTCATTATCGAAGCAATAATTCATATTATCTGAATAATATTATTAGATAATATTATTGGCAATGTCTAGAAAGTTCTGTCTAAGGAGAGGTTTGGTCACCTAATTGCGCGCCAGTAAGGAGAAATTCTTATTGGAAAGCCCCCTCTTTGGCCTGGTTGCCAATATTGTGATTCTGTAATATTATTTGTGAATAATTAATTATTAATTCATATGATGAGGAAAATATTGATTTTATGTGGATATAGATGGAGAAAATTTTTAATGTGACAATTGTTGAAAATTAATATTTTATCTTTTTCTGATAAAATAATTCATTTAAATATATTATTATATTTTAATAATATAATAATGATGATATTTTTACGATGAATGTGGGGTATATGAGTATATGTGGAGGAGGAGTATTTTTGTTACCAAAAATATTTAAAACATGTTTTTCATGTTGGTGGACCCCATTTATTTACTGAAATTTGATTATAGCCTGTGAAATCTTCCGTTTGTGGATTTCGGTCAATTTCTGTTTGGAATTTGGAAAAACATTCTTCTGCAAAGTTGTAGAGAATTGAATTTCCTATAAAGAGTCGTGAGATTTGAATTTTCTGACAAGAGGGCTATTTAGTGTGAATTATTGAAGTTCCGAAGCTCCGAAATAATTGATTTTTGGAATTTTAATTGTTTTTAATAATAAAAACGTTTTTTTTAGTTTTTGTCATTATTGTGGGGCAACAAAGGTGGCTGAATTCAGTTCTACAAAAGATGGCGTAGGAAAATTTAAATTATATAATAAAATTTTATTAAATTTTCTGCTTTGGTGTTCTAAGCAATTTCCTATAAATAGGATGCTTAGGTTAGAATTGAAAATCACACCAGAAACTGAAGTTTTCTCTCTCTATATTATCGAGCGTATTCTTGTGAGTATTTTGAGTATACTTTGAGTATTGCTATACGGTGCAAGTTCAAGTCATAGCCTATATCCGGTGTTTCAACTAGAAGTGCTGTCTTTTGAGGTAAGGGATGTTATTTTCTTCTCAAATGATATTATTTCTTCAATATCATTATGTTGAAATATTGGTTGGAACTTTTTATCAAATTTGGAACTTTTTCATTTCGGGGTTACTATTCACGAGTTACTATTCATGAGTTGCTATTCATGAGTTACTATTCACGAAACGTGATGATATTTTTTGTGAAATTTCTATCTTTTGGTGTCGGAGTTACTATTCACGAATACGGTACTATTCACCGAAAAATGAAATTTCTTCTTTTTGTCCAAAATATCTACCCTGGATACTAGCTTTGATTGTATCCATGTTTTGATCTTTCTTAAATTTTACTTCAGTATGATTATTTATGAAGTATTTTTTGAACTTGGATTGTTTAGAGTACGAATCCTTAATACTTGTTATTTTGTTTCACCAGATTCGTTTCCTTTAAAATATTTTTCATCATCCTCAGTCCTAAATGATGGTGTTACTGAATATCTTTGGCCTGTAGTGCAAAGATGGTTGATTTTATTATGAATATCTTTGGCTCGTAGTGCAAAGTTGTACAGGTGTTGAGATGAACATGAACAATTGATGAATATCTTTGGCCCGTAGTGCAAAGATGAACAGGTGTTTAGATGAACATGACCAACTGATGAATATCTTTGGCCTGCAGTGCAAAGATGAATATTTGATTTGATTTGAGATATATATTGATTGATGTTACAGGGATAAAATATTGATGATGGACTTTTAAATTCATAGATGTTAGTAGATTTTATTCTCTACTTAACTCTTCTAATGAATTGTTGTTTCCGCTGCAGTTGTTGATCTAAAACTTTTTGTCTATTGTATTCTATCAGATTTTTCCCTGTTGAAGACTAAGGATAATTTGTTGTACATTATCTTAGTCATAATATTCTTTACTGGGCTAGTTGAGCTCACTCTTTTTCTTGTTGTTCTATTTTTTCTTCTCAAGAGACGAGAATGTAGCGAGTACTAGTCGGGGGATATAATGATGGTTCTAGAGAGAGTTGTTTGGTAGTCCTCACCATTTTTGTAAAATAATGTATCAATAATTATGATGGGGATTTATTTGTATGTGGATATTGTCTAGACGACAATAGTTTATATGTTGTAATAATAAAGTTGTAGTTATTTCTGTACCATGTATTTGGCGACTCAGAATGGGTTGGATGGAATGGACCTATTTTGGCGGTGTCACAGTTGGTATCAGAGCTTAGGGATATGATCTCTGGCGGAGATCGGGGAATAGAACTAGGAGGGGAGAGACGAGTAAATCCTTCGCTAGTGTGTCCTACCTAAGCTTATTTGTTAGTTGGTCACTATATAGGGATATTATGTGATATATTGATTTCCTTAATTAACCTTTGTTTTATGACAGTAGTTGAGAATGTCGACTGAGAATGTTAACAGTGGAGTAAATGAGACCGTAGAGACGCCTGTACTCACCAATGAGGAGAACGTGCAACAGGCTGGCAATGTACCTCCTGTGAACAACACCAGTGAGCAGACGATGAACGACGGGATGTTTAGGAGCTTTTTGCAGTACATGCAAAACCAGACGAGGGAGACTCGTGTTTAAAATACAGGAGGAAATGATAGCAATTCACGGGTGGTCACAGCCAAGCAGTTCAAAGAGTTGGGACCACCAGAATTTAAGGGAAAGCCCGATCCGATCATGGCGGAAACATGGGTCAAACAAATTACCAAGATATTCGATGTCTTGGGATGCACGGAGGAACAGAAGGTTCCATTCGCCACCTTTATGTTCCGTGGCGAGACAGACTACTGGTGGGAGTCTGTGAGGCGTACACATCCAGCCGCACTCAGCATGTCATGAGAGACGTTTCAGAAACTTTTCAACGAAAAATACTTTCCTGGAAGTATTCGCCATATGAAGGAAGTGGAGTTTATTAGACTAGAGCAGAATAACATGACGGTGTCTCAGTACGAGACGAAGTTCGCGGAGTTATCCAAGTTTGCACCTCATTTGGTGGAGAATGAGGAACGTATGACGCGGATGTTTCCGAGAGGTTTGAAACCCGGCATACGTCAGTATCTCATTTCTCATAAATTTTCTATCTATTCAGATGTTGTCAACAGGGCTCAGTTGTTAGAGCGAGATAATGAGTACGTTCAACCGAGGGACCATAACCAGGATCATACTGGTGACAGCAGTCATCAGAACAACGATAACCTGTGAAGAAAGAAGAATACGGGCAAAGGTGGTAACCACTCTGGTGGTAATCACGGCCATGAAAATAGAAGAAGCGAGTTGGGAGGAGATTTTAAAAAAAGGATATTCAACAACGACCATGTGAAGACGTCAGCACCAGCAGCAACTGGTGTCAAGGGAGGAGAAAGACCACCGGTCGTATGTTACAAATGCGGGAAAGAGGGACATATCAGCCCAAACTGCCCACAACAGTTCAAGGTACGCTATAATTGTGGAAAGGAAGGACATATCGCTCGAGAGTGCACGATAGCGAAACCAATTCCAGCGGGGATGGTGATTCAAAAGGTTGTCCCAGAAAAGTCAAAGTCAACGGTTCCTGGAAGAGCGTTTGTCGTGACCGATCAAAATGCGAGGAACCCGATCGAAATTAGCACGGGTTAGTTAATTATAATTCTTGCGAAGTTTATACCTTACTAGGTACCGGTTCTACCTATTTTTTTATCTCTCTTGCTTGCGCTCAATGTTTGAACTTTACTACGGAGAAATTAGACTTTGACCTATTTATGGAGACTTCGTTAGGAGAAACTTTCATTACATCCGTTGTTTAGAAATCTTGCTTGATTCAAGTTGGCACTATCACATTACCTGTTAACCTTATTTCTATAGAGATATTTGCTTTTGATGTGATTTTAAGGTTAACTACTCATCATGCCAAAATTAATTGCTTTTGTAAGGTTGTTAGTTTTTATATTCCTAAGCAACCTGATATTCGAACTCAAAAAATCAAACCATTGAAGTCAAACATTTTTATATCAAGCCATGAAGTCATTCGTTTATTGAAAAATGGATGTCATGTTTTCTTAGCCCATGTCATGGACTTGAACAAAAGTACATCAGATTTGAATGATATTTCTGTTGTTAGTAAATTTCCTGATGTATTTCCTGAAGATTTTCTTGGCTTACTCCCAGAGCGTGATATTAAATTTTGTATCGACTTTGAATTCGGTACAAAACCCATTTCTAAAAATCTCATGGCTCCTATTGAACTTCAGGAGTTAAAAATTTAACTATAGAATTTGGTACCCGAGCCTTTATCTTGTGACTTCCTTTGTGGAATGCACCGAAGCCAGACTCTTCATAGGGGACACAATATTCGTGTGATAGTAAATTGATAGGTGTCATTGTAACGTGCTATCCAAGGTTGGGATATGAGTCACAGTTAAGAACAACCTAAGTCGGTAATCGAAATACGTAGCTTTCTAGGCTTAGTTGATTATTATCGGAGATTCGTTGAAGGATATTCTCGAATCGTTATTCCATTAACGCAGCTGACTAGTAGAGATATAAAATTCGAATGGAGCAAGGAATGTGGGAAGAGCTTCGAAGAACTCAAGAGGAGACTCATTTCAGCATATGTCCTGACCATGCCATCCTGGAAAAGCGAACGTGGTAGCTGACGTGTTGAGTAGAAGATCGTATACAAGTACGAGTACGATATTGTCAAAGACTAATTTCGTATAATTTATAAATAATAGAGATGGAGATAAAAACTCTAGGTATCCACGTGATGATATACGAGTATAATCGACTTTAATCGATAAAGTTAAAGTTGTTCAAGCTACACACTGGAGCTGATGAATTTAAAGAAGGAGGTGCAAGAAGTTGTTATTTCAAAAGCGAGAATTGGCGATGTGAGCAAAGTTCAAACCTTCAATTTATTAGTCCATTTGAAATCCTCGATCGAATAGGAACTGTGGCCTATAGACTCGTTTTATCGCCAAGTATGTCGCGTGTTTATAACGTTTTTTTTATGTACCGATGTGGACGACTCGAACCATGTTATTGAGTTAGAACCGGACGAAATAGCTGAAGACTTAACGTACGAGGAGGTACCTGTCAAGATGTTGGATGGGAAGGAGCATGTCCTACGCACGAAGGTCATACCACAAGTTAAAGTTTTGTGGAGGAATCATGCTATAGAGGAAATGACCTTGGAGTTGGAAACGGAAATGAAAGCGAGGTATCTTTACCTTTTCAAAACACCAGTTACGTACATCAATTTCGAGGACGAAATTTCATAAGGAGGGGAGGTTGTAAGACCCCGAAATTTTTTAAATAAAAAGGAATTTCCTTTATTTATTTATTTTTTTGAAATAGTAAGGGTGAATTTGATTAATGTGGTTAGTTATGGGTAAACTGCGCAAATATTTTAAATAAGCAGGTGGTTATAAAATATTCATTGTTGTCGGAGAATATTCGTTTGGTCGTGGAATATTCTTGCTGTCGAGGAATATTCGTACGACGGCGCAATCTTTTGTGGGCCCCATAACGGAAAGCGATTGGATAAAGGAAACGACAAAAATAAGTTGTTTATAAATAACGGCGTAGTTGTTACCGTTAATACTGTTGGAATACCCGGTGGTTAAAACACAGTAATACGCGTTGTTGCACAGTGGCACACGGTATTGCACCAATTATTGATTCTTACGTAAGAAGGCACTACTCAATAATTATTACAGTAATTACTGTTCAGTATTTTATTTTATTGATTCAATAATTGCTGTATTGATATTTTATATCACTGTTGTTTCAATAATTGCCATTACACAGTATTTTTCATTATCGAAGCAATAATTCATATTATCTGAATAATATTATTAGATAACATTATTGGTAATGTCTAGAAAGTTCTGTCTAAGGAGAGGTTTGGTCACCTAATTGCGCGCCAGTAAGGAGAAATTCTTATTGGAAAGCCCCCACTTTCCTGGAAACGGCCTGGTTGTCAATATTGTGATTATGTAATATTATTTGTGAATAATTAATTATTGATTCATATGATGAGGAAAATATTGATTTTATGTGGATATAGATGGAGAAAATTTTTAATGTGACAATTGTTGAAAATTAATATTTTATCTTTTTCTGATAAAATAATTCATTTAAATATATTATTATATTTTAATAATATAATAATGATGATATTTTTACGATGAATGTGGGGTATATGATTATATGTGGAGGAGGAGTATTTTTGTTACCAAAAATATTTAAAACATGTTTTTCATGTTGGTGGACCCCATTTATTGACTGAAATTTGATTATAGGCTGTAAAATCTCCCGTTTGTAGATTTCGGTCAATTTTTGTTTAGAATTTGGAAAAACTTTCTTCTGCAAAGTTGTAGAGAATTGAATTTCCTATAAAAAGTCGCGAGATTCGAATTTTCTGACAAGAGGGCTATTTAGTGTGAATTATTGAAGTTCCGAAGCTCCGAAATAATTGATTTTTGGAAGTTTTAATTGTTTTTTATAATAAAAATGTTTTTTTTGTTTTTGTCATTATTGTGGGGCAACAAAGGTGGTTGAATTCAGTTCTACAAAAGATGGCGTAGGAAAATTTAAATTATATAATAATATTTTATTAAATTTTCTGCTTTGGTGTTCTAAGCAATTTCCTATAAATAGGGTGCTTAGGTTAGAATTGAAAATCACACCAGAAACTGAAGTTTTCTCTCTCTATATTATCGAGCGTATTCTTGTGAGTATTTTGAGTATACTTTGAGTATTGCTATACGGTACAAGTTCAAGTCAAAGCCTATATCCGGTGTTTCAACTAGAAGTACTGTCTTTTGAGGTAAGGGATGTTATTTTCTTCTCAAATGATATTATTTCTTCAATATCATTATGTTGAAATATTGGTTGGAACTTTTATCAAATTTGGAACTTTTTCATTTCGGGGTTACTATTCACGAGTTACTATTCACGAGTACTATTCACGAAACGTGATGATGTTTTTTGTGAAATTTCTATCTTTTGGTGTCAGATTTACTATTCACGAATACGGCACTATTCACCGAAAAATGAAATTTCTTCTTTTTGTCCAAAATATCTATCCTGGATACTAGCTTTGATTGTATCCATGTTTTGATCATTCTTGAATTTTACTTCAGTATAATTATTTATGAAATATTTTTTGAACTCGGATTGTTTAGAGTACGAATCCTTAATACTTGTTATTTTGTTTCACCGGATTCGTTTCCTTTAAAATATTTTTCATCATCCTCAGTCCTAAATGATGGTGTTACTGAATATCTTTGGCCTGTAGTGCAAAGATGGTTGATTTTATTATGAATATCTTTGGCTCGTAGTGCAAAGATGTACAGGTGTTGAGATGAACATGAACAATTGATGAATATCTTTGACCCGTAGTGCAAAGATGAACGGGTGTTTAGATGAACATGACCAACTGATGAATATCTTTGGCCTGCAGTGCAAAGATGAATATTTGATTTGATTTGAGATATATATTGATTGATGTTACAGGGATAAAATATTGATGATGGACTTTTAAATTCATAGATGTTAGTAGATTTTATTCTCTACTTAACTCTTCTAATGAATTGTTGTTTCCGCTGCAGTTGTTGATCTAAAACTTTTTGTCTATTGTATTCTATCAGATTTTTCCCTGTTGAAGACTAAGGATAATTTGTTGTACATTATCTTAGTCATAATATTCTTTACTGGGCTAGTTGAGCTCACCCTTTTTCTTGTTGTTCTATTTTTTCTTCTCAGGAGACGAGAATGTAGCGAGTACGAATCGGGGGATGTAATGATGGTTCTAGAGAGAGTTGTTTAGTAGTCCTCACCATTTTTGTAAAATAATGTATCAATAATTATGATGGAAATTTATTTGTATGTGGATATTGTCTAGACAGTAATAGTTTATATGTTGTAATAATAAAGTTGTAGTTATTTCTGTACCATGTATTTGGCGACTTAGAATGGGTTGGATGGAATGGACCTATTTTGGGGGCGTCACATAATGTTTAGCTTAATTAACTTTCCTTCCTATTTTATATAATGAATTATTTGTGAATGGGTTGTTGTATTTCTTACTTAATGACTAATTTCTTGATAGAGAAATTAGTATTGATATTAACTGAGATTGAAAAATGGATGTTATTATCTAGCCTTTAAATACAACACCTGTTATGACCATGCCAATGGAATGTGTGCACAAACTGCTAATAGGATATATATGTCTCTATTTGCCTTATGTAGCCTTGAGACTTAGCTTAATGACATTGGCCTAATTAATTTCACCATTAGACATATTGTGATTTATCTGGCTAGGGATGTGCATTTGACCTTCGACAGAAGCTTATGCGTATTTACTGTTCTCGGTTGATCATTCCTTGATTCGTTAGTAATGTGGAGAGTTAGGAGATTAGGCGACGCATTAGGAGAATTGTAATCCTATCTTGACTTCCTAACACAACTACTTCTATTATTCTTACAGTTTTAATCACATAGCTTAACCAACCATCTTATTTCACTTGTTTAGATAAGGTAGTAATGACTTTACCTTAGTATTTGTTTATCTCTTAAGACTTTGTCCTCGTGGGTTCGACACTCAACTTATCATATATTACTTGTGGACCGCGTATGCTAGCGCGCGATTTAGCAATAGCGAAATCAGCCAACAAGTTTTTGACGCCGTTACCGGGGTTTTGGTATTATTTGTTATTCAATATTAACATTAAGTGTGACGCCCCCCAAAACAGGTATACATCACCCATCTTGAGTCGCCAAATACATGGTACATAAATCAAATACAAAATTAATTATACAACTGTCGTGTAAAATACGACAAAACATAACTGAGAGTTTAAACAATAATATTGCCTTCTAGACAATATCCACTCTCAATGGAGTCCTTATTACAATTATTATCACACTATTTCACAGAATAGTGAGGACTACTAAAGCCACTTATCTTAGACCATCACTCCATTTCCCGACTCGTCCCAGCTATATTCTCATTTCCTGAAGAGAACAACGAAAGAAAGGGTGAGCTCAACTAGCCCAGTAAGAAATATTATGACTAAGATAATGCAGAATAAATTATCCTTAGCCTTCAACAGTATAACAACTGATAGAATACAATAGACAACAAGTTTTAGATCAACAACTGCAGCAGAAATAAGCAATCCATTAGAAGAGTCAAGTAGAACATAAAATCTACTATCTTCTATGATTTAAAAAGTTTTTCATCAACTTTATCGCTGAGACTCAGCTTAATAAATAAACCATATCATCGATTCTTCCCTGCACTACGGGCGAAGAATATTCATTAAATCATCAATGGTCATGACTATACTGAATAATCCCTGGTCATAATCATACCAAAAACTGTCTATCAATGCACTACAAGCCACTGAGGACTTTCACCACATCATTCGTCACATTACGGTCATGATTATACCGAATAATCCCTGGTCATAATCATACCACGTAAGCCAAAGATGAATTTCATCACAATATAAGTATTGATGACAATGACATAATAATTCAATAAAATAAGTTCAAGGATAAATTTTAAAGATTTATAATTTAATTTATCCAGAAATCAATAACGTCCAAATTGTCAACATGATACTGCTTTGTGGAGTAAAATTCAAGAATAATATTCATGTACTAAAAATAATTTGGACAGAAAAGAAATATATTTTTCAGGTGAATAGTACCCCTTGAATAGTAACTCGTGAATTGTAACTCGTGCACAAAAAGTGTCCCGGATACCCGAGTGAATAATACTAGAGTGAATAGTAACTGGATGAATAGTAACCCGTGAATAGTAACTCGTTAAAGAAAAATATCAAAAAAATGATATTCCATGACGAGTACAAAAGAAATGATATCTCATACGAGTATAATAGAATATACGAAGCTACAAATGGATTTTTACCCTCCATGCGGTAATCCACGTAGACAAATCATTTCCACAATTTAATAAAGAATGAATACGAAAGGTCATTCACAATGCATGCGGTAATCCATATAGACAGGTTATTCCATCAGAATAATAAAGAATGGAATAACAGAAGAATTCACCAGGCATGCGATATACCGCACAGACAGATTATTACCAACAAAATAATAAAGAATGGAACCAGGTCATGCGTAATCTGCACAGACAGGTTATTCCAACAGAATAATAAAGAATGGAACCAGGTCATGCGTAATCCGCATAGACAGGATATTCCAATAGAATAATATAGAATGTAATAACAACAGAATTTACCAGGAATTCGATAGACCGCACAGACAGGTTATTCCAACAGAATAATAAAGAATGAAATAACAATAAAATTCACCAGGCATGGGATAGACCGCACAGACAGATTATTCCAACAGAATAGTAAAGAATGGAATAATAGAAGAATTTCACCATGTATGCGGTACTTCGCATAGACAGGTTATTCCAACATAATAATAAAGAATGGAATAACAACCCTTACGAGTATTGAAAGAAAATAAATCTCTTCATGATTACGAAAGAATAATACCCCTTACCTCAAAAGAAGACTGAATATTGGAATAGTGAGGTAACAGACTTCTCTTCTTCTTTCTCTCTATAATAATTGTTCTATAGCTTTAGTGAATTGGTGAGAAATGAAGGAAGAATAAGTTTCTATTTATAGGAAAATATAGTTTCAATAATTGCACATTTTGGAGCTCAAAATATTACAGTATAATACCTTCCTCTTTTCTTTTATTTTTAATTTAGTCCTACAAGTATTATCAAACTTGCACCATCTCCCCTAATAGTAAATCATGTGAATCAATAGTTCTAGACATGTGAAAATACGAATTACAGTATAGTACCTCCATCTATACCTCCATTTTTAACTTAGTCTTGCAAGTATTATCAATCTTGCACCACCTCCCCTAATAGTACAAGAATGTGAATCAATAGTACACACATGTGAACAAATAATTATAATCATATGAATTAATAGCAATTAATTTTTCATTTATCCGATTAATTATCCGATTGGTCAATATAACCTCTAGACATCAATTATTATCGAAATAAATATCGATTTCCACTAACACTAATAATTCTCACACAATAGAACTATCTATTTCATCTTTAATCAACACGAACTTATTCATCATTAATATTATAATTCATAATATTTAACAATCAGGTTGTTCCCAGGAAAGAGGGGGCTTTCCAATAAGGATTTTTTCATATTGGCGCGCAATTAGATTATCTAACCTCTCCTTGACAGAACTTCTATACATTGTCAATATTGCAAATAATAATATGAATAACTTTGTCGACTCAATTATTGATTTAATAATATAACATATTATGCAGATGATACTGTGACAATAATTGAATCAATAATATGAGAGATATGATGCAACAATTACTGTAGCAATAATTGAGTATAACTGAGTGACTTTTTACGTAAACATCAATAATCAATACCGTGTGCTACTATGCAACCATGCGTATTATTGTACTTTTACTACCAGGTTGTTCAACAGTTTAACAGTAAAACTTTCGCATTATTTTTATAAAAAGATAATTCTGTCATTTTCTAAAAACGACAATACTTTTGTTGTGGGGTCCACCAATGATTGTGCCATCGTACGAATATTCCCCGATAAAAAAATATTCCCCGACCAACTTTCATACTTTGTAAAATTATAAATGTTACCCATAATTATAACATTATATCAAATCCACACCATAATATTCAAAAAAAATATTTTGAGAAATTTAAATCTTTATTCATAAAATTTAGGGTCTCATATTAAGTCATTATAATCTTAATTTAAACTGATTCTTCTGTTTAACTCTCTCATTAGGTAGTCTTCACTGTTTATGCCACCTTGAAAGGGTCGAAACATAATACCTCTCGATCCCGAGGTTGATAGAACATACAGACGATTGCGGAGAGAAAAATCAAAGGACATACCTACTCCTATCAAAATGGCTGAGGAACTTCAGAAATCTTTGAGGGAGTATGCTATGCCTCATATCGATGATCTCCAGGTGAGCATTATGAGACCCGCCATCCAAGCTATTTTGAGATCAAGCCAGGCACCATTCAAATGTGAACCAATATTCAGTTTAGGGGACTACCGAATGATGATCCTAATGATCACTTAATAAATTTTGTGAAGATCTGTGATACATTTAAATGCAACGGAGTGTCTGACGATGCCATCAGACGATGCAACGGAGATTGGGATAGCAACAACTTTTTTAATCTTTTCAATGATAGTTTAAAGTTCGTACTAATGTTACATTTAGACTGGAGGAATGGAATAATGGAAGGAATGAGATAGATGAGAGAATGGAATAGAGAGGAGAATGAAATGATTTTTTAATATTTCATATACATGTTTGGTTGATGTTAAGAATACATCCAAGAATGAAATAAATAATTAGAAAATAACCTAAGTACCCCCAAATGTTCAAATGTAACTTAAATTTAATTTATATTTAAAATTTGACTTGTACTTTTGTAATTTTTTTTATAATTCTATCTTTTTTCTATTTTTTCTACTTATAATTTTTCATATAATTTTTTTATATACTTTATTTATTTTTATAGTTTTTTTATTTCTCTAGAATTAACTTTATTTTAATTGATGAAAATTAAAGACAAGTAGTGTAAAATAAAATAAAACCAACAAAACTAAATCAACTATAACACCCAACTCAATAATAAAAAGTGATATAAATCCAATAACATATCGGATAACTTCATTCAACAACTTAATAAAATATTTAATCAACTAGTAATGATCCCATCAATAAATCCTTGACAAAATTCCAATATCATCATTCAAAAACCAACATAGTAAAATGTCTAAATAACAAGTATAACACTAACTCAATAAATCCTTGACAAAATCCTCTTTTCACTCATCGAGAAGGCTAAAGAAGACCACCATCAACCCCTCCTCACAATAGTAGCAGCCCTCTTCATGACAAATTCAGAATCAATATCGAAACTTGACTTTCTCTTCCTCTTCTTGAAACTAGAGAACTTGCTAGATATTTCCTCACTGCGGGTTGGAGTCAAGCCATCATCTCCAATTCTCCATCATTTGTTTGAATCTCTTCATCTAACTCGATCATTTCTGCAGTCGATAGAGCATCTTTTCCAGTTGCTCTATCCTTGCCAAATATAACAAATGAATTGTTCTGCCACTTTGCTCTCTTTTGGTGCACCTAAAACAAGTTACAGAAAAAAAAAGATAACACAGTAATTAAAAAAAATAAAAATAGTAAAACACAATAATTAAATTATATCACAGCAGTATCCAAAAAAAAACTGCAAGCAATTTTATTTACACGAGCTGCTAATTTCACCTACAACAAAATAAGGAAGAACCCTTCAATGTAATTGTAGCAGTAGGTAACTCTGATATAACACAAACAATCAAGGTTTCATTGCGTTATTGGCGTATAAAGATGTACATACAAAATAGACCCTGAGCAGAAGTGGGTTACTGTTCAATTTCGTTAAATTAATGTCCTTGCTTCCGTTAGTAATGAATGGAAGTGGGTTTTTGTTCAGTTCCAGTTATTACTAATTTTTAGGAACAATGGCAATTGTGAGTAGTAAAATGAGTTTACCTGGTATAATTGTGAGTACACATACACATCCCATGCCATTCCATGCCATTCCAAATCTGTAAATTTTAGTATGCTACAGAATTGTTTCATTTGTTCTGTCAAATTCATAAATTGAGTCCAAAATTTCTATCAATATCCAATTCATTTACACGAAACTCATCGGGAAAAAATGAAAAGGAGAAAAAAAAATCAAGTCTAAATCCACTGAGGAAGAAAGACGAAACCAGAACAAATTACTGCACAAATTTCCCCCTAAATATTCAACTTTTCTTATGAAAATCTTTATGTTACTTCTCAACTTCTTATCATACTGGTTATTCTTACAATACAAATCTAAATAACCCCTTCTTCATTATCAACAACAAACAGAGCAGACCCCCTGACAGGAATTAAAAATACAATTTTAAGTAGATTACATTCCAGTAGGAATACATCATTCCAGCCGGAATAAACAAACCAAACAGTCTTTTTCTCATTCCATTAGAATGATTCATTCCATTCTCACTCTATTCCACCAACAAATCAAACGTTACATAAAGGTCATCAGAGAATTCTTATTGTCTTATGTTGGTTCCAAATTATAGTTCAAGAACTAATTGTCTTGTGCATTTTATCATAAATTGCATTTCTCATATTTGATTTCGTTTTACATACCCAGTCGAGTAGTAGCATTCTTGTAACTCAAAATTCACAAGTATATTAATAGTAAACTAAGAAATTATTATCAATGTTATATTGGATCTGAATTAAGCTATCAACTTAGAACCTAATGCAGCATTTGGATTGAAAAAATCCGGTCTGAAAAGGAATGAAATAATGAAACGAAAAAAAGTGTATCTGGTTATTCATTTCCAGATAAACCATTCCGGTGGAGGAAAACTTCATTTCATTCCCTTATTTGCATTTCAATGGAATGGATGTGTCAATTATGCCATTCCATCGCACCACCCATCAACATCCCCGCCACCAACCAAACATGCACTTCAGATGCTACAAAATCATTCAATTCTTTTTTAATTCCATTTCTTCAATTCAAGCACAGCGTAAAACTTCGTGACAGATCTTGGAAAAAGAATGGAAGGCAAACAAACAAAGGAAAGAGATGCATCAGCACAAAATCTTGTATAAGATGATAAAAATTTCTATTCAATTCACTCTGCCTTCAACTGGCTCAATTACATTTATAAGACCACAAAGAAACTATTAAGACTTCTAACCACTTAATAGTGCATTTCCCTTCACTCATGAATCAATGCATGACCCTTGCAATACATCCATGTACTAGCAAATGTATAGTCCAAAAGGCGTGCATAACAATAGTTACCAAATCCAACTGCAGACTAAGCTGTACATAAGCTATAGTATGCCAATTTCCAACCTCTTTCCAAGTTAAGAACATAGCTCTACACACTACATCCTTTCTAATCACATTAGACAGATTGAACTGCCTACGAATGACAGTCCAATAAAAGACTCTTGGAACAAACATAGATCATCAAATTGAATAAAACTGTTTGTGGTTGTTTTTAGAATAGAACAAAAGGTCAAAGATACAGAAACTATGACAAAACATAATCAGTGCAACGTAGTGAGGAGATATTGTACACTTATGTGTAAATGAGAGTATTTTTTTTTCTTATGTAATTTTCTGAAATTCTTCAAAAGAAAATATTCGACAATGAAATTAAATTTGGATTTAAAGACATACTCACATTACAAATATTAAGGATGACGGAAAATCGAGATCAAAAACTAAATATGAAGATAGAGAACACAGATGGTAATCAAATAAGCCCTAAAGTTTGTGTGCGCCAAAACCATAAGAAATCTACCGTCTCAAAATCAAAACAAACCTTGCTAAAATATAAAACTAAAGTTAACACCATTTTGAAAGTCCTCGAGAGGGCTTAGTTGATCCATGATTTTTGTTTCATCTTTCGTTTCTTTCGAGAAATATATCGATCAATTTAATTATACGGCTTTTTATATTACTATATGAAAGTAAAGGTTGTCTAACATGAATAACATAAGTACTAGCAAGTATTGTGAAAAGTCTAAATTTAGAAATGATTCAGAGCCAAATATAAAATAAGGATTTAGTGACATCTTAGACAAGAACTTTGCTGATAATGTGAAGATAAAGAAACTCTAAACTCTAAGAAAGTGGGATATTCATATTGAAAAGCTAGTGCAGTTTGCAATTATCAATTAATAACGGTAGAGTGCTATCCAGCCATGGGTGATCTCGGTTACTGTAATTCAGTTAAAAAATCTATTTTTCCATGTAATTTATATTAACTGTTTTGAAGATTTCGGTTACCATTGACTATCCAGTTATCATGATATATTCTGACTACAATGTGAATTATAAAATCAAACATGAAATAACGGTGTAAAACATTATAATTGAAGAATGATTAAGGATAGAAGAATCCTCAAATCCTGTTGATTTTGTTAGATCTATAATATTTACACTCAAAAGATCATATTTACCAATTCCCACTGCCAACATTATTTGCAGATATTAATGTTAGAGCACTGACCTCAGCTTTTCAGAATGTTTTTTGACCTCTCCCTTTCTGAGTCCCAGGTTGAAACTGCATAACCCGGAAAAGCTTTTTCCAAGATTCCAACCTCAACAGATCTTTTCTGCTTCTATTAGGCATTTAGCCGTCACCAGTAATCCTTGCATGAGCAGAAACCATTGGTAAAATGATGGAAACGGCTTCCATCCCTGAGAATTATTTCCCTCTGCACATGTTTAGAGACATGTTTTCCAAATTCATGGCAATCGCCGCAAACTCTTAGATTCTTGTTTATCAATATTGGGGTACCATTACTCACATTGATCAGTCCAAATGCTATAGCAAGTTTCTCACTATGGCTTAAAAGCCTTTTCAATTTTTCCTCATCCTCTTCATCGTGGAGAACCCAATGAAGATCAGGTACGTATCCACTTTTCTTAACCGAGGACAACAGTGAACTCAATTTTGAATATATTTTGTCAGATTGGCAATGCGATCTATCCCCAGCTGTAAAATAGTGAATTTCACTTCTAACAGAAATCCAACTTTTTCCCGGAGGCTTTCTTAAACCTTTCTCTTCAGCCAGTGTTCTCAATTTTCTAACCTCTGACCAAAGACCCGCTGCAGCATAAATATTAGATAACAAAACATAATTTCCTGCATTTGTTGGTTCTAGCTCGACAAGTTTTTCAGATATGTTTTTAGCTAGTTTGGTTTCAGAATAAACTCGACAACCACTGAGCAGAGCTCTCCAAACAGATGCATCTGGTGCAATAGGCATTGAATTAATGAACTTCCTGGCTTCATTTAAAGAACCTCCACGGCAAAGGAGATCAACGACGCACGCATAATGGACAACCTCAGGCGTTATATAAAAATCCTGAACCATGGAGTCGAAAAGCTGCAAGCCCTTCTCTACTAAACCAGAATGACTGCAAGCAGATAATGCCGATACAAAAGTTATGTTGTTTGGTGTGAAGCCATCTTCTAACATTTTTGAGAAGGAAAGCATAGCATCATGCCCACGTCCATGCATACCATAACCAGCAATCATAGCATTCCATGAAACAATGTTTTTTCTCTTTAAAGTTTCAAAGATATTTTCAGCATAATGCATATTACCACATCTGGCATACATGGTTATGAGCGCATTGGCAAGAGATAAATCAAATCCAAACGAGGACTGCCTCCTTATTGTGTAAGCATGTAAGCATTGACCTTCAGGAAGATTGACTAAATTGGTGCAAGATGAGAGAACATTTATGATTGTGACTGAATTGGGCTCAATTTCTGAGATCATGCGGTTGAAAAGCAACAGAGCCTTGTTTGCTTGATTGTTTTTAATAAAACTGGAAATCAAAGAATTCCATGAGATCAGATCTTTATCATGACATCTCTCAAATAATTTTGAAGCTGTTACTTCATCACCGCAGTTTATGTACATCTCCGTGAGTGCTGTGTTCAATGATGGGTCTTTGTCTATACCGTGTTTTATCGCATAACCATGTATGGACCTGCCAATGGTCAGAAAGGTTTCATCTCCACAGGATGCAAGAATAGATATTATTGTGTGAGAGTTAGGGCTGACCTCTGATTCTTCCATTTTCCTGAAGATGTCCCATGCTTGACCACTCAATTTATTCTTGGCCAGTGCCATTATCAAAGTGTTCCATGAGATTACATCAATGATGACAGATTGACCGGGTCAGAATTTTTCGTCAATTTATCGACTCGAGTGAAGTGTTCAACAAATGATTTCAAGATGTTTGGGCTGAAGCTAATGCAAGCAAATCCAAAGAGGAGGCTAGTGAGCATGAGACATAAATTTGGGTCAATTTAATACAAGCCCAAATTAAAGTCCAATCTCACAATTGAGGACGATATCATATTAGCATGTGGGCCAAGAATTTCGTTTACACAACATTGGAAGGATTTTTAGATTTTTATAATCCTATTACAATTAGGATTTCTTTTAATTAGATTTCTTTTCCAAATTGATTTTTATTTCCTTATAAAAATTAGGGTTATAGTTTATAAATTCCTATTAGGATTTGGATTGTTTTAATTAGATTTCTTTTCCAATTTGATTTCTATTTCCTTATAGAAATTAGGGTTATGGTTTATAAATTCCTATTAGGATTTGGATTGTTTTGAGTAGTATAAATAGAGGTCCAAGTTATGTAATCAAACACATTAACATTATTCATTATTCAATATATTTGTGAGGTTATTCTCTTCTTTTGGTTCTTTGAAGAATTCCTAAGTATTTTTCTTAGTTATTTCTTTGAGATTCAATTTGACTTATCATACAACAATTCATAGTTGTGTGTGGCGTCTTCTACCGCATCAATCGTCGATTGTACCGAGATTACCGCTTCAATATAAGCGAGGGGTCAAGGTGTCGTTGGTGTCCATTCAACGCAGAATTCCGAACGCGAGCAATTGTACCAAGATTACCGTCTACATATAGGCGAGGGGTTAAGGTGTTGCAAGCAATTCACCCAACAACTGTGCTAGAAACGATCGGGGCGACGACCACCTCACGCAAGCGTGCCGTGGAGTCTATCAATCAACGTCTCTAATCTCACAAAAAGCCTTCATAGTGTCTTTAACACTATTCAACTCTGCATACATACTTAACAAAGCATTTCCAACACGTGTTCCTCTCCATCCCATTCTTAATCACATAAGAATGTAAGCTTTTACCATTTTTCAAACCGTTGGGTAACTCTGCACATAAAGGCAATACGATAACAACAGTTCGTGCATCATCTTTGAAACCTGCAAGTCGCATTTCGGCGAACAAACTCAATGCTTCCTCAATTGAGCCGAGCTCAATAAATGCAGAAATCATAGAGTTCCACAAAGCAACATCTTTGGTCGATATAGATTCAAATAAATCACGTGTGGATCTTAACATTCCACTCTTATTATACATATTCATCAATGCATTTACTATGAACAAATCTTTACAAAAGTCAAACTTTATAGCCATTTGATGAACTTGCATTCCAAGCTCAACAAACCCAGATTCTGCACAGGCCTGTATAACAACTAACATTGTGATAGAATCACACTTAAAACCATCTACAAGCATTTGAAAAAAGAGTTTCAAAGCCTCCAAGTAATCCCCGGCATCAAAATAACCAGTAATCATCGCATTCCAACTTACAATATTCTTCAAATCCATTAATTTGAAAACAATACACGAAATTCTCACATCAAATCTCAAATAAAACCCCATTAAAGCAGTACCCACATGGGGATTCAAATCAAACAACCCATTCCTCAAACAATACCCATGAATCGCCTTCCCACGCATCCAAGAGCTCCCCACACGCCAAAAGCAATGCCACCACCGTAACTGAATTACCTTTCAAACCTTCGTTTTGCATCCGTTCAAACAACAATATCGCATCCTCATATTTCCAACACCCCACACACCCAGAAATCATGGCATTCCACGCAACCACGTCTCTCTCAGTCATTTCATCAAACAGGTACCGGGCATCTTCAAACAACCCACATTTGCAATAAAAATCAACCAGGCCAGTCTGAATCCGAACATCATCTATCAAATCCATATTACAAATATCGTTATGTATTTTCTTTCCCTTTTCTATGGCTTGAAGCCGAGCACAAGCTTTGAGAACCAGAGGCAAAGTGGTGTTATCGGGCAAAATGCCGATGGCTTCCATTTGGGTGTATGTGGTAAGTATTGCAGTGTCATTTTTGAGTTTGATGTAGTGTTTGATTACTGAATTCCAGTGTTTAGAGTCATGGATGGGGTTTTCCTTGGGTTTTAAGGGGAGCCAATGGAGGTTTGATAATACAGGTACGTTCATCCTGAAAGGTTGTTAGATAAGATTGGCGGGTATGTGCTGAAGATCAGAAATTATAGACATTTTTTTGGGGACATTCTAGCTATATTTTTTTTTGTAGTACCTCTTAGAAAATGTATAATATTTATTTTAACTGAAATTTTTATAAAAATTAGTGTTTTAAGTATAATTTGAATACATATAAAAAACAAGATCTGTACAGTCTGTACAACTCTGTTTATTGTATGTATCCAATTTATATTTAAAACACTATTTTTTTATAAAAATTTCAGTTAAAATAAATACTATATATTTTTTAAGAGTTAATACAAAAAAAAAACCCAAAAAAAAAATAATGTCGCTAGAATGTCCCCACTAAAATTTCCCCCTATAATTACTGGTTGAAGATAAGTCGTGATTCTCATGAAAGTAACTAAATTCATTTAAGTTTTATATGTCTATTTTTCCTTTTCTTTAAATTCTTTTTTATTCTTTGAATTTTTGTTTCCTTGTTATTTGTCTTTTCAGATTTTTTTTTGTTTCTTTTTAATTAAAAAAATATTTAATTTTTCATATTATCCATAAACATTAAATACGATTATGTCTCAATTCAATACTATGGACTCAAATTATTTTGACCCACAACAAACCTATCAAACACTCATAATTGTTTCATAAATTATATAAAAATAAAATATTAGTAATATATTGTTTTATTGATTTTTAAATACCAAATAATATAGAAAAGTTTTTAATTGTTTTCCAAAGATAAAAATAATATACTGGTTTTACCATTAATGCACCTCAATAGCAAGTTCTTTTTTCTATTTTTACAAAAACAGCTCAAAGGAAAAAGAACTGAAATTTGTTAATTTTGGATCCAATGTGACAAGAGGAAGCATGCAATAAGATACTTCTTCCAATAAATACAATAAAACAGAAAAACATAATTTAAGAAGGAACTATATTTTCATATAAAAAATTAATATTTTCATATATCTCTCATAAAAAATTAATATTTTCATATAAAAAATTAATATTTTCATATATCTCACTTTTATGTGAGTGATACTAACGTGAAAATATCATTTTATCATGTGAAAATATTAATTTCCTTTAAAAAAAAGTTTTAGACTTTTTAGAAAATATTTTATTTGGCCAAACAAATATCTTCTGAAAATTAGGAAAACACTACAAAATTTCACTACTGTTTTTTTTTCCTCCCAAAAAGAACTCATTGGGGGTAAGAAAAATAGTAGTTTGGGTTTTAGTACTTCATCTTCTTCTCCCCTCCCCCACCCCCACCCCCCACCCCCCACCCCCCACCCAAACAACAAGCAACAAGTTGTCTTGTTTGTGGGACAGCTGAATAAAGAATGGACAAGTAATTTGGGACTTAAGGAGTAGTTTATATATAATCTTTACATATTGAAGAAGCTCAGGAAATAAAATAAAATAAATAGTGATTTGGCTGGTTTTTGTACCATTATTTTAAAATTATTGTTCCCAAAAATAGATTAATTGTCTGCCTAGAAATTTGTTATGGAAATTTTTGGGAGGAAAGATGTTTATGACTTCCTTTTGTTTGAGAGTGTATAGGATAAGAGAAAAGGGCACTACTCTATTCGTCCATAATATATTAGATAATATTAAATATAATGTCAATTGTTTATATTGTCTTTGTATTAGAAAAAAAAGTGTTATTTATTTAGTAGAAAATAGTGAGACAACCAAAATTATACTCCCTCCATTCTTTGATGTTTTGGAGTTTTGCACAACTATTAAAGAAGTTAAAACTCTTATAAAAGTCCACTAAAATTACTATGTATTACTAAAAACACCCTTACATAGATAAATAAAAAACTAAATTGAAGTAGATGATAAAAATGAGAGAAAAATATTGTTAGGGTAGAGAAAATGTAGAAATTATAAGAGAGAGAAAAAGGGAGAAAATATAGCCCTTGAAAAGTATGAGAGAATTAAGGAGTATATTAAATGTTTAGGGGTAATTTAGGATGTAATGCAATCAATATCTCCTAGAAATCTACAAACCTCAAATAAATAGAAATAAAATTTGTTCTCTAAAACGTCAAATAAATAATAATGGAGGGAGTATTTAATACTTAGGGTAATATTGGAAACTCCCTGTGTTCAACCGGTAAAAACCAGACTGAACAGAACCTGTATTGAAATTGGTCAAATTTTGATACCGATACCGGTTGGACCGATATACCGAACCGGTGTTCGGTACCGATTTTTACCGAAAATTAATATAATTATTTTATTATTATTATTATTATTATTTTATTATTATTTTTATTATTATAATCATTATTTTATTATTATTATTATTATTAAATTAGTAATAATAAAAAAAATTTAAAAAGCTGGTATATACTGGTCCGGTTCGGTAAAACCGAACCATAAAAATGTCAGACCGAAATCGGTACCGAAAAATCAGTATATACTGGTTTTTTGTACCGAACCAGACCGATTCTTTTTTATACTGAACCGACCGGTTCGGTCCGGTCCGAAAAACCGAAAAACCGAAAAAACCGATAAATTTGAACACCCCTATTAAAAACTAAACAATTAATGTTTACTTTAAATTCTCAAACGACAAATATTAAGAGACAAAATACTTCTTTATATTAAGTGACAGAGTGAGTAGTTAACTTTAATCATTAGTTATAGTATTGTATTATTAATTTAAAATGACAGATTCATTTTTTATTAAAAAATCTTAGGTATTACCTAGTAATAGTCATAACCGGAGAAAGTTTAGCCTTGTAACATTTAGGAATAATGGTTGGCAGCCATTTAATATATTTTATGTATTTATGCAGAGAAGAACATGGCACAAATTAAACCTATTGATGTCCTTTTCATGAATAGAAAGAGGGAAAACTTGTACGGCCTAGTTAGTTACTAAGAATGCAATTTTATTTTTATTATAAAATAATTAGTTACTTAGATTATATCAACCTCTTTAAACAAACAAAAAATACAATAAAAATTAAGTTCATATAAATTTTTAATAGAGATGCAATCAGGACCTTGTTCATTTATTGAATTGGATCTTGTAGATATCCAACTTTAGTGACATGATGAAGGCTAAAAGTTTTGGGATGTCTATGAGACAAGTTTCACACTTAATAAATTCTTGCTTTTGGGGTCATGTAATTTAGTGTCAATAATAATATGCATAAAATAGATGGACAGTTGGAAAGCACTAGACCTGGCAAATCGGTGAACTTGGCTCAAACGGTTCAGGTGAGTGGCGGGTCGGACTAAAAACGACTGCAAAAAATTCTCGAATTTTGCTGGGTTAAAATTCTACAACCCAGCCCGCGGGCTTGGGCTTGATTTTGCCAGGTCTAGAAAGCACTTATACAATGTCGTAAAACAGGAACGCTAATAGACTGGGTATGTTAAACAAAATAGTAATGAAAAACGCTATTTATGGTAAAATGCACAAGACATTTGATTTTGTACCATGATTTGGAACTTTAGTACGTGGTCTGCAATACAATAAGAGTTTTCGGATTAGGTTACCATAAAATTAATTTCATGATAATTTGATCAATTAATCAATACAGTGCTTACAGACATATAGAGATTACCTTGCGTATCAACATTGTATTATTCAATTGACTAAAAATTAATTTCACTAGTTCCTCGTCTTAAAAGAGCCTCTTGGCGCATGTGGTTTTTTGTGGAGCCCAAGTAGAACGCATGTCGCTGTCCATAGTTTAAAGTTTGCTCCTCTTGGGTTTTGTAATATTTTCTAGGACTTCACGGCCTAGTTAAGTTTCAAACTTTAGTATCTTCTGGCCAGGAATTATATAGGGGGCTAGAGAGAGGGGAAGGTAGTATCTATTTTTTGGTTGTTTAGTTGATAGGAATGTCATATGTCCCATATCTATAGTTGTGGTGCATTTAATATTGGAAGTCACTTTAATATTAAAAGCAGTTAAAGGTTCTTGAGATTTCAAACTTAAGTAACTCTTGTTTAATTGGGATTGAGGTTCAAAGTGGTGTAGCTTAGCAGATTAATTTTCAGGTAGAATTCTTGAGCCTTTTGCCCTTTCTTTCCTTCATTTGAATTTTAAGCAATTGTTTCTTGATTTTTTTATGTGATGAAATTTGCAGGGTACCAATTCTGAAACTTGTTATTTCTATGTATGGCATCATTTGATTGATTAAACTGGCGGGCTCTGGGCAACTTCGAGTCTATACTTTTCCGTAAAGGACCATCAGCCACAAGGCTTTCCTAATCATGGCTGAGAAAGATAAAACATACCCATGTCAGAGTAACTGGAAAAATCCCATTAGCATATTCTTTAAGGATGTCAGGTACGTACTCTTTTTGGCATGTTTTGTAGTTGGAATATTTTCCACAGTTGTAGTGTATTTATGTATTTTGTTCTAATGGCTGACTACACAAGGGGATAAGTTGTGCTTCTGCTGCCCATATAAGGTTTTGAGGCAGGATTTAGTACTACCCAAAGGCAGGATTTAGCTACTTTACAATGATTAAAAACCAAACCTGAAAGAAATTAACCCAGCACTTTCCAGTGCTTGCAAGTTTCAATTGTACTAGGAATTGAAACAATGTCCAAAAAAGACGTGTTTTGCAGTTGCAGCAGCTTACATGAAAGTCTTGACATTTAAACATGCGATTTAGACACCCTTTTTATTGATATTACAATTAAGAGAGTTTCTTTTTTGTCTTTCATATGCTTAGAAGCTAATAATCACTATATGCAATCATATGAACAGATTAGTATTTAGAATGGATAATCTCGGTCTAGAAATAGCAAGGATTGCTTTCCCGGCAGCACTGGCTTTGACAGCAGATCCAATTGCATCTCTCATTGACACAGCTTTCATTGGCCAAATAGGTAAAATTTCTATGCTTGACTTAGTTTTATTGAAAAGGGGAATACCCTTCTTGACTATCCCATACCGCATATTTTGCAGTTTGTAAATAAATGGAGTTCTTTTTCTAAGAAATTAATTGGAGATAAAAAGTGAAATACTTTTATCCAAGCATAAAAGAATTACACCAGGCTGCTAGAATTTATTGATAAGAGCATAACAATAACTCCTAAAAACAAGCAACTATTTTGCATAGCGATCTTGATAGAGTAAAATACTCTTTATTTGACAGCTAATACTGACTTAGTCTAAGCCAAATAAATAGCAACAGACTTTGACCAAGTAAGATGCACTAATTTGTAACACTCCCCCTTAGTGCATACTTACGATCAACAACGCCAAGAGCAACCATAAAGCCTTCAAATTTTGCTTTTCCTAAAGCCTTTGTAAATATGTCTGCTGCTTGATTGCAAGAAATTCCTTGCAACTCAATTTCATGATTCAATACTTTCTCACGCACAAAGTGATGATGAACTTCAACATGCTTTGTTCGCCCATGGAAAACTGGATTTGAAGCAAGTCTGATGGCACTCTCATTGTCACAACAAATCTGTACAGCATAATCAACCTTAGAGAAAATATCTTCCATCAAATATTTCAACCAAACACACTCTTGTGCAGCCATTGTTGCAGCCATATATTCTGCTTCAGTAATTGATAAAGCAACTGTAGATTGTTTTTTACTGCACCATGAAACAATAGCTAAACCAAGACTAAAGCAATACCCAGAAGTCGAGCGACGATCGACTGCATCACCTGCCCAATCCGCATCAGTGAATCCTTTTAAGATAAAATCACTTCATTTCTTGTATATGAGACCATAAGCAAGTGAGCCCTTTATATAACGCAGAACTCTCTTGGCAGCATCTAAATGATGAGTTGTTGGATTTTGCATAAACTGGGAAATAACTCCTACAGAATATGCAATTTCTGGTCTTGTGATTGTTAAGTAGATTAAACTACCAACAAGCTGTCGAAACCGCCTAGGATCTTTCAGTGGCTCTCCTTCTTCTTTATGTAACTTAAGATGTGGCTCTATGGGAGTAGCTATTTCTTTTGACTCCCCCATTCCAAAACGCTCCAAAAGATTTCTTGCATATCGACCTTGGGATATAAAATAGCCTTGATCTGATTTCCCAAGAAAGCAGCCAATTTCACTTATATTTTTCATTTCCAAACGAGTTGCTAAGTCCTTCATCAAGCGAGAAATTTCAGCTTCATCATCTTCGGTAACTATCATGTCATCCATGTATAGTAAAACCAACAAATGCATCCTTGATTCTAATTTTACAAATAAACTAGAATCTGAATTAGCAACTTTAAAGCCACAAAAGATGAAGTATTGAGCAACTTTACCATACCAAGCGCGTGGTGCTTGTTTAAGACCATATAATACCTTCTTTAATCGACAAACATGAAAAGGAAGTTGTCTGGATTCGAATCCTTTGGGTTGCTCCATGAATACTTCACGGTCTAATTCTCCGTAAAGAAATGCATTCTTTACATCCAGTTGCGACAACTTCCAACTTTTGGAGGCAACAAGTGAAATAATTGATCTTACTGTCACCATTTTTGCCACTAGACTAAAGGTCTCTTCATAATCTAACCCATAGCTTTGAGAAAAGCCATGAGCAACCAGGCGAGCTTTGAATTTTTCAATTGTGCCATCTGACTTCCTCTTCAACCGATAAACCCATTTGCAGGTGACCGAAGTACAATTTTCAAGCTTAGGCACAAGCTCCCACGTCTCATTCTTCTTTAGAGCATCAAATTCTTCGTGCATTGCAACTTCCCAATCTGGACAGCCCTTTGCTTCTTCATAGCAAGCTGGTTCTTCTTTTGTTAATGCTTCTGTAAACAAGCATGAAGTAACAGTGCAGAGATTAAGTTGTACCTCATAATCTTTGAGGTGACTTGACTGTTTTCTCTCTTGTAGACTTCCTTACAACTTGTTCACCACCCATTGGGTTTACAACTTGTTCACCACCCATTGGGTTTGAACCTTCATTCTCTTCATTTGGAATCTGCAAGCTCTCTTGATCACCTTGAAATGTGACCTCTTGTATGGGACTTCTTTGGGCACTATAGTATTTTGACACCTCATCAAAGACAACATCTCTAGAAGTGATAAACTTCTTTGTTTTAGGATCCATGCACCTCCATCCGTTCCTACATGAGTCATAGCCAACAAAAATACACTTCTTTGCTTTCGGGTCAAGTTTGGTTCAGTTAGATTGTGGAATGTGAACATAACAAACTGATCCAAAGACCCAAAAGTAATTTACATTTGGTCTTACACCATACAAAATCTCAAATGGAGATTTAGAAGTACCTGGCCATGGAGGTAGGCGATTAGTTACATGGCACGCACATTGAAAGGCTTCGGCCCAAAGCTCTCGAGGAAGATTCTTGTCATGTAACCATGCACGACTCACAGAAGCAAGATGAGCTAGTTTTCTTTCAGAGACGCCATTCTGTTGGGGTGTAGATGGACATGTCATTTGCCTCAAGATGCCATTGCTTTCACAATATTGGAAGAAATCATTTGACATGAATTCGCCTCCATTGACACTTCGTAAACATCTTATTTTCTTCCCAAATTCTTTCTCTACAGCATTTTTAAACTCCACAAACATGGATAGTGCCTCACTCTTCTCTTTTAAGAACTTCACCCAGGTATATCTTGAATAATCGTCTACTAACACCATAACATAGCGATTTCCACTATAACTTGGTGTTTTTGTAGCAGATCAGTATGAACTAGCTCAAACATGGTAGTTCTGCGATTTGATGACTTCTTGAAGGGGAGACGGTGTGACTTGCCATATTGACAACCTTGACAGACCACATCTTCATGAACATTTTGTAGAGTTGGTATGCCTTCTACCAATTTCTTTGAAGAGATTTGTTGCGGCAACTGATATCCTACATGACCCAAACGAGCGTGCCAAATCGCTGCATTGTCGGTTTGGCTTGTCTTCTTCACATATGCTTCCCCTACTGACATAACAAATAGAGACCCTTTCTTTTCACCAGAAAGAACAACAACTCCAATATTTTTCACATTGTTAAGAACTTTCACACCATTTGGACTAAAATAAAACATATTTTCCAGAATCAGTAATTTGAGAAACTGAAGCTAAATTTTTCATCAAACCTGGTACATGATAAACATCTTTCAACCGAATATTTGTATCATCGACACCAATCTTCACAACACCTTCTTGGACCACTGGAAGTGTTGAGTTGTCAGCTGTAACAACAACTCTTTCCCCATTATGTTGACACAACTCGGAGAATTGTGAATCGTTTCCGGTTACGTGATGTGAGCAACCAGAATCGATGATCCATTCTGCTTTGGCATAATTTGCTGCAATTTCATGTGATGCTGATTTCTGAGCATTATTGTCTCTCCCTTCAATCACCTCAATGGTGAAGCACTGCTCCCAATTTGGCTGGTCATCTTCTTCTTCATCACAAGCAATGTGTGCTTCAGAGAGCTTCACACGACAATTTCTCTTAATGTGACCAGGCTTCCCACACCTGCAACATTTAAAAGATTTGTTACCTTGGGAGTTGTGTTCATTCCCCTTCTTCTCATTTGTGCCACCTTCAGAAAACTTCTCTTTTGAAAATAGAACATCGTCACGTTCTAGATTGAGATTCTTAGCCATTTGCTTAGCTAAGGCCTTCTGGTTAGAGAGCAAGCTCTCTAATTCTTCAACTGATGGTTGTTTCTCCCTTCCTTGAATGGATGTAACAAAAGGCGTGTATTCCTTCTTTAAGCCCCAAATGAGAAATCGCCGCAACCGAGCTTCACTAATTTTCTCCTCTGCATCTAGCTTATAAATTTCACCACAAATATTTTTGACACGAAGAAAATATTCTGACATTGACATACCTTCCTGCTTCAACATTGCCAAATCATTTTCCAAGAATTGTAGTCTTGTTGTATTCTTCTTAGAGAATATTCTCTCAAGAGTGTCCCAAACATCCTTTGGTGAACTAACATCACGAACATGATCAATAAATTCCTTACTGATTGATGTTCTTAGAGCAAATAATGCCTTTTCAGGAATGTCCGCTGGAATTCCATTAGCACAATAAACTAGTTCCCAAAGATCTTGACCTTGGAGAAATGTCTCCATACACATTCTCCAATACTTGTAGTTTGTTCCTACAAGTTTCTCAATGCCATTTTGCACGTTAGAACTGCTTCCTCCAACACCTTCCATTTTTGAGCTTCAAACTTCTCGAATAAGATGAACTTGATAGACAAGAAAATGAAAAGGAGAACCTCAGTGAGGCTCTGATACCATCTAAGAAATTAATTGGAGATAAAAAGTGAAATACTAACTTTTCTAAGCCAAAGAAAAAGTGAAATAGCTAATACTAACTTAGTCTAAGCCAAAGAAATAGCAACAGACTTTAACCAAGTAAGATGCACTAATCTGTAACTTCTCTGATTGGTATTAACTTGCACAGGTCCAGTGGAACTTGCTGCTGTAGGCATTTCTATAGCTATATTCAATCAAGTGTCAAAAATTGCAATTTTGCCCCTTGTCAGTGTCACTACCTCCTTTGTTGCCGAGGAAGATGCTATTGCCCAAGTGAGTCCTGGAGCACAACACTTGGAAATGGGTACACTTATAAGTACTGAAGAAGAAAAGTTGATTCCAACAAAAGGTATTTATGTGAGGTTCATCAATATTTGACATTTTGTAGCTAATGGTTTATTCAACTCCCTTAACATCAAGATCTTCATGTCATGTTTTCATATCAGAGTCAGACGAGAGTGCCAACATGTTAGAGTCACACGGTAGCAGCTTTGATAGAGCCAATAGTAACCGTAAAAAGAGACATATCCCATCAGCCTCATCAGCTTTAATAGTTGGTGGCATCCTTGGCCTCATCCAAGCCGCATTCCTGATATCTGTAGCAAAGCCTGCCTTGAAGTTTATGGGGGTCAAATCTGTAAGTAATATGTAAGACTCTTGCCTTCACTTCATTAGTTTTGCCTCAAGTGAAAACAAAAGAATGGCAGTCCACAATCCAACTAGACTTTGTGAAAACTAGTACTTGGATTTGATAGATTTTGATGGTCGATCACACTCTTATACATATGTAGGATTCACCTATGCTAAAACCTGCACAACAGTACTTAACACTGAGGTCTATCGGTGCTCCAGCTGTTCTTCTCTCATTGGCCATGCAAGGTGTATTCCGTGGATTTAAGGACACAAAAACTCCTCTCTATGCCTGTTGTAAGTAAAAATATGAGGAAAAAAATATATACTATGATTGCTCAAGAACACACACAACCACCCGAACATACAGAAAGCGTATCTTTTGTCTTTATCATTATAGAAGCAAAAAAATCTAATAAAAATTTCTGCCAATTTTTATTTGTTCTTAGTAAGTTTATTTAATTCTGAGTCATTTGTTTATCGGATCTATTTTAGTGGCAGGAGACGCAACAAATATAGTGCTGGACCCAATATTTATTTTTGTCTTTCGTCTGGGTGTCAGTGGTGCAGCTATTGCTCATGTTATATCTCAGTAAGTTATCTCTTACTGCTTTCCGATATGCTTATTCAATGTTCTTTTATACTGTATATGGTTCTAATTTGTTTTCGACTCCTACTTGTTGGTATGGTAGGTACGTGATCTCAGTTATACTCTTTTGGAGACTAACGAAACAAATTGAAGTTTTACCTCCTAGTCTCAAACATCTACAATTTGCTCGATTTCTTAAAAACGGTGAGGACTATATTCTGCAAATACATGTCCATATTTCAATGAGATTGTTTAGTAATGAAGCCATGTATGTATGAATATTAGAAACCTGAAATCTATACTATAGTCTCTAGCTGAAATGGGGAGAATTTAACAAGTTCATGTCAAGTACCCCTACCTAGTATATGATTCATTTAAGTTTTTGAAAACAATAAATCTTATAAATAATATTACTTTTTAGGTAATTTATGATATTAATGATTGTATCAACATAATCTTTTAGCATCTTTTGTCATTGCTGCAGGTTTTCTTTTATTGATGAGGGTTATAGCTGCCACATTCTGTGTAACACTGGCAACGTCTATGGCTGCACGCCAGGGACCAACATCAATGGCCGCATTTCAGGTCTGCTTGCAGGTTTGGTTGGCAACGTCTCTTCTAGCTGATGGCTTAGCTGTTGCTGGGCAGGTTAGAAATGATCTCTTAACAAATATAAACATTGCGACTGAGAAGAAATGGATGAACTTTTATGCTTAAACAGTTATCAGCATATATATAACATGGAGAACATGTCTTGCTTTTAGAAGAAGATTGTGCTTTCTCAAACCCTTTGTACTACAGAGGTAGAAATCCTTGTGGTTATATAGTAATTGTGGGTATATCAGTTCGCAGGAGGGTTGGGATCACAGTTTATAATTCACCTGCCTGACACTACAAAATAAGTGAAACTGAGTTCATTTTTTGGTTTTGAAAAGGAAAATTCATGCATAAAAAGATGCAGGCCAATGAAAATAAACAATGGCTGAAGGTTTTTCATTTTGGTATATAGAAACAAGACACAGATTCATGATAATAAACAGTACATTGTTGCTTTGGTTGTCAAATCATGAGTATTTACCACAATTAATCAAGGAACCTTGCGAATATAAAAATCTTTAACATACTACCATGTTAGCAACAGTGGAAGAATCAATGTTACCTACATCCTGGAACAAAATCGGTAACGGAAACTTTAACTATTCATGGTACAGAATACAGTAGGGTACTAAGTTTCTTCAAATCACTCAAGTAGTATGAATTAAATTACGTTTATCTGAAACATGATATATACGCTGGCTAATAATTTTTAAAAAAGATTTAGTTAAAAATACTTGAGATATAGTTAAAACTAGTTGAGATATAGCTTATACTTGTTTGTTTTTAAGCGTAGCGTCATAATAAGTACATTTTTAAGGAGATTAGGCAATGTTATCACTTACGAACAGCACAAGTCACTCATTTAGCTACATTGGTTTGCATTCCCTAGAATCATATTCGTTTTGTATCAAACTTGACAATTGCCTCAATAGATAGATTATATGTTTCGAGTCTAATTCGTGGTATGAAACATAACCAGGGTTTCACTCTTTCAGGCATTACTTGCTAGCACATTTGCTAAGGAGGATTTTGGCAGTGTGGTTACCATTACATCCAGAGTGTTGCAGGTGCTTAAATTATTTAAGAATGGAAGACGAACACATGATTTCATTTTACTTTTTGTGATTTTCTCTCATGTTGTCTATAAAATCAATAATGCAGTTAGGCCTGGTCCTTGGATTGGTGTTATCCATTATCCTTGGAGTTGGATTACCATTCGGAGGAAGACTTTTTACAAAAGATGTTGAGGTCCTCCACCTTATTACCGTTGGAATCCCGGTTGGTACCTATTCTTTTCTCATGGATTATAATCCCGGGATTGTAATTATAATCCCAAGACTATTAAGTCATTTTATAATCTCTAGTAGACTAATAGTTCCAAGTCTAAATTTGAAAACAAACAAGACATTTGAGATTAATAATCCTATCCAGGACTTGCAAACAAACATACCTTGAAAGAATACTACTAGTTCCTTGGGTCTGTACTCTATACAAGCACAACCAATAACTCAGAACCTCAAATTTATTTTTTGTTCCTTTGTATCAGTTTGTTGCAGCCACTCAACCAATCAACGCCTTGGCCTTTGTTTTCGACGGTGTCAACTTTGGAGCTTCTGATTTTGTGTATTCCGCAAACTCTATGGTAATAACACCTGCAGTCTATTATGCTTATCAGAAGGATAAAAATGCTTGTATATGTTTAGTTTGAAATCATTTCATTGTCCGAAGAAAATTAAATATTAGAATGTTTTGGAACAAAAATAGCAATAAAGATGAGATGTGTTAAGATGGAACCAGAACGGGTATGCGGTGTGCTAGATAGACTAGGCTAGGGTAGCTCAAAATAATGTTTGAGCATCCAATAATTTAATGTTGATATTTGTGCAACTTTAGGTAAACCAACAAAAATATATTTTGGTACACTAAATTTGGAGCCATGTTTAGTTACGCAAGTACCAATACGCGATTCACTATGTCATAAGAGTATCGATCTGGTAACTCTATGTATTGTACTGATCAATCGAATGGTAAAAAACTTGTGCAACATGTTCTTTCTACTCTAGGTTCTGGTGGCTATATTCAGCATCATATCACTGTTAGTTCTATCCTCCAGATATGGATTTGTTGGACTCTGGGTTGCTCTAACCATCTATATGAGCCTGAGAGCTTTTGCTGGCTTTTGGAGGTAAGTTAATTGCCTTGCTGTAAAGTATTCAAAGAAGCCACATTAGTAGAAGATGCCTATCAATCAACTTGTTATTAACTTTTCTAAATTTTTGCTCCTACATTTGCAGAATAGGGACTGGAACAGGACCTTGGAGCTTTCTCAGGAGCTAAATTTTCTTGCCAATGGTTGTTTTATTGTTGCTTCCTAGAGTTGCTAGTTGAAGACCAACCTTGTTTCCTTGTTTTTTTCCCCATAGACAACCTAGGCATCTTTTGAAGATGTCTCATGTTCTTTTTGTAGTTTTATAGCTTGAAATAGGTTTATTGATATTGCCAAAAACAAAAATGATGGACAATGATCCCCTCTATTACACTTTTTTACCCAATTTACCCCAATACGCATTTAGCGATACAAATATTGCTTTTGGTGAAGGTACTAATTCTTTACGACGAATGTTATTTTGTCGCTACATGTAATATTTTTGTCGCTAATATGTACTTAGGGAAATTAGGTGGAACACGTAAAGGAGAGGCGAGCCCATTCCAAAAAGGATGTTGCTACGGTTAAAATACAATTAATGACACTTTAGTAATAATTCTAGCAACGACACTTATTGCTCTATCACCATTAATTATTTTTGCTCTGACAATATCAACCAGCCTTAAATTATTCACCTTTTTGTGATTTGTTTTGTACATAAACTTTTGAGGGCTGTTTCTTAGCATATCTATAGAGATAGTAGAGATGTCAAGATTGAGCTCCAATTTTTGCATACCATTAGAACAAAAAGAGCAAGCGATCCTTGTGCCAATGTCTCAATGGCTAGAGACATAATGCGCTTTACTTTACATAATGGTTTCAAGTCACTCAACCCCCTCATAAGGTAGTGATGAGTTTCTTTCATCTGAGTTTAGGAAAATTTTGAAAATTAAAAGGTATAATAGATGATAATATGAGACTTGACAATTTAGATTGAAAACCATATACTTAATCAAAATCATTTGGATTTATTGGGTTGGTTAACTAGTTTTTTAAGTGATGGGTTGGTTTAGTTTTGGACCCATATTATTATAAATAGAATAAGTCTACGCGGACAGGGAAAATGGACTGTATAACCCTGTATTTGTATATGTATCCAAATTACACCTAAAACACCATATTTTATAAAAATTTCTGTTGGAATAAATATTATACATTTTTTGAGAGTCACATTAAAAAAAAATTGACCGGTCCAATTTTCCGGTCCTCTACGCCTGTCTGCGTAGAAGGACTCTTATAAATATGGGTTGGATCTAGTTTAACTATTTTTAATCTATATTAGTCTATAATAGTTTTTTACATTTTGTAGAGCTAATACATCAACATGTATGCATTATTACTACATTCTTATATAACACAAATACATTATATACATATTACATACTTTTATAATTTATACATTTGTAATTATGTATAAAAATTATTTCATTTATTATGGAATTAATCCATAATAAAGTTAACATTTTTAATGTAACAAATTGCTAATTTAAATAATTAATATCACCTCCTTTAATTAATTAAAATAACTCATTTAAATCATCGAGGCAAATGCCTTCATGTAAAAATCATTCTTTCCCTAAAATCTTGTTACTACTGTACTGTTGGACAGTAAAAATAAAAGAAAGGTGAAAGATTAAAAGTGAAAAAAACAGCAGCAGTAGTCCCTTCTAATTTCTTTCTCATTTGTTCAACAGTGAGCTTCATAAAATTATACTTGTACGGTTGTACCGTGCTTGGCACCCCCACTCCCACCCCCCCTACCACCTACGACCTACCAAAAAAAATAATATTTATTGATTATGTATACACCCCCACCCCCACCCCCACCCCCACCCCCACCCCCCAATAATTTTTTTAATTTTAATTAACATAATAATTATTAATGTAAATTTTTTTTTGAAAGTGCATATAATAACAAAATTAATGTTTTTAATACTTAAATTAGTCACATCAATTAAAATTTTTAGTTTCAAACTTAGCTCTAAAAAATTAAAATAAAACTCTTTTAGTACAACAGAAATTAAGATTTTAGTGAAACTATAATTTAAAAAATAGGTCGACCTGGATTCGATCCATAACCATTTAAATCTAAACCACATAACCCATATTAAATATAGGTAATATAGTTTTGGTTCCAAAACCAACCCAAACCTATTTTATATAATCCAAAACCAACCTAAGCTTATTTTTTGCCAGGTCTACTCTCAGTTTATGGTTGAGTTTTATGAACCATAGATCCATCTGCCTCTATATTTAGTTATAATTAAAATTTAACTAAATAACTACAGATTGACAAGAAACCTAGCCAAAATCTCAAGAGGATAACTCAAAGTAAACTAATATTTCTACGTAAGAAGATTAATACAATAACATCTCATTGACAATTTTTTCTTTCTATCTATTAACTGTTCCATTGTATACAAGAATCTGTGTACTATACACCAGTTTACAATAAAGACGCACTCTTAGTGCACAGCTGGTTAATAAGAAGTCATGGAGACATTTTATGCCTCTTACTTGACCAAGGGACTGCCAAAACAAAAGGCTACATCTTACCCAAGTTTAGGATTTTCTTTCCAATATTGAATACAATCACAGAATATTCATATCAAAAAATGCTGGCTTTCATCAATAAGCATCTAGAGAAATGAAACATTTCAATCATCCCAATAGTCAAACTAATATATTGCAGGCAGTTTTTCATGTCATATCCAAAATTTCAAGTACAATCTAACTTCTGCTATGAAATATAGACCTCATTGTGTATACCATCTTTCTCTACAAGGTCTCCACCAAAGTCACCAAAAATTTATTTCCGCTCTAAACAATCAAAACTAGAATGTTAACACCTATCCAAAGTATGGAAATGAAACACATACCAAAGGCAGACCAAAATGAGAACTGTACTAAACTTGGATTCGGCAAATTACAAGCACTTTCTACCACAAACCGATGAACTTCCACCAGACTCCTCCAACTCCAAGCCAGATAATAATATTGACAATGGACATGAGGAATCCATAGCCCCACCACTTGGCAAGAGGAACATAACCCGCACCATAGAATACAGGTGCTGACCCAATTCCGTAGTGGGTGAGTCCACCCATGAGGTTGGAGAGGAAGGCAAGCACCATGGCTCCAAAGTATGGTGGAGTACCAAGAGCACTAGCAACAGATAAGAAAGCTGTGAACATGGCACCAATGTGAGCAGCTCCACTAGCGAAAAAGTAGTGAGAATAGAAGTAGAGTAGAACAAGAATGCCGAAAGATAGCTGCCATGAAAGGCCCAGTCCACCAACAAACTGCAAAGTGTGTAATGAGTGGAGTTAGTTGATACTAACAGCATATGATTGAGAAGTAAATACTATATCCAAGTTGGCAGAAACTATTTTTGTTGAACATAAATGACAATGAATTAAAACATGGATTCTTACAAGTAGCAAGTTAAGACATATCTATCTAAAACCTAGCTAGTTCTTGATAGCTCAATATCGAAAGGCTAAGTCCACTAAATAAAGCCAATGCGTAAAGCTTTCAAAGCCTGGAAATCTTGCTTATCACCCTAGATGCTGTGATAAAATATATACCAAAATGTTAGACTCACAATAAGTGAATAAGCCCAGGAGCATTAGAAACTACAGATAACTATGAAACAAATCCCATTGTTTTCTGAATCATATAAACATTTCTACAATGTAAGAGTTGTAAAACTGAAAAGCCATTTGAAATTACTTGTCAATTACCAAATTAAGTGGTAACACAAAACACAATAACATTAAAAATGATAAAAGGTACGAAAACTAAATCAGAAAGTAAAAGAAGACAAACCTTAACAACAGTTTGGCTGAACCAGGATATGAGACCATATTTATTTAAATATCCAGCCATTGCAATGAGTGCAGCAAACCATGTCAGGGTATCCCAGGCAACAGATTCAGCTAAGCATTCCTTCCATGTCACAACTCCAGTAACAAGGAGGACAGACAATCCAAGAATGGCGGCAGTAACAGCATCCACATTCAGCACCCCTCCAAAAATCCAGAGCCCAACCTGATATAATGTAGTAGAAAGAATGGTAAGGAACTTTTTAGTTCTTGAGGAACACAGAAAAATCGCATTCAAGTTTTTTTTTTATGATATTGCACGTCAATGTATGCCTTGAAAATATACACACTTGCCATGATGCATCTTATATAGGATAAGGTGTATCTATCAATTTGGCAGCAAAATTAGAACTTAATTATCTGGAAGTTTCCTTATTTCTAATATTTAGTTGGGCACCACCATAACTGCAATTAGGTTACCTAGACCAATTACTTTTAAGTAAACGACCAATTAAAAACTTCAAACTAAATCATTAGCATGTGGCAGTTTGTGAATCCATGAACATTTACCAGCAATTTTAGGGTAACGAGTATTATTGACTGCAAATTAGATAGCTTACCCCAATTGCAAAAACTAATTATGGAATTTCAAATCCTTGAGCTGAATGCTCCCCAGAAATTTCTATCCTCCATCTCCTGAAGATACCAGTTTTATATGGACCTAACCCGGCTCTCAACTATGTAGCACCTGTAGCCTAAGAAAACTCTCCCATCAACCAACTTCATATCCAACAAGGTAAATCTACCTGATCGTAAATTCTCTCAGGTGGTTTATGACCACTAGAATTACTCCCATGGCAATATTTTATCTCCCTACCTCCACCCTCAACCAAATTCATGATTTATTTAATCATATTTGTATATGTATGAAATGTTGTAAAAACTCTATTTAGCATAGCTAATGTGGCATACTTTAAAACAATTCCTATAACTACCTTCAAATCATCAGTTTCTACTTCCAACTGCTATGCACAAAACAGTTGTGTAGGACACAGGACGCATAATCTGTTTTCACATACCATGACAGTTAATGCAACACAAACTGAAAATGAGTTTAGACAGAAAGGAAAGTAAAAATAGCAGTTTCAAGATTGCTATACCGTAAGAAGCAGAGTCGCAGCCATTATAATCTCATTCTTCGTCATTGGTCCCATCTTCTCCAACCTTTCCTTAGCAAGCTTTGGTGCATCAGGACTACTCTTAACTGAAGGCGGATAAACAATGTACAACAACAATGGCACCACAATTAACGAAACCAAACCGGGCACAATGGCTGCCTTTGCCCAATCTGTCCACCCAATTGTCTGCTTAATTGTATTAAATGTCAAATTGGCACTCAACGGATTCGCTGCCATAGCTGTCAAAAACATAGCAGACGAAATCACAGAGGTCTGAAAACAAGTCAACATCAACCATGAACCCAACTTATGCTCAGTCCCATCACCCACATTGCTCCCACAAGCAACACACAATGATTTCACCAGAGGCAAGAAAATTCCTCCAGCCCTCGCAGAGACCGAGGGAATTGCCGGAGCCAATAATGCCTCACTGAAAACCAAACTGTACCCTAACCCTAAAGATGAGCTACCGAATAAGGATACAAATTGATAAGCAATTCTATTTCCAAGCCCTGTTTTGATAAACCCTCGGGCGAAGAAAAATGCAAGGGCAATTAGCCATGGAATTGGGTCACCGAAGGCGGAGAAGGCGGCGGCGAACGTTAGAGTTTTGGTTAAAACGCATGCGCCTAAACCCATGAGAGCAACTGCTCCGAGGGGGAGAGGTTGGGTGATGATTCCAACGATTGTGGCGAGGAAAATGGATAGCAGCTGCCACGCGTTTTGGTTGACGTCGGCCGGAACTGGGATTAGCGAGAGGATGATCCCGGTGGCGATTGAGGCGAGCAACGGGGCGATTGCGGCGCCTGCAGTCGGGGATTTTGGTGGGTCAGGTTTTGCTGGAATTGATATTGGTGAAGCCGCAGCTGATGCTTTGATGGAGATGAATCCATTTCTGGGGGTTTTGGCGAGCTTGAGAGGAGAGAATGTGGGGTTTTGGAGAGAGAAAGAGCGTTGTAGGTCGTTGGGTCTGCCGGCGGTGGAATGGAGATTTAACAATGGGGATTGCTTGGGGACAGATCGGAAGTTCAGCCGGAGAAAGGTGGTGAGACGGAGGGACGCCATCAAAACGATGGCGCTTTGGGAGATATCTGTAGTATGGTGAGTACAGAGAGTGTGAGAGAAATGGAGGATAGAGAAAGAGGAGAGAGAAGGGGAGATGATCTGTGCCGTTGAATATGAGGATTGGACGGTGGAGGTGGGGTTTGGAATATACGGTATTTGAGGGGGCCAAGCTTGGAGTTTTTGTTGCTGGCTTGTTTCTTAGCTAAGTCCGGTCAAAAGAATATTGCAATCTCCGTCAGAGGCTCAGAGCAGCATTTGGAGTTCTGCAAAGGGCAGAGAGGAAATATGACTTTACAGAATTCCATAGGCAAATAAGTTGAGAAACTGGTTTTTTTTTTATAAATTTTAAATTTTCATTCATCAGTATTAAATACATCAAATAATAATAATAGAGATTTTTAAATAAAAATAATTAAAAAATTAAGTAATAAAAATAATTAAAATTAAATACACCAAATAATAAAATTGAGTTTAAGTAAAACTTTATTACTTATATAATATAATTTTTTAAAAAAATAAGTTCCTTGTAAAAATTATATTATCCAACATAGATATAAATATAAATATGGTTACAATACAATCACTTGTAAAGTCCCATTTTGCAAAGTATAATATAATTTCATAATTAAGTACATTATTATTATTACAATATTAATAATTAATCAAATGAGAAGGAAGAAATAAACAATCATCACATGAAAAGAAAAACAAACTTTCGTAATGAATATAATTTGAAAAAATTTGTATAATTTAAAAAATTTTAAAATTTATTTATATTTAAATTATTTATATTTTAAAACGAGTTTAAAATAAATTTTTAGTCGAACAATTACGAATCGAGTTGGTTCATTTTATAACTTGACATATTGGTCTGAAGGATTTTAGTTTTTGAATTTGAATCAGGATGGATACGGGCGTGACACGTGGCAGAAAAAGAGTGGATCTGAAGTTGAGTTTATTTGGAAGTTAGATAATGATGATGGACGGATGCGGAAAAACTAGAGGAGATTTTGGATTGGAGGGTAAATGACAAAAAAGAGACTAGTGAAATACTGACCACAGAAATGCACGTGGGGACTGACCGGTAATATAACCCAGCCTGTAGGAAGGAAGGAAGGAAGGAAGGACTTGAGAAGTCTTAAGGGCCAAAAGCCCAAAACACAATGTGTGTGAGCCTGTGAGGTGTAGATTTCAGATCTAAAGAAGGGAGAGAAAGAGGGTAGTGTAGGACTAAATCTGTCTCTTTTTAGCTCCAAGTGAGAAGACACCTTATAAATGAATCGAATCGAGTCGAGTTCGAATATTGAGTTATTCAAATTTGATTTATAAAATTTATCAAGTATAAAATAAAGTTTGATCAAGGCTCGTTTATCTACCGAATCGAGCACGATATCTAATCGAATCCGAGTAATTTGAATTTTTCGAACAAATATGATCTGAGTATTAATAGAAAATTACAATTTGAATAAATTCAAATAATTTTTCTAACTTTAAAATTTGCTCATATTTAAATTATTTATATTTCGAGTCGAGCTCAAATCGAATTTTTAGTCGAACGAATACAAATCGAGCCCGAACTGTTTGCTCATTTTACAGCCTTAGTTGTACGATTCTTGTGACGCCCCCAAAATAGGTCCACACAACCTATTCTGAGTCGCCAAATACATCATACAGAAAATAACTACAACTTTATTATTACAATTGTTGTGCAAAATACGACAACACATATGATGTGAGTTTAAATACAAATATTGTCTTCTAGACAATATTCAAACTAAAATAAGTTCTCATTACAATTATTGATACACTATTTTACAAAATAGTGAGGACTGCTAAAACAACTGACTTGAAACATCACTCCACACCCCGACTAGTTCCCGCAATATTCTTGTCTCCTGAGAAGAAAAATGGAACAAAAAGAAAAAGGGTGAGCTCAACTAGCCCAGTAAAAAATATTATGACTAAGATAATATAGAAAAAAATTATTGTTAGCCTTCAATAAATCAGATAAAATATAATGAACAACAAGTTCTAGATCAATATTCGCAGCAGAAATAACAATTCATTAAAAGAGTTAAGTAGATAATGAAGTCTACTATCTTCTATGATTTAAAAGTCCATCATCAATATTTTATCATTGTAACATCAATCAATATACATCTTGAACCAAATATTCATCTTTGCTTTACGGGCCAAAGATATTCATTTGTATCACCTGTTGGTCACGTTCATCTCAACACATGTTCATCTTTGCACCACAGCCAAAGAATTCATCAGGTAATCATTCATCTTTGCACTACATGCCAAAGATATTCAGTTATACCATCATTTAGGACTGAGGATGATTAAAAATATATTAAAAAAATGAATCCAGTGAGATAAAATGACAAAGATTAGGGATTCGTACTTTGGTTTATCCAAGTTCAAAAATACTCCATAATAATCATTCGTGGAGCAAAATTCAAGAATGAAGATCAAAACATGGATACAATCAAAGATAGTAACCATAATAGACAACTTGAACAAAGAAAAGAAAATTTAATTTTTCTGTGAATAGTAACCCCAACACGAAAAGGTAGAAATTTCACAAGAAAAATCATACTTCATGAATAGTACTCGTGAATAGTAATTTATTCATGAATAGTGCCGTATACGTGAATAGTGTCGTATACGTGAATAGTGCCGTATAGGTGAATAGTAATCTCGACATGAAAAGGTAAAAATTTCATAATAAAATTCATACCAATATTTCAGTATAATGATATTGAAAGAAATAATAACATTTACGAAAAAAATAACATCCCTTATAAATACGAAAGAAATAATACCCCTTACCTTAATAAAAATTTGGAGACTGCACTAGTGTAATAGCAGAATACTCTTCTTCTTTTTTTCTTATTTTCTCTATACTTTCTCTCTATAGCTTTAGTGAATTGGTGAGAAATAATAAAGAAATGAGCTTCTATTTATAGGCTGGGCAGAGTAAGGGTAAAATTGTCTTTTTGCCATAATTTATGACATCATCGATCATATGACATCATTGCTTACCTCATCGTTCTGATGACATCATTGCTTACCTCATAAGAATTCAAATTCAATTTGTTCTCTTTCACCTCATTTTACTTTTACACCTAGTATTTATTATAATAATGTTACCATTCAATTTATAAAAAAATCATACTATTATATAATCACATCATACTACTATAATGTAATATTATAATAATATATTTGAATGAATTATTTTATCAAAAAAGATAAAATATCAACTTTCAACAAATGCCAAATGCTAAAATTTTCTCCGTTTAAATCCACATACGAATGGTTTTTAATACCTCCATTCTGACAAAATATTGATAAAACACCTTAGCATTAATTCCTTCATTTATATCCATATAAGATAAATATTTTCGTATCATATAAATCAATAATTAATTATTCACAAATAATATTACAGAATCACAATAAGGACAACCAGGTCGTTCCAAGGAAAGAGGTGGCTTTCCGATAAAGATTTCTCCTTATTAGCGCACAATTAGGTGACCAAACCCATTTTCTAGACAGAGCTTTCTTAGACATTGCCAATAGTGATATCTAATAATATTATTCAAATAATATGCATTATTGATCTGATAATGGAAAATACTGTGCAGTGACAATTATTGAAATAACAATAATATAAAATATCAGCGTAGCAATTATTGAATTAATAAAATAAAATATTCAACAGTAATTACTATAACAAATATTTAGTAGTGCCTTCATACGTAAGCATCAATAATCAGAAATATTGTGCAATACCGTGTGCCACTGTGCAACCACGCGTATTACTGTATTTTAATCACCGGGTATTTCACAGTTTTAACGGTAATAATTACGCCGTTATTTTTATAAAAAGATTATTTTTATCTCTTTCTATATTCGACATTTATTCTGTTATGGAGCCCACAAATGGCTGCGCCTTCGTACGAATATTTCTCGACAGCAAGAATATTCCACGACCAAACGAATATTACCTCACAACAATAAATATTTTATAACCACTTGCTTATTTTGTAAAATTTGCATATTTCACCCATAACCAAAGTATTATATCAAATTAACACCTTATTATTTCAAAATAATGAATAGAGGTAATTTAATTTTATTTATAAAAATTTGGGGTTTTACAACCTCCCCTCTTTATGAAATTTCGTCCCCGAAATTGACGTACGTACCTGATGTTTCGAAAAGGTGAGGATACCTCGCTTTCATATCCGATTTTAACTCCTAGGTCATTTCCTCAATAACATGGTTCCTCCACAAAACTTTGACCTGTGGTATAACCTTTGTGCGTAGGACATGCTCCTTCTTATCCAAGATCTTGACAGGTAACTCTTCGTACGTTAAATCTTCGGCTATCTCGTCTAGTTCTAACTCAATAATGTGGTTTGAGTCTTTCACATATTTACGAAGCATAGATATGTGAAAAACATTATAAACACGAGACATGCTTGGAGGTAATGCGAGTCTATAGGCCACATTTCCTACTCGGTCAAGAATCTCAAATGGACCAACAAATCATGGATCGAGTTTTCCTCTCTTTCCGAATCTTGTAACTCCCTTCCATGGAGTAATACGTAACAATACATGATCCCCAATATTAAATTCCACGTTCTTTCGATGAAGATCCACGTAACTCTTTTGTTGATCCTGTGTTGTTTGTATACGTTGTCGGATCATTTGGATCTTTTCTGTAGTCATACGTACCAATTTTGGTCCCAACAACGTTGTTTCACCCACCTCATCCCAGCATACTGGAGAACAAAAATTTTGTCCATACAACGCCTCTAATGGAGCCATGCTTATACTTGCTTGATAACTGTTGTTGTAGAAGAATTCCACCAATGGCAAGTACTTATCCCAACTTCCTTTGAAATATAGGACACAAATTCTTAATAGATCTTCAAGAGTTTGAATAGTCCTTTTTGATTGCCCGTCCGTTTAAAGATGGTATGCATAACTGAATCGTAAATCCGTGCACATAGCTTTCTCCAAACTAACCCAAAATCGTGAAGTGAATCTTGGGTCACGATCCGAAACTATGGATACTGGCATGCCATGAAATCTCACAATCTCATTCGCGTACATACGAGCAAGACGTTCAAGGGAATAAGTCTCCCGTATCAGTAAGAAATGGGCAGACTTGGTTAATCTATCAACAATAACCCAAATCACATCTATGCCTTGAGAAACCTTGGGAAGACCAGTAATGAAATCCATGGTAATGTATTCCCACTTCAATTTCAGAATCTCAAGTGGTTGTAATGGACCCTTTGGTACTTGATGCTCCGCCTTTACACGTTGACAAGTTAAATACCTTGAGATAAACTCTGCGATCTCTCTCTTCATATTTCTCCACCAAAATGTATGTCGAAGATCATGATACATTTTGGTACTCCCAAGATAAATTACAAACGGTGTGTTGTGTGCCTCCATCATGATTCTATGCTTCAAGTCAGAATCGTTAGGAATGCAAAGTTTGGAGTTGACTCGAAGTATTCCTTCTTCATCGATTCTTGCTTCTGGAATAACGCCTTCTTGTACTTTCTTCTTCATACGCATCAGCTCTGGGTCTGTGGCTTGAGCAGCTTTAACTTTATCAATTAAAGTCAGTTCTACTCGTATGTTTGATATCATCAGGTGGTTACTTGGAGCCTTTAACTCTATCTCCATTCTTTGTAAGTCATACAAAATGGGTCTTTGTGTTAACAACATCGTACTCGTACCTGCATACGATCTTCTACTCAATGCATCAACTACTATGTTTGCTTTTCCAGGATGATATTGAATGGTATGGTCGTAATCTTTCAACAGCTCGAGCCAACGTCGTTTCCGCATGTTGAGTTCCTTTTGGGTGAAGAAATATTTGAGACTTTTATGATCTGTATAGATCTCCATTTTCTCCCCATACAGGTAGTGTCTCCAAATTTTCAACGCGAAAACGACTCCTGCCAATTCTAGATCATAAGTAGGATAATTCCTCACATATTTTTTGAGTTGTCATGAGGCATAGGCTATAACTTTCCCATGTTACATGAGAACACATCCTAACCCTTTGCCTGAAGCATCGCTGTAGATAACAAATCCATCCAAACCAGATGGTATTGTCAGAATAAGTGCCGAAATGAGTCTCCTCTTGAGCTCTTGGAAACTCTTCTCACATTCCTCGCTCCATACGAATTTTGTATCTTTCCGAGTCAGCTGAGTTAATGGAGTAGCGATTCTAGAAAATCCTTCCACGAATCTCCGATAATAACCAGCTAAGCCTAGAAAGCTACGTACTTCGGTAACCGACTTCGGTTGCTCCCAACTTTGAATTGCTTTAATCTTTGTCGGGTCAACAGATACTCCATGTTTTGACACCACGTGCCCAAGGAATGCTACTTCCTCAAGCCAGAACTCACATTTTTTATCTTGGCATATAGCTTGTTATCATGAAGCCTTTGAAGTACCAGTTTCAAATGGTTCTCATGATCTTCACGACTTTTGGAATTGATGAGGATGTCATCAATAAAGACAACAGCGAACTGATTTAAATATTCCTTGAACACACGGTTCATCATATCCATGAAAGCAGCAGGAGAATTAGTCAATCCAAAAGACATGACTAAGAATTTATATTGTCTGTACCGATTTCTGAAGGCAGTCTTCAGAATATCCTCAGCTTTAATCTTCAGCTGATGATATCCAGAACGAAGATCGATCTTTAAAAAGAATTATGCTCCTTGAAACTGGTCGAACAGGTCATCAATGCGAGGTAACGGATACCTATTCTTGATGGTAACATGGTTCAATTCCCGATAGTCAATACAAAGTCGCATACTCCCGTCTTTCCTCTTTACGAATAAAACAGGAGCAACTCAAGGAGATGTACTAGAACGAATGAAACCGATGTCTAAAAAATCCTGTAGTGGGACCTTTAACTCCTGAAGTTCAATAGGAGCCATTCAATATGGGGTTTTAGAAATGGGTTTTGTACCAGGTTCAAGTTCAATAAAGAATTTAACTTCATGTTCTGGGGGTAGACCGGGAAGTTCTTCAGGAAATACGTTGGGAAATTCACTAACAACATAAATATTATTCAAATCTGACGTGTTTTTGTTTAAATCCATAACATGGGCTAAGAAAGCTTGACATCCATTTTTCAATAAACGAATGGCTTTATGGCCTGATATGACAGTGATTGACTTTAGTGGTTTGGTTGCTTGAATTCGCATAACAAGTTGGTTAGGAATGTAAAAACTAACAACCTTACGAAAACAATCAATTTTGACATGATGAGTAGTTAACAAATCAATCCCTAAAATCACATCAAATGCAAGTATCTTTAAAGAGATAAGATCAACAGGTAATGTGATGGTGCGAACTTGGATTAAGTAAGATTTATAAACAGTGGATGTAATGAAAGTTTCTCCTAATGATGTCTCAACAGATAAGTCAAAGTCTAATTTCTCCGGAGTCAAGTTCAAACGTTGAGCACAAGCAAGAGAGATAAAAGAATGGGTAGAATCAGTATCTAGTAAGGTATAAACTTCGTAAGAGTTTATGATTAGCTTACCTATGATCACCTTGTTCGGGTTCCTCGCGTTTTGGCCAGTCAGGACAAACGCTCTTCCAAGAACCGCTAACTTTGAGTTATCTGGGATAGCCTTTGAAGTCAACATCCCCGCTGGACTTGGTTTCACTACAGTACAATCTCGAGCTATATGACCTTCCTTTCCATAGTTATAACACATCTTGAATTGTTATGGGCAGTTTGGGCTGATGTGTCCCTCTTTCCCGTATTTATAACATACGACCGGTGGTCGTTATCCTCTCCTAGAAACAGTTGATGCTGGTGCTGACGTCTTCACGTTATCATTATTGTAACTTCTCTTTTTGAAATCTCCCCCCGAATCGCTTTTTCAACTATCATGTCCACGATTACCACCAGAGTGGTTACTGCTTTTGTCCGGATATTTTCCTCCCCGCTGGTTATCATTTCTCCGATGACTGCTGCCACCGGTAAGACCCTGGTTGTGGTCACTTGGTTAAACATACTCATTATCTTGCTCTAATAATTGAGTCATGTTAACAACATCTGAATATAGAGAAAATTTGTGAGAAATAAGATATTAACAAATTTTGGGTTTCAGAACCCTCAGAAACATCTGCGTCATACGTTTCTCATTCTCTACCAAATGAGGTGCAAACCTGGATAACTCCGTGAACTTAGCCTCGTACTGGGACACAGTCATGTTCTTTTGTTGCAGTCTAATAAACTCTACCTCATTCATATGATGAATACTTTCAGGAAAGTACTTGTCATTGAACAGTTTCTGAAATTTTTCCTAAGATATATTGAGTACGGCTAGCTGGGTACGCTTCACAGATTCCCACCAGTAATTTGCATCACCACGGAACATAAATGTGGTGAATGGTACCTTCTGTTCCTCCTTGCATCACAAGACATCAAATATCTTGGTAATATGCTTAACCCATGTTTCCTCCTTAATCGGATCCGACTTTCCTAAAAACTCTGGTGGGCCGAACTCTTTGAACTGCTTGGCTGTGATAAGCCGCGCATTGCTATTATTTCCATCCGTATTTTATACACGAGTCTCCCTCGTCTAAATTTCCATAAACTTTAAAAAGCTTCTAAACATCCCATCATTCATCATTTGATCAGTGGTAATGGTTATAGGAGGAATATTTCCGTCCTGTTGCATGTTCTCCTGGTTGGTGATTAAAGGTGTCTCCATGGTCTCATTCACTCCATTCTTAACATTTTTAGCTGTTATTCTCTCCCCTCCTAGTTCTATTCCCCGATCTCCGCCGAAGACCATATCCCTAAGCTCTGATACCATTTTTTACGCCCCCAAAATAGGTTCACACAACCCATTCTAAGTCACAAAATACATGATACAAAAAATAACTACAACTTCATTATTACAATTATCGTGCAAAATATGACAACACATATGCTGTGAGTTTAAATACAAACGTTGTCTTCTAGATAATATCCAAACTCAAATAAGTTCTCATTACAATTATTGATACACTATTTTACAAAATAGTGAGGACTACTAAAACAACTAACTTGAAACATCACTCCACACCCCGACTAGTTCCCGCTATATTCTCGCCTCCTATGAAGAAAAATGGAACAAAAAGGAAAATGGTGAGCTCAACTAGTCCAGTAAAAATTATTATGACTAAGTCTTCAATAAATCAGATAAAATATAATGGAGAATAATTTTTAGATCAATATTCGCAGTAGAAATAACAATTCATTAGAAGAGTTAAGTAGAGAATGAAGTTTACTACCTTCTATGATTTAAAAGTCCATCATTGATATGTTATCCCTGTAACATCAATCAATATACATCTTGAATCAAATATTCATCTATGTTTTACGGGCCAAAGATATTCATTTGTGTCACCAGTTGGTCATGTTCATCTCAACACCTGTTCATCTTTGCACCACGGCCAAAGATATTCATTAGGTAGTCATTCATCTTTGCACTACAAGCCAAAGATATTTAGTTATATTATCATTTAGGACTGAGGATGATGAAAAATATATTAAAGAAAATGAATCCATTGAGATAAAAGGACAAAGATTAGGGATTCGTACTTTGGTTTATCCAAATTCAAAAATACTCCATAATAATCATTTGTGGAGCAAAATTCAAGAATGAAGATCAAAATATGGATACAATCAATGATAGTAACCATAATAGACAACTTGAACAAAGAAAAGAAAATTTATTTTTTTTGTGAATAGTGTTGTATTCGTGAATAGTGCCGTATATTTGAATAGTAACACCGATACGAAAAGGTAGAAATTTCACAAGAGAACTCATACTTCGTGAATAGTACTCGTGAATAGTGTCGTATACGTAAATAGTGCTGTATACGTGAATAGTAACCCCGACATGAAAAGGTAAAAATTTCATAATAAAATTCATACCAATATTTCAGTATAATGATATTGAAAGAAATAACATCATTTACGAAGAAAATAACATCCCTTACAAATACGAAAGAAGTAATACCCCTTACCTTAATAAAAATTTGGAGACTGTACTAGTGTAATAGCAGAATACTCTTCTTCTTTTTCTCTTATTCTCTCTATACTTTCTTTCTCTATAGCTTTAGTGAATTGGTGAGAAATAATAAAAAAATGAGCTTCTATTTATAGGCTGGACAGATTAAGGGTAAAATAATCTTTTTGCCATAATTTATGATATCATCGCTTACATCACCGATCATATGACATCATTGCTTACCTCATAAGAATTCAAATTCAATTTTTTCTCTTCCATCTCATTTTACTTTTATACCAAGTATTTACTATAATAATGTTATCATTCAATTTATAAAAAATCATACTATTATATAATCGTATCATACTATTATAATGTAATATTATAATAATATATTTGAATGAATTATTTTATCGAAAAAGATAAAATACCAACTTTCAATAAATGTCACATACTAAAAATTCCCCCGTTTAAATTCACATATGGATGATTTTTAATACCTCCATTCCGACAAAATACTGATAAAATATCTCATCATTAATTCCTTCATTTATATCCACATAAAATAAATATTTCCTTATCATATAAATCAATAATTAGTTATTCATAAATAATATTACAGAATCACAATAATAATAACCAGGTCAATTTCTTTATAAATAATATTACAGAAATCCCTGAACCCTTCTTGAATACTTTGCAGACATGGTTCTGCACTTGTTCAGTTTCAGCTTTCGGTTCATGGTGATTCGTAGAGTGGCTCTCTTGATCTTCTTTGTACTTAGCCACTTTCCTGAATGCTATCTTCTTGGCCTTCTCGGCTCTCAACTTGGCTGCCATCTTTAGTGGTATTCTCATCTTTATTGAGTGAAGCTTCGATTTGTTTGATTTCTTCTTCAAAGCTGCTTCACTTCCACCTTGGTAGTCTCACTTTCACTGAGACTTGTTCTATTGATCTTTGGTGGAACTCGTAGAGTCAACAATAGCATTCACCAACTCAACGATTCTGCAATAATACAATCATCAACAACTCTTGATTTTTGAAGCTCTGTTGATTTATACTGCTTCCCAATCTTCCCGTTGGAAAGTAGCCGTTGAAAGCTATTCAAATTTCTTCGCAGATCTCGAGTTATTTGGTGCAGACTGCAGATATGACATGACATCTTTTTATGACTTCCTGACACTGCAGTCTACTGTTTCACCAACCCTGCAGATATGACACTTTGAGATCTTGGGCAGGTCGACGACTTTATTTCACCCTTCTGATTTCTCAATCAGAGGTTGTCCTTACATTGATGCTCTCAATGAGCTCTTGTCCGAATATTTCCCTTCAGATTGAACCGTTGCCAATGCTTCAGTCTTCAGTTATTCGAACTCTACGATTATGATGCATGTCTTCATGGACTTGATCGTAGTGTCTTGTTGACTTACTTTTTGATGTGTAGAATTAACACTACGATCTTAAAGAGTGTTGATTTGATCTTCAATATAGAATACCTCTTCCTTCTCTTGTGCAGTGCTTCAACACTTCTGTTTGCCTCAGCAGCTCTCAGATACTGATGGCTTGACTTCTTGCTCTGGCCCCTTTTGAATAACAAGACTCTTCAGATTTGTGGCGTGTCCAGCTTGCTTTCTCTTTGTGATCTCCCGTTCACTTATCATCAATGGACTGACCCAATGCTTAATCAGTTTAGCCTTGTTCTTCAGAAGCTGTCCAGTATCTCTGTATCAGTTCTTTCTTTGTTTTGCAAACACTACGATCCTGGTAACTTCCAAGATCGTTGTCTTCTGTTTGCTTGACAGCTACTGCACTTGCTGACTTTTTTTAATCAGTTACAGAAGTCTTTTTCTGATCTCCTTGTGGAATACTTCATCTCGAATGGCTTCATAACTCAACCTTTATGTTGATTGGGTTAGTGCTTAGATTTTCTGTTAGCTTGCATGCCATTCGTTGAGTGCTCTCTTTTTTCCTTTAGGTGGGACGTATCTATGCAGTGCCAACCAGAGGCTTCATTCCTTTGGATATTCTGGGAGTGCTTATTTGTTGAGAATCGTATTTGCTTTACGATTCTGCCTTGGCATTGTGAGCACATCTGTTAAGGTCTTAGTTCTGCATTCTACGATTCAGCTTTGGCTGTGTAGACACTACAACTCCGAGATCAGATCTTGGCACTCTACGATTTCTGTCGTTATGCTTGTTGTCTTCATCTAATCTTGCTCGACTATGATCTCTGCCTCTGGTATGATTAGTAGACTCTACGACTCTGAGTGTAGTCTAAGATTCTTGACTTAGCTTTGGTAGATACTTGGTCGGCTCGTAGGTAGGCTGTCTCTAAGATTCTGAACATGACTTCCTCAGCAGACTACGGCCCTGAGAAAGTTCTCCTCGACACACTATGATCCTTCCTCGTCTCTCCTGTAAGTCTACGAACTTCGAGATCTACTATCTTGCAGACTACAATTCTTCCTCGATAGCTCTCGAGTTTTCCTTGACTCTCCTGGCAGACTACGATTTCTGGTGTAGTGCTCGACGATCAGACAAGCCTATCTATTACATCATAAGATCAACCTAACATGCTTGATCTTTCTATATTTATAGTCCTTGTACATCATTTCTTTTTAAGGACTTTACAAAACTGTTTTGCTTATGTAGGATCAACCTAACACATTTGATCAATTCATTCTAAGTCCTTATACATATGTTTCTATTATCTATCAAAGGACTTTACAGCTTTTCTTAATGCAATCATACTTGCATATCCATATATATATATATATATATATCATAATCAAATAATATGTAAATAGGAATATCATTCACATGCTTATTCTTGATAATAAATATGGAACAATTGATGAGTCTTAATCGTTGTTGAATATTTAGGGTTTGTTCGGCTACCAGTATTTGCAGCATTTGAACTTCCAAACACAACACCAATTTTGGCACATGTATTGCGTTTGAGGCCTAAACACTGCATTTGTGAATTAAATAAGTTATGTTTAAAATAAACTGTTACTAAATGAATAAGATTTTCAAGTGCTTTTGAACTTCCAAATGCTCTAAACGCACCAAACAGTGAGTAACCAAACATATATTTAATGTTTTCTTATATATATATATATATATATATATATATATATATATATATATATATATATAGATTTTACTAATGAAATTTGACCTGTTTTCACGTGGGTTTATGGATGAGTATTTCATATAGATTCATCACGGTGAATCAGTTAAGGTGAGGAAAATATCGTCAATTCTAGACGTCTATGATATACAATCGTGGCAATAAAAACTTGGGCATTTGATGGTACGAGTCTGTCTGAACTTGATGAGGCATTGTAAGAAAATGTTAGCAACCCCAGCCGATAGTGCTAAATGATGACAATGTGCTCATATTTGATGTCATTGACGTACTCGATGAAGTGAAACTCGAAGATGAAGTGGTCATTAATGACTATGTCGTCTTTAAGAATGACAACAATGAAAAAAATTAATGATGAAGAGGAAAAGACATAATCACAGAATTAGAATAATGTTGATTTTGACGAGTTTGATGATGTAGATTAGGATATCTTCTCATTATAGTAAATTTCATGTTCTTTATACATATTTTATAAGAATGCATTATTAGTTAGGTTATTTTTTTAGCTTGACTTAATTACGTGCACATGATTTTTTTAATATTTTATATAGCTAAACATAGCAGCGGTAGTCGTTGCGGTGGTCGTCGTTTAAGTTCAGTTGAGGTTAGTCAAGGCGAGTCTTCATCATCCAGTAAGTTTATTTGATATTTATGTTATATAGTGTTGTTTATATTTTTAGTTATAAAAATTTTATATTTACACTATGTATGTATTATACTTATATATAGTGTTTGTCAATGTCGACGAGGGACTAATCTCGATTTATTTGGACGTCCGCCGGTAGTTTCTCATCTTTGCCTCAAAGAGGTCGACTTTGTATAGTATGTGTTTTTAATTTACAGATTTTATTTACTAATTATATTTGATGAGACAATGCATAACTCTTATATAATTTTTAATGTATATTAACCCTTGTGGCTAAGGGGATGACTATTTACGCCATATATTTGTCCCACCTTCCCATAAGCTGCATGCATTTTACCAGGGCCGGCCTTGAGTTTTGAAGGGCCTAAAGCGGACAACAACAAAATGGGCCTTTTTCGAATTGTTATTATGATAGACATAAAAAACGAAGAACTTTTACTGAACAAAAGAACATCAATACAAAAGAATACCAAATATAATAACCGACTATTTTAATATTTCTAAAACATCATTTAGATATCACATTATTACTAAGTCAAACAAGTAATCAGTTCAAAAACATCACTTGAATATCATCCTTCTTGCAGTTTTAGCAGCAAAAGTATTAATAATATCCGCACAATCAATCTTATCCGCACAATCAATTTTCGTGTTCTTCATTTCCCGTATCTACTATTTGTTCTTCATTCTCTGACTGTTCAACCACACTAGAACTCTCCTTTTGTTTCTTACTACCAAAAAATTTATCAAGTGAACCCGCTTGAGATTGAACTAATTCATCCGACTTTTTCTTTCTTTTCCTTTTTTCAGATCCAGACATATACTTTTTAGGAGCCATGGTGAATTAAAATTTAAAAATCTGCAAATTAATTCATATGCCTAAATTTAGCAAATATTAAAATATTTGAAAAAAAAAAAACAAAACCATTTGGGCTAAATAACCTAAACTAACACAATTAAGTCTAGAAATCAAAGATTGTTATAAATCCGACCCAATTTACATGTATAATTAGCACACCATTAATGTTCATATTCACCAGCTTGAGCTTGAGTAGGATAATTCACAAGCAACCGCAGCTTTTTCGCCATTAATTTCCTCAAAACATATCACAATCAATTCCAACTTAATTACAGAGGATATATGTACAATAGATTTATCTCGTGATTATCAAATAATTAATTCCAACATGCTTTAATTATTTCAAAAAAAAAAATCACAGTAGCATCCTAGCATTCAAAAATTGGAAGTAGCATTCATTCGTTCAATACCCAATAGCATTAAAAAAAAAATCACGGACCAGAGTAGCATAAAAAATCCAGAGTAGAATAAACAAATCTCTCATAAACAAAACAATTAATTTTAAAACCCTAAAAAATAGAATTAATACCTGAAATTGAACTATTGAAGGAGACGAAGAGAAGATCAATTGATTATTTGTGTGAAGGAGATGAGTCAGTGATTTCTATTAGATCTTCATCTATTATCGTTTGTTGGAGGAGAAGAGGAGTAGTAGTAATTCTCTTGATCTCTTCTGCTAAACTTCGACCCGCATATCTCGTGAACTACTTGTTGGCAAATAGGCAAAAATAGATGGACTAATAACCTTGTTAAGTTGGACATCCACAGATACTATTGGACCAATATATTATTTAGGGGGCTCTAAAAAATTTTGGGCCTAAAGCCCAGGCACCTTGGGCTTTAGCCCAGGGCCGGTCCTGCATTTTACGACGTATGCGCGGTACGATTCTTCTTTAATGGAGAATGTGTGGCGAGAATTTCATTCAAGTAAAATTAAAAGAACTTAAACAATATATGTAAATATTAGAACCACCATATGTTGTACTGGTTTTATATAGATTTACTATACATATGAGGATGACGTATCTCTTACTGATGGCGATGCGGTCATTATGGCTCATATTGCGAAGAATTATTTTGGCTGATTGTATAAGATGAGAAGAAGGGACGGACGGGAGGTTCGTGACCAACCTAGGAGTAGCCTTCACGATCATTGGCCGCAACATATATTGTGAGACCCCAAATTTTATGAATAAAAGATTTAAATTTCTCAAAATATTTTTTTGAATATTATGATGTGGATTTGATATAATGGTATAGTTGTGGGTAATATTTATAAATTTTTCAAAGTATGCAAGTTTTTATATAATATTCTTTTTGTCGGGGAATATCTGTATGAAGACACAATCATTGATGGACCCCACAATAGAATTATTGTCGGATTGAGAAAACGACAAAAATATTTTATGAAAATAACGACGGAAGTTTCACCGTTAACTGTTGAAACACCCGGTGTTAAAAGTACAATATTACGCGTAGTTGCATAGTAGCACACGGTTTTGATTATTGATGCTTACGTGAGAAGTCACCCAGTTTTGTTCAATTATTGCTATAATAATTGTTGCATAGTATCTTACGTTATTTGATTAAATTATTGTCGCTATTTTATATATTATTTAATCAATAATTGAGATAACAAAGTTATTAATATTATTATTTGCAATATTAACGATGCCTAGAAGTTCTGCCAAGGAGAGTTTTGGTCACCTAATAGGGAGAAGTCCTTATTGGAAACCCCCTCTTTCCTGGGAATAATCTGGTCGATTCATATTGTGAATTATAATAAAGGTGATAAGTTTTGTTTTATTATTATTATAAATGTAATAAAACAGAATATTTTTTATATAAAACAGAATACTTTTATAAAGTTATTCGTTTTATTAGACTTTAAATAGAATATATAATATTCTATTATGCATAGTGTTTGCATAGTGCATGCATAGTATTTGCATAGTAAAATCTTTTTATATAAAATAGATTATTTTATAAAGTTATTCATTTTATTAGACTATAAATAGAATATATAATATTCTATTATGCATAATGTTTGCATAGTACCTGCATAGTGTTTGCATAGTAAAATCTTTTTATATAAAACATAATACTTTTATAAAGTTATTCGTTTTATTAGATTATAAATAGAATATATTATATTTTGTTTAAAAGATTTTGTTTTATTAGAATATTTTATTAATACTCATAGTAAATTAATATGGATCGTCCGTTTAAAAGTAAATCAATCTGGACCGTTCATGAATTGGTTACTATTCAGTCCATTCTTCTATAAATAGAAGCTCATTCCTTCATTATTTTTTACGAATTCATTGAAACTCTAGAGAGAGAAACTATCGAGAGAAAGAAGAAAAGTATTCTGCTACTTTACTACTCCTATATCCAGTTTCTTCTAAGGTAACGGGTATTATTTCTTTCGTATTCATGAAGAGAGCTTCTGTTATTCCATTCTTTATTATTATGTTGGAATAACTTGTTTATGCGAAGTATCACATACATGGTGAAATTCTTCTGTTATTCCATTCTTTATTATTATGTTGGAATAACCTGTCTATGTGAAGTACCGCATACATGGTGAAATTCTTCTGTTATTCCATTCTTTATTATTATGTTGGAATAACCTGTCTATGCGAAGTACCGCATACATGGTGAAATTCTTCTATTATTCAATTCTTTATTATTATGTTGGAATAACCTGTCTATGTGAAGTACCGCATACATGGTGAAATTCTTCTGTTATTCTATTCTTTATTATTATGTTGGAATAACCTGTATATGTGAAGTACCGCATACTTGGTGAAATTCTTCTGTTATTTCATTCTTTATTGTTATGTTGGAATAACTTGTCTATGTGAAGTACCGCATACATGGTGAAATTCTTCTATTATTCCATTCTTTATTATTCTATTGGAACATCATGTCTGTGCGTTTATGCATAACCTGGTTTCGTTATTTATTATTCTGTTGGAATATCTTGTCTGTGCGTTTACGCATGACCTGGTTCCATTATTTATTATTCTGTTGAAATATCATGTCTGTGCGTTTACGTATGACCTGGTTCCGTTATTTATTATTCTGTTAGAATAACCTGTCTGTGCGGTCTATCGTATGCCTGGTGATATTTTTTGTTATTCCATTCTTTATTATACTCATTTGGTTAAATTTTTAGCTTTTATACTCCATGAAAATAGTGGAATATCTATTAGTAGTGCTAGATCTTTAAAAATATTTATTCATATATCTATTCATTGACTGAACAAAAAACGGGTATAACCGAATTACCGAACCGAATCGAAATAATTTAAACGAAATTTTCTAATAATTCGATTATTTTTAACATTTCGGTTATATCCGAATTTTTTTACGGTTTTCGATTAGTTTGTACGGGTATTACTTTTGAGTTATTCGGTTTAGCCGAATAACCGAACAAAACTTGACAAAGTTGAAATACTGATATAACCGAACAAAGGACTTGTCAGGCATATCAAACAAAGCACTCTACTTTACTAAATAGAAGTCTCAGATGAGAAGATGACCATGAACAAAGTACTCTACTTTACTAAATAGAAGTCTCTACTGAGTCAGATCTATAAACATATGAAGCCTCATATCTTGATCTGAACTCCGGGATGATGATGGACGGAGGAAACAGGGATACTGGACTTGTTAATTTGTTTGTTGTTGATGGATCTTTCTTAATTAATCTGAGTTTGTGATTTGGTGTGGATCGATGAGCGCAGAAGCAAAGATGGTGCAACTGGAGCATATGATTTGGGTGAATTGGATCAAGCTCTTTTCCTTTACCTTGATTCCCAAGAGCACTCCTCCACAGTCCAAGATCAAAGACGTGAGTACTAAGTACACATCCATCCATCAGATTCCTCCTCTTTAATTTCTCTCTCATCAGATCAGATGATCAATATCAATATGATTTTCTCTCTCTACCCATGTCGTCCTCTACTATAATAATTAATTAAATTGTTGATATTCCCGGAATCTGGATCATAAGAAAGGAATGAATGTTCAAAACTATTGTATTTTTAAAATTCGGTTATTAACCGAATAATTGAAAAAGCATTTCGGTTATTCGGTTATTACAGATTTCGGTTAATTGTTCGGATATTTAAAATAGGGTATTTTCGGTTTTCGGTTATAACCGAAATTCATGTTCGGTTCGGTCTCACTCCTACATCCAGATTCAAATTATCAAATACAAATTTACAACATAATAAAAAAATAAATAATAATTTTAATGTTATGAGTAAATCAAATGCCCACTAGTATAGTCCTAAAACAAAATTATATATTCATAATTTATGTCTTTATTAATTTAAATACAACATCAAATGACACAAATGCCGAAAATTTCAATATATACTGTAAAATTAAAGAGTATGTATGGACGTACTAATTAGCATAAATGAATAAAAATAAATAAGAATAAGAATTACATAATTAACTATTCATAGGTAATTAATAAAAAATAGAGAGAGATTAATTTAATGATATTTAATCTTAAACCTAAAATTTGGACAAAATCAAATAGACTCATGAAAATAAAGATAAAAATTGAAATTTGAAAGAGAATATTAGAAATATCTAATTGTTGATAAGGAACCAAATTTTTTTTTTAATAAGGAACCAAATGTTTTTTTAATATTAGAATTTTAAAGCTTGGAGATCTTTCTAGAAAAAAAAATCAGGAAAGAAAGACAGAAAAATATTAGAACAAATTATGCCAAATTATACAATAAATATATGAATAATGAATATATAAATTAAATAAATTCAAAAACCTTAAATACAATAAATATATGAATAATGCTAGAGACAACTTATTCTATAACTATTTTACAATTTGCTGATGTGATATACTCCACGTCAGCTTTTATATGAGGTTGAAAACTACATTGAAACAATTTATTCTATCAATAAATTGTGTCTCTAGCATTACTTTAAATACATATAGTATAGCCAAAATCCGGATTTCGAACAAGAATTGGAGACAAGTGATTAAATGTAGATCTAAACCCATACTATACTAGTAAGAATTACCACTTTTGTTTTAGAATTCGAGTTAAGTGTTGTTTCTCATGATCTTTTATAACCTTGATCTTTTGCTGGAAAAAGTGTTCCTAAAATAAACTAGAAGTTAGTGCAACAATTTTTATGAAAGCTAGGTCAGCTTGTTTAACCAATTAATACTCTGAAATACAAAACCTAGCTAGCTAAAGCTATTCTTCTCTCCATTTTAAATGAAATAGAGACCCTTCATTATTTGTATATTCATCATCAATCATTTCTCTCTCTCTCTCTCTCGTTATCATGATGTCACATTTCAATATATTTTAAATTTTGACCATAAAATGGAGTCTCTATTTCATTTGAAATGGAAATTAACAAGTTGTTAAAACATGAGTCGGATCGGATCATGGGGCGCCCATATTAAAGTGACCAACCAAGTTCAAATTAATGAATCTACTACTTGTCACTCATCTTCCTTTTTTAGGGTAGTTATATTTTCATTATTATCCGGATAATCATAAGTATTTTATCCCGAACTGGATCCTGGTTATATATATATATATATATATATATATATATATATATATATATATATATATGCTCCTAGCTAGTTGGCTGCTGAAGATATGGTTCCTTAAAAAAAAAATCATTTATCAGCATTTCTTTCTTGTTTTTCTAATGCATGCTGCTTATTTTTGACTTCTGCTTGAGCCTTGATGAATCTGCAAACCAATAATTAATTAATTAAAAATTAAAAATCACGCTTACTTAAATCACAAACAATTCATTCTGTACTTCATGACTTCATGTCAATACTAAACGTTACAATTATTATTATTTTTTTTATTAACGGCAATCATGCAAACGTATTAAGAACACATTGTTAGAAATGGACCATCAGATGGACCCATAAATTGAATTAATATGTTGATGGGGAATTAATGTTTTGAAAAAATCATACTTCTTGAAAAAGGTGCGTACCTTTTTCTTGTCTCATATATTTTTTATGTTAATATTATAAACGTTGCAATTATTTTTTTTACCAACTCACCGAGTTCACATTGTTTACAATTATTTTTATTTTATTTTATAATTATGGATACTAGCTAGAAAAATAAAAAGTCGGTTGATATATAAGAACAATAATGGTAGTTAAAACTTTGAAATATAATTAAAATAAGGATAAAAGTGATGTATTCATGGGTAATTAAGGGTGATCAATTGACAACTTTTAAACTTTTCTAATTTCCTATTAGTATATTGATATTTATTTAAATATATATTCCTTTAATTTCAAAATTAGAGTACATTTTTAAAGTATAACTATATATTTTCAATAAATATTTAATTTTTCAAACATCCTGAGAATTGATGAAAATGTAGTAGTAGAGGTATGATAATACTAATCTACCTAAAATATAAATAATAGTATATAAATAATATTTCACGTCACTTTAGAATATGAAAATATAAATGTCGAAATAGTTTTAAATCGGGTTAAAAAATAGTAATGTATCTCTAGTTCTTTAACTTAGCTTGTTAACTATTTTATCCATTCAAAGAACTTAAAAGTTGAATAGTAATTTGTTTCAGTGGCAGAATCAGAATATTTATAGAGGGGGTTAAAATACATTAAAAAAATTATTTATTAACGCTTGGAGTGCTTTTTTTAAATTTATTTTGCTCAATTATAATATTTCATAACATCCTATTCCAACCCATGTCAACTTTTAAGTTGTGAGTTTAATGACTTTAAATACATACATATATATATATGTGTGTGTGTGTGTGTTTTAATCTTTTTCGAACTATGAGACTATTAATCAGACTTCGAAATTTTTAGTCAACTGATTAACTACTTTTATAGATAAATTACAAATTATAATATTATATATTCAAAACCTCATATTGTGGTTCATGAGTTTAATTAGTTTGAAAGAATGAATTCCAGCAATAAAATAAAAATAAAAATAGAAGAAGACGGATTTAATAAACTTGATAGGATAGAACTATGGTGAACTTATGGTCATTATAGTAGGATCCAAAAAAAATTATTTTATTTCTTTAACTTTTTATTTTTAATTAATTTACAGAGAGAATTGTTACCACTTTTTTACCTCACTTTGATGATAAAGTAAAAGTAAAAAAAAAAGAAAAAAAAAAGAAAATACATAAAAAAAAGGAAAAAGAAAGCAAATAACCCCCAAAAATTCCAAAGTGGGGGTCATATGACCCCCCTAAACCCCCTTGGTTCCGCCCATGCTTTGCTTTGTTTTGTTTATATCATTAGTTGAGAATTTTTGGTAAATTTCTTATATTAAGTTGATTAAGTAATATATTTTCATTTACCTTTTATTTTTATGAGTATTTTTAATAGTTAAAAATTGTCTGCCCTTAAATTAAATTCCCACATCCAGTATATTTGATCTGATAACATAAATATTGTTGTTGCATGAACACATTGATATAATACGTTGATGGGAAATATCTTTTTGACATAATCAAACTTCCATTAGAGACTGTTTTGAGCAAACTTTAAAAGAATTCCTGAGAAAAGTTTATACCTTTTTCTTTTGTCTCCTCCTACATTTCTCAAATGAGAAGTTTCGAGGTTTCCTTCATTGTTCCCACCACATGTTAGTGAAGTCTTTTCTACTTTTCCTTGCTTTTAAAATGGAAGATGTTAAATATATATCAATAAAAAGAACATAATTATTTCAAACTAATCCCTATTTGCCACATGTACGTATTGTTGATAATTATTTAATTTAATATTAAAATTAAATTTGTCTAATTAAGAGGTAGTTTTAATTACTTACGTGAATTGAATATGAGAAATTTATTGTTTATGTAAGAATTAGAGATCTTGTAGGACTAATTCTTTTTTTTGTTTTGTTAAAATAATATTCTTTTTAATGAAAGTAGTCATGTTATATTAAACCATGCAAGTCATAATTTTATTTTTCAAAAATTAATTTCTTCCAAGTCATTTGCATAAAAATACCATTTGTAACATATACGGCAAGACTAATGGCTGAAGACAATAAAAGCGAATCATATATATATGGCTTAAATATGAATTAGTACCCTAAACTATAGGCCATATTCCACTTCGGTGATCCACCTATCAATTTTGTCAATTAGGTTATTAAACTATTAATTTTTTCCAATTACACAAATTGAACACGCCACGTCAGCAATTGCTGACGTGGCTATCTGAGTAGGACTTGGTTGAGCTGATGTGTAAAAATTAAACACGCCACGTCAGTTTTTTTTTGTTTTTTTAATAAAAATAAAATAAAATACGTTTTTTATTTTTTTTAATAAAAAAATTAAAAAATGCAGTTTTTTTTATTTTTTTAATAAAAATAAAATAAAATACGTTTTTTATTTTTTTTAATAAAAAAATGCAGTTTTTTATTTTTTTAATAAAAAATTTTAAAAAATGCAGTTTTTATATTTATTTTTATTAAAAAATGCAGTTTTTTTTAATAAAAATAAAATAAAATAAGATTTTTATTTTTTTAATAAAAAAAAATGCAGTTTTTTATTTTTTTTAATAAAAAAAAAATTAAAAAATGCAGTTTTTTTATTTCTTTTAATTAAAAAAATGCAGTTTTTTATTTTTTTAATAAAAATAAAATAAAATATTTTTTTTGTTTTTTTAAATAAAAATATGCAGTTTTTTATTTTTTTAAATGCAGTTTTTTTTTAATAAAAAAATTAAAAAGTGAAGTTTTTTTTATTTCTTTTTAAAACGTATTTTTTATTTAATAAAAAATAAAAAAAACTGCATTTTTTTATTAAAAAAAATAAAAAACGTATTTTATTTTATTTTTATTAAAAAAATAAAAAAAAACTGCATTTTTTAAATAAAAAGAAATAAAAAAACTGCATTTTTTATTAAAAAAATAAAAAACTGCATTTTTTTATTAAAAAAATAAAAAACTGCATTTTTTTATTAAAAAAAATAAAAATCGTATTTTATTTCATTTTTATTAAAAAAATAAAAAAAACTGCATTTTTTTAATAAACAGAAATAAAAAATCTGCATTTTTTAATTTTTTTTATTAAAAAAATAAAAAACTGTATCTTTTTTATTAAAAAAATAAAAAAACGAATTTATTTTATTTTTATTAAAAAAATTAAAAAAACTGCATTTTTTTAATAAACAGAAATAAAAAAAACTGCATTTTTTAATTTTTTTATTAAAAAAATAAAAAACTGCATTTTTTATTAAAAAAAATAAAAAATGTATTTTATTTTATTTTTATTAAAAAAAACAAAAAAATGACGTGGCGTGTTTAATTTTTACACATCAGCTCAACCAGATTCTACTCAGATAGCCACGTCAGCAATTGCTGACGTGGCGTGTCCAATTTGTGTAATTGAAAAAAATTGATAGTTTAATAACCTAATTGACAAAATTGAAAGGTGGATCACCGAAGTGGAATATGGCCTATAGTTTAGGGTACTAATTCATATTTAAGCCTATATATATATATATATATAAATAGAATAAAAATAATAATAAGCGAGATGATCTTGACAACTAATCCCTATTTGACACATGTATAACATTTAAACTTTTGTATAATATATTATAATGTTATTTGGTTATCTTCATTTACACGTACGTGTGTAGGGAGGGAGGGAGGGAGGGAGGGAGGGAGGGAGGGATTATGTGTAGTGGAAGCAAATATCCTAGTTAGCTTGGTTACAAAACAAACTTCCTAGTTTTTCAGGCTCTCTATCATATCATACGTTAATAAATAAAATATGCATTTAATAATTACCTTGTGAGTGAAGATATATATGTAAAGGAAAAAGACAAGACCATGGAGTCAAAGACAAGACGACCACCTATCTCTCTCCAAACCGTTTTCACTTCGACCCATCAACCAACTCCTCTTTCTCTCTCTCTCTCTCTTTTAAATTTAAATTAGTTTAGATTGGACAACAATATTATGTAATTAGGTTGTGATATAATTATATAATATTAATATAACAAAAATTATTCGAATACAAATTTTTGTTGTACATAATGTAACAACTTATTTTTATAGGACGTTCAAATAATAAGTGTACATTTTAAACAGTTTGGGATCAAAATCCCTCATTTTCTCTTTTATCTCTCTCCTCTTTCTCACTATTTCTCTCTCTTTCTCTCTCCCCATTTGTAAGCAAACCCCACAACCATCATTTTCATCATGATTTTAGTTTCCAGTACTCCATGAAGCTCCCCTTCGCCTTTTCTCTCTCTCATGTCTATAAAATTAGCACTGCATTACATCAAAACAGTTGGGAGAGAAAAAGGCCTTGGAGGGATCCTATATCCATCCATAGATCATATCAAAAGGCCAAATTTAATAGCTAGCTTAAAATGAGAAAGCCAGATCAATGTATGAAGAATGATAAGAATAAAAATGTGGGCAGTAATAATGGGACAGTTATGAAGCTTAGGAAAGGATTATGGTCACCAGAAGAAGATGAGAAGCTGATGAAGTATATGCTCACCAATGGACAAGGCTGCTGGAGTGATGTAGCAAGAAATGCTGGCTTGCAAAGGTGTGGCAAGAGCTGTCGCCTTCGCTGGATTAACTACTTGAGGCCTGACCTCAAACGAGGAGCATTTTCTCCTCAAGAAGAGGATCTCATCGTCCATCTTCATTCTCTTCTTGGCAACAGGTTATCTCTCTAGATCTCTCTCCCCCTCTATGACCCAAAATGAGTGCCACTTTTAACTTTTTTTAGGCACAACTGATATTCGTAGAGCAAAAATTATATTGCCAAAGTAATAATAAATGTTGTTTAAAGTGTTAAAAGTATGTTAAATATATATTTTCTCTAACAATATTATTTTTACTCGAACTTTAGTTGTATGAAATATTGTTATAGAACTACCTTGACATAAATACGGTCAAAATGTTAATAATATTGTATTGTATCATCGATGAAGAAAATGATATCCAAATGATCTCTCTGGGAAAACCCTTTAGTATGCTAAAAGTAAAGGATAGAGTTGAAATAGAACTGTTGTTTTAGGACGCATATATATGCTAAACTTGTTTATGTGCACTATATAAGTAGTAGAAAGACTCCATCTTATTTAGAAAGATTTTAGTTTTACTCTAGTATTAACTTTTATTGCCATATATCATGTATTCTCTGTTTAATTGTGCTGGGTGATCTTTCTTTAACTAGCTAGTAGTGTATATATAGTCTTGCTTTTCATAAAATTCATTGACACCATTTGATGGTAATATAATTGTTTGACATACACAATATATATCTCTGAAAAGCTAGTTTTTCAAAAAAGTAAATTTTTATTTGTGTAGTAAATGTTACACAACCTCAAGAATAAGCAGTTAGTTTTCTTCTTGTTCTTTTATAATTCCTTTATAAGAATATAATAATATATATATATATATATATATATATATAGGGGTTCCATTCACAGCAACCGGTTGTTGGGAGCAACCCATTTTTGGCCAGCCGGTACAGCTTGTACCGGCCTTAGAATATTTTTTTATAAGCGGTAACAAGCTGTACCGGCTGGTCAAAAAGGGGTTGATCCCCAACAACCGGTTGCTGTGGATGGAGACCCATATATATATATATATATATATATATATATATATATGGGTCTCCATCCACAGCAACCGGTTGTTGGGAGCAACCCCTTTTGTCCAGCCGGTACAAGCTGTACCGGCCTTAGAATTTTTTTTTTTATAAGCCGGTACAGCTTGTACCGGCTGGACAAAAGGGGTTGCTATCCAACAACCGGTTGCTGTGGATGGAGACCCATATATATATATATATATGTACACCCACCCACATAACATGCATGTGGTTGTATATAATCTGTATTGTCTACCTGTTTATCTACACCTACTTTATTCCTCTAACCTAAATATCAAATCATTGTTTTATAGAAGCGCGTATTTTCTTAATGATGATATTTGCAATTTAATCTTTGCATTTTTGACCAAAACGGATATAAAATAACAATAATTCACAGCTTAAGATAATTCATAACAATAATTGAACGTTGAAAGTTGATTTGACAAAATTCAAAGTAATCAATGTCATAAAATTGTATATTGGTGTAGATGTTTGATGTTTCTGTTACCTTTTTAAGCTTTGTTTTGCTTGATTGAAATAATTCACCACATTGCCTGATCTCTAATTCTTTACGTAAATTAATGTATATTGGTTGTAAATATATTACATGCAAAAGGAAGGCTTAAAAGAAAGATAAAGCCATTAAATTTTATCTATTTCCTTGAGTTTGTGAGTGTATATATATATATATATATATATATATATATATATGGGGACTGATCGTCTATGATCAAATGGTTCGATCAACGGATGAAAAGATCACGATGTGTTTTAAGAATATCCTTACAATGTTAACTATGTGTTTTAAGGATATCCTTACAATGTTAACCATGAGTCCCCTATATATATATGTATATTTGTGTGTTTGTGTATGTGTGTGTGTTTAATAAATATTATCATATATACTTGTAGTCCTTAGGAAATAAGACTAGGAAAAAGACATGAGAAATCATCAATTATGGTATGTCTACACCTACCCTTTGAGTTGAAGATACTCTAAAGTCCAAATCAATTGTTGTTTTAAAAATCAAGCTTCCCATGCAGATCATGCATTTCATTAGCTAGATAACGTAAAAACATCTTCTACAATAATACACCTAACTTAACTTTAACCGATGTTAATTTGTTGATTTGATTTTTAATATATTTCCCTTAATTTCTCCTTTTGAAGGTGGTCTCAAATTGCAGCACGCTTACCGGGGCGTACCGACAATGAAATCAAGAATTTTTGGAATTCAACAATAAAAAAGAGGCTCAAAAATTCATCCTCCACGCCCTCACCAAACACAAGCGATTCATCTTCGGAGCCTAAAGATCATGCAGCCATAAGAGGGATTTTTTCCATGCAAGAACATAACATTATGTCCATGTACATGGATTCATCTTCGCCATCATCGCCTTTTTTCGTGCAAAGCATGGCTCTAAATCACATCATTGATCCGGCATTGCCCTTGATGATTGATAACGGCCTAAACGTACCGGGTGAAAATAGGTCATACTATGTCCCACAAAGCTCGACACAAGCTGGAATAAGTGGTAATGGGATTTTTGGTGGAAATATTTGGGTGGAGGGAGATATATTTGTTCCTCCATTAGAGAGAATTAGCATTGAAGAAAATGTGAAAATTGAGAATTTCGAAAATTCCTCAATTAGGGCACCTAATAATTCCCTATATAGTAACAATTTAAGCCACTTGAATAATAGTAAAGTGGAAACAGTGGAAGGGTATGAAAATTATTGGGAAGGAGATGACTTAAGAGTTGGGGAATGGGACTTGGAAGAATTGATGAGAGATGTTTCTTTCCTTCCTTCACTTGACTTCCAAGTACAATAATCCATTTTCCTCAATCCCCATCCCCCCCCCCCCCCCCCCCCCCCCCAAAAAAAAAAGAAAAAAATCATTTTCTTTTTTTGTACTTTCCCTCTTTATTTCCTTTTCCTTTCAAAATTTTCCTTTCATTTTTTAGAAAATCCAAAATTCGATTCATACCCTATTCTAGCTTCAAGAAAGAAACTGTTGGAATCAGAAGGTAGAAGATATATATTAATGAAAATTCTGAAATAAGGGTCACTGTCAAAAGTAGGTATAATATATATATATATAGTGTGGCCATGCAATGTAATTCTTGTATAGATGCATGAATTAATTTTCTATTCGTACGTACCTTGTCATGTTCTTAAGACAATGATACAATTTGGTCATAATTTCTCAATTGATTCTGCTGGTTGTAATAATCCTTTTATATACCTGTCAAGAGATGTGAATAGTCATAAAAGTAGAGGAAATATTGTAGTTAATTAATTATCATGGGGTCTTTTTACAAAAGATTGTGTTGTTGAAAATCTGTTATTAGGTGAAGATAAGTTTTTGTGCTAAACTGATGAATATAATTCTAGATCTCTCTCCTCCTTTTCACTTCTCTCTTCTTCTCTCTGTACAGTTGATCATAAATCCCTCTCAAAGGTTGTTGATATGCATGCTCTATAGCTGCACATATTTATATATAGGATCCTGATTCTAAGACACTTTATTGGACAATTCTATAGAAACCAGTAGCATTGATATAGCTACATAGTTACAATTATGTATTAATTGTATAATTTAAATAACAGAAATGTAACATTTTAATTATACCAATATATTAATTTTTTATAAAATTATCCAAATCTCTCTCTCAATATATATATAGTTGTGCACATTCATCTATGTCATAGTGATTTAACTACCAAAACTTCAAAATGTATATGCATTAATTTGTCTCCCATTTATTTGTGATAATTTAATAATCACTTTAACATTTGGGTGTAAACTATATATAAGTTATAGGGTTTGTAAACATCAATATCCCTCTTAAATTATGTATCACATGGCTTGATAACTTGAATTTGGGCACATATTCTAAAACATTCACAACATATATATTTAGAGAAAATATTTAAAATATAATTTTTTAAAAATATGCTTTATAAATATATATATAAATTATCTTAATTAATCCAAGACTTCTGGATTAGATATTACAGTAAATTTTTTTAGCAGTTGAAGAGTAAAAATGAAAATAAGAAAAACCACATTGCATTGAGAATTTTGAACCATGAAAAGTAATAAATAAATAAATAAAATTATGGTCAAATTAGTATAATTAAAGTGATCATTCTCCTTCAAGAGGAAATCAATTAAGATTTATAGTGTGGTAGATCTCGTAATGGGGAATAATTACTTAGGTCATTAGCCCATTCGGACATTAAGATTAATTGAAGGGTACAAAGTCAGCTTCCTTTCATTATGATTATGTGTTCAGTAATCATTACTATTAGTAGATACTTGTGAGATCAACAATATTTTCCTTACTTTATCATCTATTGAAATAACTAAAAGAATACCGAGATACGAACTAGATTTTTGTCCTCATAAAGTGAATGCTACTCTTTTGCCTATATAAAATTGAGACTGTTGGTACATGATTTCATGGTCCGGTTGATTCGGTAGGATCAATTTTAGGTAAACAGTATATTTTTATCACGAGGTTTGACACTAAGAAATTTATATTCTCATCATCGATTTGTGATTCTTTTTTTTAATTTAACTTTCTATTTTTATGAAAACAGTCTAGATTAATTTCGACATCTTTGAGGAGATTGATTTTTTACCCTACATAATAACTGACGTAATAATGAATGAATCATATTCATACTCAGGGACGAGCATGAAAAGGTGATTTGCCTTAATTCATAGGTAATGATACATTGTCTATCACAAGCACTAAAGTATTAATGTTCCTTAATTGTTAACTTTTCTCTAGTCTATAATTATTCTCGCATTGGAGCTATCACTCGATGACCCCGACCGCCAAGCTCCTCAGTTTGTTTTCCAAGACATATTGTTCGAAAGCCTCTTGGGAAGGGAGGAGCAGGAGCAAGAGCAGATCATGCTTTAGGGATACTAGTGAGGGCAATCAAGATTCAGATGATGGCAACGAAGAGCCTCTCCGGAGTATGTAAGGGATCGACATAGGTCATCTCCCCTGAAGGAAAAAATTGACAGTGGTGAACCCGATAAACGAGTCTTTAGTTGACCTAATGTCACTTTACTCCTGAAATTGATTGGGTTTGGGTTGATTCGATCAAGAAGATGTTACCTATGGAAAGTTACGACGGCACCAGTGACCCTTATGACCATACGCATGCATACGACCATCTTACATGTTATTATGTTCAGTCTGATGCTGTTAAGAGCTAGATGTTTGTTACGACCATGAAACAAGGAGCTCAGCTGTAGATGATGTTACTACCCCCGAACTCCATTAGGTCGTGGAAGGAACTGTGCGATAAGTTCCATGACCACTTCAGGAGTAATAAGAGGAGAGGAAAGTTGACGACGTCCTTCATGTAGATTAAACAACAGCATAATTAGAGTTTGAGCCACTACTTAAAGGGTTTTAGGAAGGTGGTTGACACGGTGACCGATCTCAACGCCCCATAGACCCTCAAATTCTTCGCAATTGGGCTGGACGTGGTAAAGTCAAAGAAGTTGATGAAGGACATCATGTTCAATCCTCTGAAAGACTTATCGAAGGCATATGATATGGCATAAAATTGTATTTCTATTGACGAGGCCATGGGGAGCCTGAAGCCACATGTTTACACGAACATCGAATAAACCTAGGGATCGGGATAGAAGTTATAATCCTAGGATCGTGGCACAGTCGACAAGAGATTTCAATTGTGGAGATTCTGGAATGTCAATAAGATTTACACTCCTCTTAATACAGATCGAGCAAAAATACTTGGAGGTTCTTGATGCACGGAGCATTTAGAGGATGGAAATTCTGGTGGTCGAAATGTCAAACTGTTGGTTTACTCCATATTTTGACTATTTTGCAGACGGGAAATTACTTTCGAAACGACAGTTGGCTATGAAAATAAAACACTGAAGCTTGTTCTTCTATTTGATTAATGGGGATCTTTATCGGTGAGCTTTTTCTTCTCTATTATTTAAGTGTCTGGTACCCTCCAAAGCTGGTTATGTCATTTGGGAGGTTCATGAAGAAATCTGTGGTGATCACATGGGTGCCAAAGCATTGGCGTATAAGGTGCTAAGACAAGGTTACTACTAGCCAATCATATTTCAAGAAGCTAAGGAATAAGTGAAGAAATGTGTTAAATGTCAGATGAATAGTCTTGTTCCTCATCAGCCTAAAAAAGAATTGTCTTTGGTTTTGTCCTCGATCCCATTTTAGTTTGGGGGATCAATATATTAGGGTCATTACCGAAGACGAATGGTCGGGTGACATTCGTGGTGGTTGTTATCAACTACATGACCAAGTGGGTAGAGGTTAAGCCCATTCGGACGATTACTAAACATAATTATTTAAAATTGTTTAAGGAGTCGGTGGTCTTTCGTTTCGGTATCTGTAGAGTTCTGGTATCGAATAATGGACAACAAATTATTGAAGCTAAATTCGAACAGTTTTTGGTAGATTTGAGTATCCAGCATCGAATGACTTTTGTGGCGCATCCTCAATCCAACAGTCAAGTGCGTGTGACAAATCAGACCTTACTAAACGGAATGAAGAGAAGGTTGGACGAAGCTAAGGGTCGATGGCCCGAAGAATTACTCAGCGTTTTATGGTCCTATCAGGCTACCCCTCAGACAGCTATAGGGAATTCACGCTTCAGGCTGACTTATGGGACCAGTGCCCTTGTTCTGGTGGAGATCGAATATCCTTCTCTTCAGGTAAGCCAGTATAAGGAATTATATAATGACAAAGGACTTTGGTTGAATTTGGATTTTTTGGAGGAAGTTCAGGATACAGCATTGGTACGGTTAGCAATCTACCAATGCAGGACTGCACGACATTACAACTAGTGTGTTAAGCAAAGAAGGTTCGAGGTCGGTGATTTGGTACTTCGGGAAGCAAAAGCTTCTACTCCACCAGAATACATGGAAAACTATACCTAATTAGAATGGACCTTATGAACTTATTGAAGTGTCAAAGCCCAACACTTATCTGTTTCGATCGGGAAAATATTTGGCATGCAGACCGGCTTCAGAAGTACTACCAATAAGATATGTAGTTTTGTTTTTACAAGTTATGTAATCGTATTAGTTTATCAATGAAAATAATATGATCATTCGATTCATGTTTACGAATATAACTTTCATTACATTCATAAGTTTGTACATTTGGATTTTTTACAAGTTCAATAAAAAATGATTATTCTTTGGCATCATCCTCATCGTCTAAGAAAAGAATACTAGGGTCGAGGCCAACTGCCTACTTCTTCTCTTTGTCCCTTGCCCTTGCACTTTGGAAGTTTTCGCCAAATTTTTTTAAGAATCTACATGAAGATTAGAAGGTAGTTTTATTGAGGGGGGAGATTGCTTAGAGTCTACATGAAATTCCAAATATATAAGATTTTATGATGAAATACTTAAATTATTTAAGTTTTGTAAATTCCTTAACTGAGATATCTATGTACAAGAACTTAGATTAGAGAAAGATCAAGCATATTATGTGATGCCCCCAAAATAGGTATACATCACCCATCTTGAGTCGCCAAATACATGGTACTGAATACAAACACAAACTTAATTATACAACATGAGCTGAGAGTTCTTCTAGACAATATCCAAACTCAAATAGAGTCTTCATTACATTTATTGTCACACTATTTTATAGAATAATGAGGACTACTATAACACCACCTCAGACCATCACTCCCTTCCCCGACTAGTCCCAGCTACGTTCTAATTTCCTGAAGAGAACAATGAAAGCAAAAAGGTGAGCTCAACTAGCCCAGTAAGAGATATTATGACTAAGATAATGCAGAATAAATTATCATTAGCCTTTAACAGTGTTAAACTAATAAAATATAATAAAAATCAAGTTTAACTATATCAGAACAAGCAATCCATTAGAAGAGTCAAGTAGAGCATGATATCTACTATCTTTTATGATTTAAAAAGTTTTTCATCAACTTTATCACTGAGACTCAACTTAATAAATAAACCACATAATTGAATCATCCCTGCACTATGGACCAATGATATTCAGGTAATCATCAATGGTCATGACTATACCAAATAATCCCTGGTCATAATCATACCAACAACTGTCCATCAATACACTACCGGCCAATGAGGACTTTTACCACATCATTTGTAACATTACGGGTCATGATTATACCGAATTATCCCTGGTTATAATCATACCAATCAACAGTCCATCTATACACATAAGCTAAAGATGACTTTCATCACAATATAAGCATGAGAATGATGACAATGGTATAAAAATTCAATTAAAAGAAAGCAAAGGATAAATTTTTAAAGATTTATAATTTAATTTATCCATAATTCAATAATATTCAAATTGTCAATATGATACTGCTTTGTGGAGTAAAATTCAAGAATGATATTGTATCAAAAATGATTTGGACCGAAAAGAAATTAATTTTTGTCATGAATAGTACTCCGGGTGAATAGTACCCTATGAATAGTATTTTGGGAATAGTATCCCGGGAATAGTACTTTATGAATAGTACCTGTGAATAGTACTTTATGAATAGTAACGTATAAATGAATACTACTCATGGACAGTACTCCGACATGAAAAGCTTAAAATTTAACAAGAATGTGTAGAAAATATCCTTATGAAAATGATACTTGATGAAGCACAAATTTCAAGGATATTCTACTAATTTCACGGAGTATAGAAGCAATACTTTAACAAAAATAAGGGTATAATCAGGAATATGAGACAAAATAATATTACTCACATACTACAGAGTATGGAAGAAAATATTATTCCTATGAATAATGAACAAAATAATATCCATTACCTCAGAAAAAGACTGGATACTGGAATACTGAGGTAGCAGACTTCTCTTCTTCTTTCTCTCTATAGTTTCTCTCTCTATAATTGCTCTTGTGATTCTTAGTGAATTGGTGAGAATGAAAGAAGAATGAGCTTCTATTTATAGGAAAATATAGTTTCGATAATTGCACGTTTTGGGGCTCGAAATATTACAGTATAATACCTTCATCTTTTCCTTTATTTTTAATTTAGTCCTGCAAGTATTATCAAACTTGCACCACCTCCCCTAATAGTACATCATGTGAATCAATAGTACATTCATGTGAATCAATAGTTTTATACATGTGAAAAAAAATAGTTACAATATAGTACCTTTATCTATACCTCCATTTTTAATTTAGTCATGCAAGTATTATCAATCTTGCACCACCTCCCATAATAGTACATGCTTGTGAATCAATAGTACACACATGTGAACAAATAGTTATAAGCATGTGAATTAATAACAATTAATTACTCATTTATCTGATTAATTACCCGATTAGTCAATATAACCTCCAGACATCAATTATTATCGAAATAGATGTCGATTTTCACTAACACTAATAATCCCAACACAATGAAAATATCATTTTATTTTTAATCAATACGAACTTATTCATCATTAATATTATAACTCATATATTTAACAACCAGATCATTCCCAGAAAATAGGGGGCTTTTCGATAAGGATTTATCCCTATTGACGCGTAATTAGGTGACCAAACCTCTCCTCGACAGAACTTTCTAGACATTGTCAATATTACAAATAATAATATGAATAACTTTTTTCGTCTCAATTATTGATTTAATAATATAAAATATTGATACTATGACAATAATTGAATCAATAATATGAGAGATATTATGCGGTAATTACTGTAGCAATAATTGAGTATAACTGAGTGACTTCTCACGTAAGAATCAATAATCAATACCGTTTACTACTATACAACCACGCGTATTACTGTTCTTTAACCACCGGGTAGTTCAACAGTTTAACGGTAAAACTTTCGCCGTTATTTTTATAAAAAGATATTTCTATCGTTTTCTAACTACGACAATACTTTCGTTGTGGGGTCCACCAATTATTGTGCCGTCGTAGGAATATTCTCTGCTAAAATGAATATTCCCCGACCAATCAAATATTTTATAACAACTTGCTTACTTTGTAAAATTTGTAAATATTACCCACAACTATAACATTATATCAAATCTATACCATAATATTCAAAAATATATTTCAAGAAAAATTAATCTTTATCATAAAAGTTGGGGTCTTACAACCTCCCCTTCTTATGAAATTTCGTCCTCGAAATTAGGGTGCGTACCTGGTATATCGAAGATGTGAGGATACCTTGACTTTATTTTAGATTCTAACTCCAAGGTCATTTCCTCAATATCGTGGTTTCTTCACAAAACTTTAACTTGAGGTATAACTTTAGAGCGTAGAATATAATCCTTCTTATCCAAGATTTTAACAGGTACCTCTTCATACGTTAAATCTTCCTCTATCTCATCCGCTTCTAATTCAATAATGTGGTTCGGGTCTTTCACATATTTACGTAACATAGATATGTGAAAAATGTTATGAACACGAGACATACTTGGCGGTAAGGCGAGTTTGTAGGCCACATTTCCTATTCGATCGAGGATTAAAAATGGGCCAATGAATTGAGGATTGAGCTTTCCTCTCTTTCCAAATCTCGTATCTCTTTTCCATGGAGCAACACGTAACAACACATGATCTCCAATATTGAATTTCACGTCCTTTCGATGAAGATCAACATAACTCTTTTGTCGATCTTGTGAGGTTTTTATACGTTGTCGGATCGTTTGAATATTTTTCGTATTCATACGTACCAACTTCGGTCCCAACAATGTTACTTTACCCACCTCATCCCAGCATACTGGAGAACGATACATTCTTCAATACAACACCTCAAATGGAGCCATGCCAATACTTGCTTGATAACTGTTGTTGTAGGAAAACTCCACCAATGGTTAGAACTTGTCCCAACTTCCTTTGAAATCAAGGACATAAAGTCTTAATAAATCTTCAAGAGTTTGAATAGTTCTCTCTGTCTGCCCATATATTTGAGGATGATATGCTGAACTAAATCGTAAATCCGTGCCCATAGCTTTTTTGCAAACTAACCCAAAATCTTGAAGTGAATCTTGGGTCTCGATCAGAAACTATGGATACTGGCATACTATGCAATCTTATAATCTCGTTTATGTACATACGAGTAAGACATTCAAATGTATAAGTTTCTCGTATCGTTAAGAAATGAGCAGACTTGGTTAATCTATCAACAATGACCCAAATCGCATTTATGCCTTGAGAAACCTTGGGAAGACCAGTAATGAAATCCATGGTAATATGCTCCCACTTCCATTCTGGAATTTTAAGTGGTTGCAATGGACCTTTTGGCACTTAATTCTCTACCTTGACTCGATGAAAAGTTATACACCTTGAGATAAACCCCACTATCTCTCTCTTCATATTGCTCCACCAAAATGTATGTCAAAGATCACGATATATTTTGGTACTCCTAGGATGGATTGCAAATGGTGTGTTGTGCGTCTCCATCATGATTTTATACATAAAGTCAGAATTGTTAGGAACACAAAGTCTGGAGTTGACTCGAAGTATTCATTCTTCATTAATTCTTGCTTCCAGAATAGAACTTTCTTGCACTTTCTTTCTCATACGCATCAGCTCCAGGTCTGTAGCTTGAGTAACTTTAACTTTATAGATTAAAGTCAGTTCTACTCGTATATTCGCCATTATCACATGGGTCCCTAGAGTCTTTAACTTTATCTCCATCCTTTGTAAGTCATACAAAATGGGCCTTTGCGTTGACAATATCACACTCGTACCCGTATATGATCTTCTACTTAATGTATTAGCTACTATATTTGTTTTTCCAAGATGGTATTGAATGGTATGATCATAATCTTTCAACAGCTCAAGCCATCGTCATTGCCACATATTGAGTTCTTTTTGAGTGAAGAAATATTTGAGGCTTTTATGATCCGTATAAATCTCCACCTTCTCTCCATACAAGTAATGCCTCCAAATCTGAAGCGCAAAAACGACAGCTGCCAACTCTAGATCATGAGTAGGATAATTCCTCTCATATTCTTTGAGTTGTCGTGAGGCATATGCTATGACTTTCCCATGTTGCATGAGAACACATCCTAAACATTTGCCTGAAGCATCGTTGTATATGACAAATCCCTTCGAACTAGATGGTATTGTCAGAACAGGTGCTGAAATGAGTCTCCTCTTGAGTTCTTGAAAACTCTTTTCACATTCCTCGCTCCAACTGAATTTTGTATCTTTTTGAGTCAGCTGAGTTAATGGAGTAGCGATTTGAGAAAACTCTTCTATATACGAATCTTCGATAATAACCAGCTAAGTCGAGAAAGCTACGTACTCCAGTTATTAACTTAGGTTGCTCCCAACTCTAAATTACTTCAATCTTTTCCAGGTCAACAGATATTCTGTGATTTGATATCACGTGCCCAAGGAATGCTACTTCCTCAAGCCAGAACTCGTATTTCTTCAACTTGGCATATAACTTGTTTTCACGAAGCTTTTGGAGTATTAGCCTCAAGTGTTGCTCATGATCTTCACGGGTTTTGGAGTATATGTGGATGTAATCAATAAAGACGACCACAAAGTGATCTAAATATTCTTTGAATACTCCGTTCATCATATCCATGAAGGCAGCAAGAGTATTAGTCAATCCAAAAGACATGACTAAGAATTCTTAATGCCCATACCGGCTTCTGAAAGCAGTCTTTGGAATGTCATCAGTTTTAATCTTTAATTGATGATATCCGAAATAAAGATCAATCTTTGAAAAAAATTTGGCGCCTTGCAACTGGTCAAATAAATCATCAATACGAGGTAACGGGTACCTATTTTTGATGGTGACATGATTTAATCCCGATAATCAATACAAAGTCGCATACTTCCATCTTTCTTCTTCACGAATAGAACAGGAGCACCCCAAGGAGACGTACTAGGACGAATGAAACCGATGTCTAACAATTCCTGTAGTTGGGGTTTTAACTCCTGAAGTTCAATAGGAGCCATTCTATATGGGGCTTTGGAAATGGGTTTTGTACCAGATTCAAGGTTGATACAAAATTTAATTTCACGGCCTGGGGGTAGGCCAGGAAGTTCTTCAGGGAATACGTCAAGAAATTTATTAACAATAGAAATATCATTCAAATCTGACGTATTTTTATTTAAATCTGTGACATGGGCTAAGAAAGCTTGACATCCATTTTTAATAAACGAATAGCTTTATGGCTTGATATAACAGTGAATGACTTTAGTGGTTTAATTTCTTGAATTTGCATAATAGGTTGGTTAGGAATATGAAAGCTAACAACTTTACGAAAACAAACGATTTTAGCATGATGAGTAGTTAACCAACCAATCCTTAAAATCACATCAAATGCAAGTATTTTCAAAGAGATAAGATCGATATGTAACGTGCGGTTACCGATTTGAATCAAACAAGACTTATAAACAGTGGATGTAATGAAGGTTTCTCCCAACGGAGTTTCAACAGATAAATCAAAGTCTAATTTCTTTGGAGTTAAATTTAAACATTGAGAGCAAGTAGGAGAAACAAAAGAATGGGTAGAACCGATATCAAATAAGGTATAGACTTCGCTAGAGTTTATTATTAGCTTACCCGTGATTACCACGTTCGGATTCCTCGCTTTTTAGGAGGTTATGACAAATGTTCTCCCTTGAACTACCGATTTTGTCTTGTTTGGGACGGCCTTTGATGCCTCCATCGCAGCTGCACTTGACTTTGGTGCACGAAAAAATCGGGTTAGGTGACCTTCTCTTCCACAATTGTAACATACTTTGGACTGCTGCGTACAGTTTGGACTGATGTGTCCCTCCCCTCCGCATTTGTAACATTCGACCAGCGGTCGTTCTCCTTCCTTAACAACAGGTGTTGGTGCTGACGTCTTTCCATCATTATTGAATCTCCTCTTCTTGAAATTTCCACTTCTATTATCTTGGCCATGATTACCACCGAAGTGGTTACCATTTCTGGTATGTTGATTCGCTCCACGTTTTTTGTCACCGCTTCGATGACTGCTACTACTGGTATTATCGACTTGCTTATTAATCTCTCTTGGTTGGGTTGAGTCATTATCGCACTCCAATAACTGTGCCCTATTTATAACATCTGAATACAAACACGGTTTGTGTGAAATTAGATATTGACGTATCTCGAGTTTCAAACCTCTTAGAAACATCCGCGTCACTCTCTCCTCATTATCAACCAAGTGGGACGCAAAATGAGACAACTCGACAAACTTAGTTTCGTACTGTGACACGGTCATATTATTCTGCTCCAACTTGATGAACTCCACCTCTTTCATGTGACGAATACTTTCGGAAAAGTACTTGTCGTTGAACAGTTCTTGGAACTTTTCCCAAGACATTTTGAGTGCGGCAGGCTGAGTACGTTTTACTGATTCCCACCAGTAATTTGCCTCTCCTCTCAACATGAAGGTGTCAAAGGGAACCTTTTGCTCCTCAGAGCATCCCAAGATATCAAAAATCTTGGTGATCTGATTTATCCACGTCTTCACCTTAAGTGGTTTTGGATCTCCCAAAAACTCCGATAGTCCTAGATCCTTGAACTGCTTAGCAATGACCATCCGAGAGTTACTAGTGTTTCCACCTGCATTTTGTACAAGAGTCTCTCTCACCTGATGTTTCATGAATTGCATAAAGCCTCTGAACATCCCATCGTTCATCATCTGGTCGGTGTTGTTGATTACTTGAAGATTATTGCCTTCCTGATGCACATTATCCTGGGTATTGATCGTTGGTGACTCAACGGTCTCATGTGCTTCATTTCTTATCTCAACATTTTCGGATGCCATTTTCAAATACTGCCACAAAACAAGGGTTAATTAACATACCACATATTATCCCTATACTCTGACCGACCAATTAAGTACCAAATAAACTTAGGTAGGTCATACTAGCGAAGGAATTCCCCGTCTATCCCATCCTAGTTCTTGTCTCACATGTCAGCCAGGGATCATATCCATATGCTTTGATACCAAATGTGATGCCCCCAAAATAGGTATACATCACCCATCTTGAGTCGCCAAATACATGGTACTGCATGCAAACACAAACTAAATTATACAACATGAGCTGAGAGTTTTTACACAAATATTGTCTTCTAGACAATATCCAAACTCAAATAGAGTCCTCATTATATTTATTGTCACACTATTTTATAGAATAGTGAGGACTACTATAACACCCTCTCGGACCACCACTCCGTTCCCCGACTAGTCCCAGCTACGTTCTCATTTCCTGAAGAGAACAATAAAAGCAAAAGGGTGAGCTCAACTAGCCAGTAAGAAACTTAATGACTAAGATAATGCAGAATAAATTATCATTAGCCTTGTGAAACTGATAAAATACAATAAACATCAAGTTTAACTGTAGCGGAACAAGCAATCCATTAGAAGAGTCAAGTAGAGCATGATATCGATTATCTTCTATGATTTAAAAAGTTTTTCATCAACTTTATCGCTGAGACTCAACTTAATAAATAAACCACATCATCGAATCATCCATGCACTACGGGCCAAGGATATTCATGTAATCATCAATGGTCATGACTATAGCGAATAATCCCTGGTCATAATTATACCAACAATTGTCCATCAATGCACTACCGGCCAATGAGAACTTTTACCACATCATTTGTAACATTACAGATCATGATTATACTGAATGATCCCTGGTCATAATCATACCAATTAACAGTCCATCTATGCACGTAAGCCAAAGATGACTTTCATCATAATATAAGCATGAAGATGATGACAATGATATACCAATTCAATTAAAAGAAAGCAAATGATAAATTTTTAAAGATTTATTATTTAATTTATCCATAATTCAATAATGTTTAAATTGCCAATATGATATGATTTATGGAGTAAAATTCAAAAATGATATTGTATCAAAAATAATTTGGACCGAAAAGAAATCAATTTTGTCATGAATGGTACTCCGGGTGAATAGTACCCGGGTGAATAGTACCTCGTGAATATTACTTCGGGAATAGTACTTTGTGAATAGTACTTGTAAATAGTACTTCATGAATAGTACCGTATAAATGAATAGTACTCATGGACAGTACTCCGGCATGAAAAGCTTAAAATTTAACAAGAATGTGCAAAAAATATCATTGTGAAACGATACTAGATGAAACACAAATTTCAAGGATATTATACTAATTTTACGGAGTATAGAAGCAATACTTTAACAAAAATGAGGGTATAATGTGACGCCCCCAAAATATGTATACAACACCCATTCTGAGTCGCCAAATACATGGTACATAAAGCAAACTACAACTTTAATAATACAAATGTCGTGTGAAATACGACAATACCTACTGTGAGTTTAAATACAAATATTGTCTTCTAGACAATATCCACATGCAAATAAGTCCTCATTACAATTATTCAAACACTATTTTATAGAAATAGTGAGGACTGCTAAAACATCTTCCTAGAACCATCATTCCATACCCCGACTCGATCCTGCTATGTTCTCACCTCCTGAGAAGAAAAATGGAACAAAAAGGAAAGGGTGAGCTCAACTAGCCAGTAAAGAATATTATGACTAAGATAATATACAAAAAATTATCGTTAGTCTTCAACAGGGAAAAATCTGATAAAATATACTAGACAACAAGTTTTAGATCAACAAATACAGCGGAAACAACAATCCATTAGAAGAGTCACGTAAAGAATAAATTCTACTGTCTTCTAAGATTTAAAAGTCCATCATCAATATTGCATTCCTATAACAACAATCAATATACATCTTTAATCATCTTTGCACTACAGGCCAAAGATATTCATTTGTATCACCAGTTGGTCATGTTCATCTCAACACCTGTTCATCTTTGCACTACGGGCCGAAGATATTCATCAGTAATCATTTATCTTTGCACTACAGGCCAAAGATATTCAATAATACCATCATTAAGGACTGAGGATGATGAAAAATATTTTTAAGAACGAATCCAGTGAGATAGAAGGACAAATATTAGAGATTCGTACAACAGTTTGTCCAAGATAAATAATACTTCATAACAACTGCTTTTGAAGCAGAACTCAAAAATAACGATCAAAACATGGATACAATCAAAGATAGTAGCCAAAATAGATATTTTGGACAAAAAGAAGAAATTTCATTTTTCGATTAATAATGTCGTATTCATGAATAGTGTCGTATACGTGAATAGTAACTCCGACACCAAAAGATAGAAATTTCACAAAAATATCATCACGCTTCGTGAATAGTACTCGTGAATAGTAACTCGTGAATAGTAACTCATGAATAGTAACTTGTGAATAGTAATTCATGAATAGTAACTCTGACATGAAAAAGTTCCAAATTGATAAAAAAATTCAGAACAATATTTCGGCATAATGATATTGAAGAAGATAATATCATTTAAGAAGAAACAACATCCCATACCTCAAAATAACCGTACTTTTGACTGAATTTCGGTATAGTGCTGACAGAAACTCGCACCGTATAGCAACACTCAAAGTATACTCACAAGAATACGCTCGATAATATAGAGAGAGAAAGAGAGAAAACTTTGTTTCTGGTGTGATTTTCAATTCTAACTTAGCCCTCTATTTATAGGAAAATGCTAGAACGCCAAAGGAGACTAAAATAATAAAATATTATTTTTTTTCTTATTCCACACCAATCTTCACCAACCAATTTTGAAAGCCATCAGCCATCTTTGAACAAAAATAGCAGCCCATATGTGTATTCCACACCAACCAAAAAGTGGGTCCCATCCATAAATTAATAAAAATCATTTTATTCTCCGAAACTTCAACAATTCATACAAAATAGCTCGGTTATCAGAAAATTCAAAACTCGCGATTTTCCATAGAAATTTTAATTCTCTACAACTTTGCAGAAGAAATTTTTTCCAAATTCCAAATAGAAATTATTCGAAATCCACAAACGAGCGATTTTACAATCTATAATCAATTTTCGGTCAAGAATTGTGTCCACCGACACACAAAACATGTGTTAAACATTTAATGCCACAAAAATACTCTTCCTCCTCATATACTCATATATCCCACATTCATTGTAAAAATATCACCGTTAATATATTATTAAAATAATATATTTAAATGAATTATTTTATCAGAAAAAGATAAAATATTAATTTTCAACAATTATCACATTAAAAATTTTCTCCATCTATATCCACATAAAATGAATATTTTTTTATCATAATAATCAATAATTAATTATTCAAAAATAATATTACAGAATCATAGTACTGACAATCAGACCGTTCCCAGGATAGAGGGGGCTTTCCAATAAGGATTTCTGCTTACTGGCGCACAATTAGGTGACCAAACCTCTCCTTAGACAAAACTTTCTAGACATTGACAATAATTTTATCTGATAATATTATTCAAATAATATAAATTATTGATCTGATAATGGAAAATATTGTGCAGTGACAATTATTGAAACAATAATAATATAAATATCAACGCAACAATTATTGAATCAATAAAATAATGAACAATAATTACTGTAACAATTATTGAGTAGTGCCTTCTTACGTACGAATCAATAATTCAATAATATTGTGCAATACCGTGTGCTACTGTGCAACCACATATATTACTGTATTTTAACCACCAGGTAACCCAACAGTGTTAACGGTAACAATTTACGCCGTTATTTATAAAACTCAATCTTTGTCTTTTTCTTTCATCTAACCGTTTTTCGTTATGGGGCCCACAAATGACTGCGCCGTCGTACGGAGATTCCCGACAATAAGAATATTTTGTAACCACTTGCTTATTTTGTAAAATTTTCACATTTCACTCATAACCAAAACATTATATCAAATTAACCCTTATTAATTTAGAATAATGAATAAAGAAAAATTCAATTTTATTTATAATAAGTTAGGGTCTTACATATAATCAGGAATAAAAGAAGAAATAATATTACTCACATACTACAGAGTATGGAAAAAAATATTATTCCTATGAATACTGAACAAAATAATATCTCTTACCTCAGAAGAAGAATGGATACTAGAATAGTGAGGTAGCATATTTCTCTTCTTCTTTCTCTCTATAGCTTCTCTCTCTATAATTGCTTTTGTGAGTCTTAGTGAATTGGTGAGAATGAAAGAAGAATGAGCTTCTATTTATAGAAAAATATAGTTTGGATAACTGCACGTTTTGGGGCTCAAAATATTACAGTATAATACCTTTTTCTTTTCCTAAATTTTTAATTTAGTCCTGCAAGTATTATCAAACTTGCACTACCTCCCCTAATAGTACATCATGTGAATCAATAGTTCTATACTTGTGAAAAAATAGTTACAGTATAGTACCTTTATCTATACCTCCATTTTTAATTTAGTCATGCAAGTATTATCAATCATGCACCACCTCCCCTAATAGTACATGCATGTGAATGAATAGTACACACATGTGAACAAATAGTTATAAGCATATGAATTAATAGCAATTAATTGCTCATTTATCCGATTAATTACTCGATTAATTAATATAACCTCCACACATCAATTATTATCGAAATAGATGTCGATTTTCACTAACACTAATAATCCCAACAAAATGGAAATATCAATTTTATCTTTAATCAATACGAACTTATTCATCATTAATATTATAACTCGCAACATTTAACAACCAGATCATTCCCAGGAAAGAGGAGGCTTTTCGATAAGGATTTCTCCCTATTGGCGCGCAATTAGGTGACCAAACCTCTCATTGACAAAAGTTTCTAGACATCGTCAATTTTTCAAATAATAATATGAATAACTTTTTCGTCTCAATTATTAATTTAATGATATAAAATATTGATACTGTGACAATAATTGAATCAATAATATAAGAGATATTATGCAGCAATTACTGCAGCAATAATTGAGTATAACTGAGTGACTTTTCACGTAAGCATCAATAATCAATACCGTTTGCTACTATGCAACCACGCGTATTACTGTTCTTTTACCACTAGGTAGTTCAATAGTTTAACGGTAAAACTTTCGCCGTTATTTTTATAAAAAGATATTTCTATTATTTTCTAACTACGATAATACTTCCGTTGTGGGGTCCACCAATGATTATGTCATCGTACGAATATTCTCTGCTAAAATGAATATTTCCTGACCAATCAAATATTTTATAACAACTTGCTTACTTTGCAAAATTTGTAAATATTACCCACAACTATAACATTATATCAAATCCATACCATAATATTCTAAAATATATTTCAAGAAAAATTAATCTTTATTCATAAAAGTTGGGGTCTTATAAGAAACACTTGAGTTTTTTTTGGTGTCATTAGGATGAAGGGTAACCTCCCTTTTATAGTGCAGCTCGTGAGAGTAATCCTAAGATAGGTTAGCCTCAGATGAACCCATCGCTACGAGAAGTCTCTTCATGCCTTACCTTTATTAATTCATGTGAAATATCAAATGTCATACTTGTTACATTATCCTGTCATCAAAACAACTGACCTTTGTTTTGCAGGAAAAGATTAAAAAAAATCTAAAACTAACAAATTACATGTTATGCATCCATATCGTTAGTATTTATCAAGACTAACCTACCTATGCTTTTGTAGAAAAGATTGGTCCAATTAAAATATCAAAAGCTAGGAATGCACAACTCTAATCTAGCGACATGGCAGAGAGTGACCCACATGGATATGTCCCCGTATCTCGAGAGGAATTCGAGGAACTTAAAAAATAGATGGAAGAGGTGGCTAACCTACTAAAGTAACAATGTAAAAACACCCATGGTCCAAAGATTCAAAGTCAACCAAAATCCTCCACTCAAGGGGCAGTCAAATTTTTGGCAAAAAGATGGAAAAACATATAACTGAACCTCACTTCAGTGAGGCAACCACTAAGAAAACCTTTAAAATAATCAATCTCAGGGATGACCGAGAAACCAGGTATATAAGAAAAAAGGTCCAACAAATACAGGAGACAATCCAGTCGATAAAAATGACATGAACATATGGGAGTGTTAACTATGCAGACCTTTGCATATTCCCAGGTGTGAGACCCCAAATTTTATAAATAAAGATTTAAATTTCTTGAAATATTTTTTTAATATTATGGTGTGGATTTGATATAATGTTATAGTTGTGGGTAATATTTATAAATTTTGCAAAGTAAGCAAGTTGTAATATAATATTCGATTGTTCGGGGAATATTCTTTTTGTCGGGGAATATCAATACGACGACACAATCATTGGTGGACCCCACAATAGAAGTATTATCGTAGTTAGAAAATGACAAAATTATCATTTTATAAAAATAACAGCGAAAGTGTTACCGTTAAAACTGTTGAACTACCCGGTAGTAAAAGTACATTAATACGCGCGGTTGCATAGTAGCACGCGATATTGATTATTGATGCTTACGTAAGAAGTCACTCAGTTATACTCAATTATTGCTATAGTAATTGCTGCATCATATCTCTCATATTATTGATTCAATTATTGTCACAATAACATCTGTATAATATGTTATATTATTAAATCAATAATTGAGATGACAAAGTTATTCATATTATTATTTGCAATATTGACAATGTCTAAAAGTTCTGTCAAGGAGAGGTTTGATCACCTAATTGCGCGCCAATAGGGATAAATCCTTATTCGAAAGCCACTTCTTTCCTGGGAACGACCTGGTTGTTAAATATTGTGAGTTATAATATTAATGATGAATAAGTTCGTGTTGATTAAAGATGAAATTGATAATTCCATTATGTGGGAATTATTAGTGTTAGTAGAAATTGACATTTATTCCGATAATAATTGATGTCTGGAGGTTATATTGACCAATCGGGTAATTAACCAGATAAATGGCAATTAATTGCTATTGATTTACGTGATTATAACTATTTATTCACATTGTGTACTATTGATTCACATTCATTTACTATTAGGGGAGTTGGTGCAAGATTGATAATACTTGCATGACTAAGTTAAAAATAGAGGTATACATGTAGGTAATATACTGTAATTCGTATTTTCACATGTCTAGAACTATTGATTCACATGATTTACTATTAGGGGAGATGGTGCAAGTTTGATAATACTTGCAGGACTAAATTAAAAATGAAGGAAAAGAGGAAGGTATTATACTGTAATATTTCGAGCCCCAAAATGTGCAATTATCGAAACTATATTTTCCTATAAATAGAAGCTCATTCCATCATTATTTTTCACCAATTCACTAATGATATAGAGTAATTATTATAGAGAGAAATTATAGGGAGAAAGAAGAAGAGAAGTTTGTTACCTCACTATTCCAGTATCCAGTCTTCTTTTGAGGTAAGGGGTATTATTCTTTCGTATTCATGAAGAGAGTTATTTTCTTTCAATACTCGTAAGGGTTCTTATTCCATTCTTTACTATAATGTTGGAATAACCTGTCTATGCGAAGTACCGCATACATGGTGAAATTCTTTTGTTATTCCATTCTTTATTATTCTGTTGGAATAACCTGTCTGTGCGGTCTATCACATTCCTGGTGAATTCTGTTGTTATTCCATTCTTTATTATTCTGTTGGAATATCCTGTCTGTGCGGTTACGCATGACCTAATTTCATTCTTTATTATTCTGTTCGAAATAACCTGTCTGTGCGGTCTATCGCATGCATGGTGAATTCTTCTGTTATTTCATTCTTTATTATTCTATTGGAATAACCTGTCTATGTGGATTACAGCATGCATGGTGAATGATCCTTTGTATTCATTATTTATTAAATTGTGGAAATGATCTGTCTACGTGGATTACCACATGGCGGGTGAAAATCCATTTGCAGTTTCGTATATTCTATTATACTCATCTGGGATATCATTTCTTTTGTACTTGTCATGAAATATAGTTTTTTTTGGTATTTTTCTGTTACGAGTTACTATTCACGGGTTACTATTCACCCGATTACTATTCACTCTATTATTATTCACTAGGATATTCGGTGCACTTTTCGTGTTGGAATACTATTCACGAGTTACTATTCATAGGTTACTATTCACCCAAATTACTATTCACCCAAATACTATTCACTCGGGTATTCGGGACACTTTTCATGTGGGGTACTATTCACGGAGTACTATTTACCCGAAAAATATATTTCTTTTCTGTCCAAATTATTTTTGGTGCATGAATAGTATTCTTGAATTTTACTCTACAAAGCAGTATCGTGTTGACAATTTGGACGTTATTGATTTCTAGATAAATTAAATTATAAAACTTTAAAATTTATCATTGAACTTATTTTATTGAATTATTATGTCATTGTCATCATCCTCATGTTTATATTGTGATGAAAGTCATCTTTGGCTTACGTGCATAGATAGACTTGGTATGATTATGACCAGGGATTTTCGGTATAATCATGACTGTAATGTGACGAATGATGTGGTGAAAGTCCTCATTGGCCTGTAGTTCATTGATGGACAGTTGTGGGTATAATTATGACCGGGGATTATTCGGTATAATCATGACCATTGATAATTACATAAATATCCTTGGCCGTGGTGCAGGGATGATTCGATTTTATTTATTAAGCTGAGTCCTAGCGATAAAGTTGATGAAAAACTTTTTAAATCATAGAAGATAGTAGATTTTATGCTCTACTTGACTCTTCTAATGGATTGCTTATTCCGATGCAGTTGTTGATCTAAAACTTGTTGTCTATTATATTCTATCAGTTGTTATACTATTGAAGGCTAAGGATAATTTATTCTGCATTATCTTAGGCATAATATTTCTTACTGGACTAGTTGAGCTCACCCTTTCTTTCATTGTTCTCTTCAGGAAATGAGAATATAGTTGGGATGAGTCGGGGAATGGAGTGATGCTCCAAGATAAATGGCTTTAGTAGTCCTCACTATTCTACGGAATAATGTGATAATAATTGTAATGAGGACACCATTGAGTGTGGATATTGTCTAGATGACAATATTCTTGTTTAAACTCTCAGCTATGTTTTGTTGTATTTTACATGACTGTTGTATAATTAAGTTATATTTGAATTTATGTACCATGTATCTGACAACTAAAGATGGGTGATGTATACCTGTTTTGGGGACGTCACACTAGGGGCTCAATATCTTAAAAAATTCCATGCCCCAAATTTTAAGAAGTACAATGGGTTAGGACACCTTATACCCATCTGAAGGTATACATCAAAGAACTTGGATGAAGAGAAACTAAGAATGCAACTATTCCAGAAAAGTTCAACAAGAGATGCTAGGGCATGGTATGCCCGACTTGACAATTTCAAAATCTATAGTTGGGAAGAACTGGCCCACGCCTTCCTGAATTAATACAATTTTTATGTGACGCCCCCAAAACAGGTATACATCACCCATCTTGAGTCGCCAGATACATGTTACATAAATTCAAATACAACTTAATTATACAATAGTCGAGTAAAATACGACAAAACATAGCTGAGAGTTTAAACAAGAATATTGTCATCTAGACAATATCCACACTCAATGGTGTCCTCATTACAATTATTATCACATTATTCCGTAGAATAGTGAGGACTACTAAAGCCATTTATCTTGGAGCATCACTCCATTCCCCGACTCATCCCAACTATATTCTCATTTCCTGAAGAGAACAATGAAAGAAAGGGTGAGCTCAACTAGTCCAGTAAGAAATATTATGCCTAAGATAATGCAGAATAAATTATCCTTAGCCTTCAATAGTATAACAACTGATAGAATATAATAGACAACAAGTTTTAGATCAACAACTGCATCGGAATAAGCAATCCATTAGAAGAGTCAAGTAGAGCATAAAATCTACTATCTTCTATGATTTAAAAAGTTTTTCATCAACTTTATCGTTGAGACTCGGCTTAATAAATAAAATCGAATCATCCCTGCACCACGACCAAGGATATTCATGTAATCATCAATGGTCATGATTATACCGAATAATCCTCGATCATAATCATACCCACAACTGTCCATCAATGAATTACAGGCCAATGAGGACTTTCACCACATCATTCGTCAAATTACGGTCATGATTATACCAAAAAATCCCTGGTCATAATCATACCAAGTCCATCTATGCATGTAAGCCAAAGATGACTTTCATCACAATATAAACATGAGGATGACGACAATGACATATTAATTCAATAAAACAAGTTCAAGGATAAATTTTAAAGTTTTATAATTTAATTTATCCAGAAATAAATAACATCCAAATTGTCAACACAATACAACTTTGTAGAGTAAAATTCAAGAATAATATTCATGCACCAAAAATAATTTGGACAGAAAAGAAATATATTTTTTTGGGTAAATAGTACCCAGTGAATAGTACTTCGGGAATAGTACCCCGTGAATAGTACCCTGACATGAAATGTGTCCCGAATACCTGAGTGAATAATATTTGGGTGAATATTAATCCATGAATAATAACTCATGAATAGTACTCCGACACGAAAAGTGCCCCGAATACCCGAGTGAATAATACTAGAATGAATAGTAATCGGGTGAATAGTAACTCGTAACAGAAAAATACCAAAAAACGATATTTCACGACGAGTACAAAAGAAATGATATCCTAGATGAGTATAATAGAATATACGAAACTGCAAATGAATTTTCACCCGTCATGCGGTAATCCATGTAGACAGATCATTTCCATAATTTAATAAAGAATGAATATGAAGGATCATTCACCATGCATGCGGTAATCCATATAGACAGGTTATTCCAACAGAATAATAAAGAATAAATAACAGAAGAATTCACCATGCATGTGATAGACCGCACATACATGTTATTCCCAACAAAGTAATAAAGAATGGAACCAGGTCATGCGTAATCTACACAGACAGGATATTTCAACAGAATAATATAGAATGGAACCAGGTCATGCGTAATCCGTACAGACAGGATATTCCAACAGAATAATAAAGAACGAAACCAGGTCATGTGTAATCTGCACAAACAGGATATTCCAATAGAATAATAAAGAACAGAACCAGGTCATGCGTAATTCGTACAGACAGTTTATTCCAACAGAATAATAAAGAATGAAATAACAACAGAATTCACTAGGCATGCGTTAGACCGCACAGACATGTTATTCTAACAGAATAATAAAGAATGGAATAACAACAGAATTCACCAGGCATGTGATAGACCGCACATACATGTTATTCCAACATAATAATAAAGAATGGAATAATAGAAAAATTTCACCATATTTGCGGTACTTCGCATAGACAGGTTATTCCAACATAATAATAAAGAATGGAATAACAACCCTTATGAGTATTCAAAGAAAATAACTCTCTTCATGAATATGAAATAATAATACCCCTTACCTCAAAAGAAGACTGGATACTAGAATAGTGAGGTAACAGACTTTTCTTCTTCTTTTTCTCTATAATTTCTCTCTATAATAATTGCTCTATAGTTTTAGTGAATTGATGAAAAATAATGAAGGAATGAGCTTCTATTTATAGGAAAATATAGTTTCGATAATTGCACGTTTTGGGGCTCAAAATATTACAGTATAATACCTTCCTCTTTTTCTTTATTTTTAATTTAGTCCTGCAAGTATTAGTAAACTTGCACCACCTCCCCTAATAGTAAATCATGTGACTCAATAGTTCTAAACATGTGAAAAAATTAATTATAGTATAATGTCTTCATCTATACCTCCATTTTTAACTTAGTCATGCAAGTATTATCAAACTTGCATCAACTCCCCTAATAGTAAATGTATGTGACTCAATAGTACACACATGTGAATAAATAGTTATAATCATGTGAATTAATAGCAATTAATTGCTCATTTATCCAATTAATTACCTGATTGGTCAATATAACTTCCAAACATCAATTATTATCGAAATAAATGTCGATTTTCACTAACACTAATAATCCCAACACAATGGAACTATCAATTTCATCTTTAATCAACACGAACTTATTCATCATTAATATTATAACTCACAATATTTAATAACCAGGTCGTTCAAAGAATTAAGAAAAAATTATCTCAATTAAACATCTCAAGTGAAGATACTGAACAACTATTAGAATTAATGAGAATAGAGAACAATATCAGTAATGATGAAGGTTCTGATATCCCTCATTCATCTAATAGCAGTACTAGTAACCACGAAACAGATAGTGATAATGACAAAGTCACTATTTGCCCTAACAATTGCAATGAGAAGTGTTGCAATAAACAAATTAATGTAATCACTAAAGAAGATGAAGAAAGTTTTTTGTTAATTGATCTAATTAGTAAAATTTATGATCCTGAGTTAAAATCTCAATACACTAAATAGTTAAAAGATTTATTAACTAAAGACAATAGAGTTAAGGATAAAATTATTAAAGCTAAAGAAAAACTAGTATTTAGTCTTAATAAAACTCTTGAGAGATTTAAAACCCCAGTTAAGCAAGTTACCCTTCCAGAGTTGAATCAAGAAGTCAATAAACTGAAAAAGGAAATTTCTAACTTAAAATTAGAAGTCTCTAATTTAAGAAAAGAGTTTGAAGACAAAAAATCCGATCTTTAAGTCCATGATTCCTCCTCTAGTGATGAACATCACGATGAGCCTGAATCATCGGGAACAAAAGAAGAGCCAGATCTTTTTGTTCAAGGTCTTTCTCTTAAACGCATTAAAGATATCATCATTCAAAAATGGTATATCTCCATAAACTTAGTTGTTGATAAAACCTTTTTTATACAACTTCCTGCTCTAGTTGATACTGGTGCATATTTTAATTGTATTCAGGAAGGTCTAATCCCAACTAAGTATTATAAGAAAACTAATGAAAAGTTAAATTCAGCCAATGGTAGTCAAATGGAGATAAAATATAAACTGCCTAAAGTTCATATATGTCAAGATAATACATGCTTTAAAATATCATTTGTTTTAATCCGCAATCTTACTGATAAGATCATCTTAGGGTTACCATTTATATATTTATTATACCCTTTTACTACCAATAATGAAGGATTAAGCTGTAAACATTTAGGAAAAAGAATAACATTTAAATTCCTTATTAAACCTAAAGAAAGAGATTTAAAATTCATTCAAGAAGAATCTATTTCCAAATCATTAAATTTATTGAATTGTAAATCTACCCATTTAAATTTTTTAAAGAAAGACATTAAGTACAAACGTGTTGAAGAACAACTTCAGAATAAAGAAGTTCAAGAAAAAATCGAAGAGTTAAAAATATATTTAAAAGAAAACCTTTGTTCTGATTCTCCTAATGCCTTTTAGCATCGGAAGAAGCATGTAGTAAGTCTTCCTTATGCTAAGGAATTCAAAGAGCACCTGATTCCTACTAAGGCCAGGCCTATATAAATGAATCACGAACAAATGGAGTTATGTAAAAAAGAGATTAATGATCTTCTTAGTAAAGGTTTAATTAAGCCTAGTAAATCTTCATGGTCATGTCCCGCCTTTTATGTCATTAATGAAGCAGAGAAGCAGAGAGGTGTTCCCCGTCTAGTAATCAATTACAAGCCATTGAACAAAGTTTTAGAGTGGATTAGGTACCCTTTACCTAACAAAGACGACCTTATTAACCGATTGAGTAATTCCACTATCTTCAGTAAATTTGACCTTAAATCTGGTTTTTGACAAGTTGCAATCCACCCAGATGATAGGTACAAAACAACATTCACTACCCCATTTGGTCATTACGAATGGAATGTCCAGGCATTTCGCCTAAAAAATGCTCCTAGTGAATTTCAGAATATTCTCAATGATATTTTGAACCCTTTCAGTCACTTTATTGTCGTCTACATTGACGATATTCTCATTTTTCCAATTCTATTGAAGAACACATTAAACATTTGAAATCGTTCTTCAAAATAGTTAAAGATAATGGACTTGTCCTTTCACCTTCCAAATGCAGCTTGTTTCAAGCTAAAGTTCGGTTTCTTGGTTTAAATATTTATCGCGGACTCATACAGCCTATTGACAGAGCTATTCAATTTGCAGACAGATTTCTAGATAAAATTACCAATAAAACCCAACTACAGAGGTTTCTGGGCTCGCTCAATTATATTGGCAAGTTCTACAAAAATCTCAAGAAGATTTGTAAACCTCTTTTTCAGCGTTTGCAGGACAATCCTCCTCCACGGACTGACACTCACACTTCTGTCGTCCAACAAGTTAAAAAATATGTCAAGGCATTGTCCTGCCTTGGTATTTCCAATGATTCTGCATTTAAAATTATTGAAAATGATGCCTCTGATATTGGATTCAGAGGAATTCTCAAGCAAAAAATTACTCACAGTTCTCTAGAACAAATTGTTCGTTTCCATTCCGGTGCATGGAATACTACACGGTTAAATTATAGTACTATTAAAAAGGAAATACTTTCTTTAGTATTATGTATTAACAAATTTCAAAGTGACTTATTGAATCAAAAGTTTTTAGTTCGCATTGATTGCAAATCAGCAAAATATGTCTTAGAAAAAGATGTTGAAAACATAGCCTCTAAACATTCCTTTGCTAGATGGCAAGCCTTATTGAGTATCTTTGATTTTGAAATTGAATACATTAAAGGCAGTAACAATTCGATTCCTGATTTTCTCACTCGGAAATTTATTAATACAGGTACTGTCCGTTCATCATGAGTACTCGAGGAGCATCATCCTCTCGTGGTCCGGGTCGCCCTACTGGCCCAAGTAATCAACCAAAAGGAACCTTGGTTCCTCATCCAGTTAACCCAATTTATCAAACCACCGGCAAATTTACCAGTCTTGGTACAATACCCAAGCCATACAGTTCAGCCTTAGCTAGTAACCCAACCCCAGTTAACCCTTTTTCCAACCAATCAAAAGCCTCTTGTTCAAACCCTAATCCTCCTCCTTCTGAGTATATGCTCAAATGGACCACTCACCTGTTTCATATTGAACCCCATATGAAACCTAAAGATGACCCAGTCAAATTGTTCGCCCAGTTCTTTCCTTCTGGTTGGCATTTCCAGCCCGCAGCTCCTTATAAATCCCTTGTGTATTATAAAGACATCCTTGTTGAAACCGAGTCAATCTTTGTTAAACCCATTTATGCTAATAATGAAAAATCCAAAGTACTTTATCATTCATTGTATATTTAGCAATTCATTTCAATGTCAGATTGGGGAAAACATCCTTCTGACCTCATGCAGCTTTCTAATCAGGATAACTCTTATTGTTATTATGATTATATGGAAGCTTGGTATAGAGTCATCCTTTTTCAAAATGAGTCAAATAGTCATTCCTAGTTTTTCCAGTTCGATCACAAGTTCAAAAGCCAGTTCCCTCATTGGTTCTCTCATTGGTGGATGAGGTTTGGTTCCACTTATGATCTCCTTCCTGAACCATTAAAAGTTCAACTTAGTCACTTTTGTAACCACAGTAAACACAATCCAAAGTATGATGGAGTCCCTGTCATTCTTCAATTTGTTAGTAAATATAAGATTCCCTGGATTCTTAAATGGCAGTATGACATTAAAACCCCAACTAAAGTAGCCGATCCGTTTGGTCGAGATTTCAATTTTGCGGAAGCCTGTACCCTTTGTGAACCATTCCCTCTTCTCTCTCGATAATTTTTCATCAAATGGTGGGATAAGTTTGATGTTAATAGGATTGTTAGTCAAGTTCAGTTAGAATTTCCCACTGTTCCTCTTAAGGTTCTTCCAGTTTCATCCAAAGAACCTTTCAGTCAATTAAAAGAGTCAAAACCTAAAGAGTCAAAAATCAGTCCTACTGCTTCGTCTTGTTCTTGGGACATTTCTGATTTTCAAGAATTGTTCCAGTAAAGAATTAAAATTAATAGCCCAAGCACTTAACAAAAGAATTGATGAGTTACATGAAGAAGCTTCTGTTCATTCTTCTTCCTCTTCTCAGAATGCTTCAGTCAGCCAATTTGCAGATGATGATGGTCAGTATGATCCATATGGCACCATCGATCTACAAGATGCCTAGGACCCATTTGCCTGACTTCCCAGTCACATGCACCTGCCCCTGCAGCCAATTAGTCAAAAGAATCTACTTTCCCACCGAAAGCAGCTCCAGTCACGCGCACCTGCCCCAGCATCCTTCAAAGTCAAAAGATGCTCTCTCTTTTCCCCCTAAAGCATCTGCTGAATCAAAAGTTGTCTGCCTCTTTGTCTAAAGTAGCTGAAAGCATATGTATTTAGTTAAAAGTTAGCACTATTCATCTACAGTTGCTTGTCTGTAATGATTCATTTTGTAATAGTTACTTTGTAATAGTTCATTTCCTTATTCTATAAAAGGAAACTGAACTAGTTAGAAAAACAGACTTCGAAACTTAGAAAGACTCTGAGTTCCTTCTCGGACGAATCTTTGATTTTTACCGCTGTTTAGCCCATCTTAACCCCTCCTTCTCTTTCTTTTTAAATGTTCTGAGTTAAATTGTAAGTCACTTTAATTTTTAGTTTGTTTGTAAATAGTTTCAGTTATCAATAAAAATTATTTCTATTTAGTAATACATTGTTTTATTTATATGCACCACTTTATGCACTTTTCAATTGTTTTTGCTTCTGCATCCCAACTGGTATAATATATATATATATAGTATATATGTATATATTAAATTATTAACAACTTATATAGATAAATTATTAATTAATAATTTATATTAATTAATAGCTTAATTAATGTAAATATTAAGTGTGTGTGTGTGTATATATATATATATATATAAGTTATTCGGATACGGATTTCGGATATCAGATTCCAGATATCCGTATCCGCCGGTTATATTTACGGACAGATGTTAATCGAATACGAATACGCCTATATCCGTATTCGTATCCATTTATTTACGGATACCTTTAAACCGAATACGGATATATCCATTTTTTTCGAATGCGAATAATATCCGTTTTTTTCTAATAAAATTGCGGACGAATACGAATTTTTCGGTTACCATTTACAGCCCTAACTATAGGAGTGGTTAAGAGCAGAAATTGGCGAAATTCCCTCTCTTCTCTATTTTTTTCTCCTTTTTTATGGCTGATGGGGGTCTTATTTATAGACCAAAGTAGCTGTGGGTCTACCCACTGTTGACCCGGGTGGCCCGGTCCCGTGTCCCATTGTCTCGAAGTTCGTGCACTCAGACCAACGTGCAGTCTGCTCGAACTTTCATAACTTTCTATCCAGGAATTCGATGGAGGCGTGCTATACCTTTCCAGAAAGCCCTTTCTGAGAGCTACACAATGACATGAGATTTGACTTTTTCTGAATCCGGGAAGATGGGTCCATGACCAGATCTTCAAGTCTTCCCAGTCATTTCGTTGAGTTGTCTTGTGCTGTTTCTGGATTAATGTTATGGTCTTGCGTGACCTTCATGTCAGTGATTTGGGCTGAATTGATGTTGAGTTGACAAAATTACTATTTTGCCCCCACCGGGTTGTCTCCAGGCTTGATGCAGTTGTAGCTGTCTTTTTTCAAGGTTGTCTTCGAGATTAGACTGCTGTTGACTTTTGTCTGTCCTCAAGGTTGTCTCTAAGGTTGGCTTGTTGTTTCCCGGGGTTTGAATTGATCTCCCGGGGTTGTCACCGAGGTTTGGATTGATCTCCCAGGATTATCATCGAGGTTTGGATTAATCTCTCGGGGTTATTTCCAGAGTTTGATTTGATCTTCCAGGTTGTCTCCGGGGTTTGAATTGATCATTTTGACTTGCAGAATTGTCTCTAGAAAACAAAAATACAATTCTGCCCTCCTGCATGGTTAGTAACAGGAATGTAAAATTACGAGTGTCTACAATGATTTTCCGGGGCTGTCTCTGCGAGTCTGTATTGATGATTTTCCGGAGTTGTCTCTGGGGTCTGGTTTGATAATTTTTAGGGGCTATCTCCGGAGGTCTAGTTTTACCCCCTCCTGAATGATTAATAATAGGAATATAAAATTTTTAGTGTCTACAATAATAATCGACTACTATATATACAATGTGGAGAGTGATTGTGCGGGTTTATTTTTGGAACATCATAACTGCAAGGGTCACAAGGGAGGCATACACCGAATTGGGTATTTTTTGCACTACATTCCCAAGGTAAGGAACACCTTCAGTTGATTTCTTTGCAAATAAAGCAATGGTCGGTGCTACAGCCAAAGTGATAATCAGCCCCTGACTAACAGTACATAATGTATCAGCTATTAACTGTTTAATAAATTTCACAAACTATTTATAGTTCAGTTCTCCACCAAGGTTGATATCACAATCCTGACAAACCCATTGGCATATATTAGAGCTATAAAAAATTGAAGACGTTAAGACTAGTATGAAAACCTTTTGCAGATCAATCACCCTAAATTATGTCAAAATGCATCACATAAATTGTAAGTTTCAAACCAAAGCCCTCGAAATATAATGTAAATATGCTGACACCAAATGTCTGAAAGGGAAAGGTCAATTTACCAATAGTTCTTGAGAAAAAATGAAAAAAATAGTAAACCCAAAAGTATACCATAATTTTGTTACATCCTTTGCTAATTTCCTTCATAATATAAATTTTTACTTCATAAGATTATGGACTTGACACAATATATTACAATCAGAAAATACCTGCATCAAAGCTTTGATATTCTCTTTCGATGGGGGTAAAAATGTGGTCCAGGCAACTATTTATTGATATCAATACAATATAAACATTATTTGCAGAAACAATATCATGTCTCTGAAATGATTTTTAAAAAGCATAATAAATTCACTAGAATTGAAGAACATAGGCCATGTGTGTTTGCAAGAATTATAGGATTATAATCCATGAGATTATAATCTCAAGACTATTAATCTTAAGATTAAATAGTCTTACTTACGTGTTTATTTTTTATAAGATTATTCATGGGATAACTTAAAATAATTACATGTTATGTTTGTTTTTTTCAAAATTAATTAAAGTATTGGATTAAAAAATATTGTTTGGACTATTATACATTTACTAATAATAACATATTTTAAACTTATTTATACATCAAAATAATAATATTTACTAATTATATATACACCCCCACCCCCACCCCCACCCTTACCCTTACCCAAAAAAAAAAAATATTTTCTGATTATGAATACACTCCTACCACGCACATCCCCACCACCACTCACCACCCACCACCCACCATCCACGCACCCCCACCCCTACTCCCAAAAAATAATATTTACTGATTATGTATACACTCCCACCCTGCGCATCCCCCAACCCTCCTATCTCCAAAAAATAATATTTACTAATTATGTATACACTCCCAACCTAATTAAACCTAAATTAGACATAATCTACCGACCCCTATGTGGGCTGAAGGCCTGGTTCGAGAGAGTTTATTAAGCCCAATGGGTCGAAGCCAGTAAAGGGATTGTTGGCGTTCGGAGTCGGGTGTCTGAGTCCTTTGGGCCGGAGTCCTAATCGGTTTGTTATTGTTCGGGGTCGAGCGTCCGAGTCCTTTGGGCCGGAGCCCAAACCAATTTATAGGAGTTCGGATGATTTGGGCCCATACAAAAGGTTATTCCTTGTATGGAGTCTGGAGTGACAAGGAGTTTAAATGGTTAAGGATTCCAATCCTAATCATATTTAAATACTAACTCCAAAGGTAAGTGTTTGGATCATATCCAACTTGCACCTTTTAAGGAGATTGAGTTGGACCCAAACATAGATAACTGCCATATTTAGGAGTCCTAATCCGATTCAGAAGTGGACTTTAAGGTGATGAGAATGACTATAAATACAAGGCTTGACTTCAATTAACAGGTAATACCCTCTTGAGCACTAAAAATTAAAGCCTCAATTGTTAAACCTTGTACCAGCCTGTATTCATTCTCACACCGGAGTTATCTCCCGGCAGCACAAGCCGTCAAGCTTCTTGTATGATCTGTTACTGTGCAGGTTTAAGTGTGTGGCTTTAGTGATTGGATGCGCCAGCAAAACTTGGCGTTAACATTGACGCTAGAATGAGGGGTTTTAGTTCTTTAACAATCACTTTTGGAATTTTTCGGTCAAAAGTCATCGCAAGCAGAGACAGTGGTGCTTCAAACCAGGAAAAATCCAAAACTCACCAGACAACCCAGGTCAAAGAGTCAGTCAAAGATAGACTGAGGTCAAAAAACAAGGATGGTAATTCAGAACATGACCAGTCAACATGGCGATGACTGTTTTTGGGTAGTCAGCATACTCCAATCCCCCTCAATCATGTCGAGGACAATCAATCCCAAACATATAAAAGGCGAGGAAAGGATCGAGTTGAGGACAGCCAAGATCGACATCAATTTATTCTGCTGAAAAAGATGCAGCAGAATAAGAATGCCATGATGGCCCTACATCTGCAGCAGGAAGAACTAGAGGAGAAGATGGCCAAAATGGTCGGAGAACAGGAGGCTTCATCAAAGAAGTCCAGACATCAGAGCCGATCTAGGGCACCTAACCCGGATGAGGCTGGTAGGAACAAGAGCATATCCACGAGTCGCTCTCGGGAAGGAAGAAGCAGCCGAATGAGTCGTTCCTAAGATAGAAAATATGAGTACGAGGGCCGATCAGGACAGAGGAGGAGGGTCGCGTCTCCTGAATATAAGAGGGACAGGCCTCGATCGTCCCCTCGCAAAGAGGAATCCGACCCCCTAGCTAGAAGAGTTGCAGAGTTAGAAAAGTTGTTGGCAGCAAAAAATTAGATGGGAACACCGTCGAGTTGCCCCAGTTCTCCATTCTCGCCTGAAATCAACCAGGTCACAGCTGACCCAAAGAAGAAGATTCCCCCGATGGAGATGTTTGATGGTTTGGGGGATCTCTATGATCATTTCGATGGGTATGATAGGTTAATGACTTACTATGGGCATTTGGATGCCGCTAAATACCATATGTTCACCATGACATTGAAGAAGAGTGCCCGAGAATGGATGGGGACTTTGGCATCGGGATCGATCAGTATGTCAAGAGGTTCCGAGAGGCGATGGGGTTGGTGGCAGAGTTAAATTCCCCTCAGGCCTTGGGTGTGAGACCCCAAATTTTATGAATAAGGATTTAAATTTCTCAAAATATTTTTTTTTTGAATATTATGGTGTGGATTTGATATAATGTTATAGTTGTGGGTAATATTTATAAATTTTGCAAAGTATGTAAGTTGTTATATAATATTCTTTTTGTCGGGGAATATCCGTACGATGGCACAATCATTGGTGGACCCCACAACAGAATTATTATCGTAGTTAGAAAATGACAAAATTATCTTTTTATAAAAATAACAGCGAAAGTGTTACCGTTAAACTGTTGAACTACCCGGTAGTAAAAGTACAGAAATACGCGTGGTTGCATAGTAGCACACGGTATTGATTATTGATGCTTACGTGAGAAGTCACTCAGTTATACTCAATTATTGCTACAGTAATTGCTGCATCATATCTCTCATATTATTGATTCGATTATTGTCACAGTATCATCTGCATAATATGATATATTATTAAATCAATAATTGAAAAGGCAAAATTATTCATATTATTATTTGCAATATTGACAATGTCTAGAAGTTCTGTCAATGTGAGGTTTGGTCACCTAATTGCGCGCCAATAAGGAGAAATCCTTATCAGAAATCCCCCTCTTTCCTGGGAACGACTTGGTTGTTAAATATTGTGAGTTATAAAATTAATGATGAATAAATTCGTGTTGATTAAAGATGAAATTGATAGTTACATTGTGTTGGAATTATTAATGTTAGTGAAAATCGACATTTATTTCGATAATAATTGATGTCTGGAGGTTATATTGATCAATCGGGTAATTAATCAGATAAATAAGGAATTAATTACTATTAATTCACATGATTATAACTATTTTTCACATGCGTGTACTATTGATTCACATTCTTGTACTATTAGGAGAGTTGGTGCAAGATTGATAATACTTTCATGACTAAGTTAAAAATAGAGGTATATATGGAGGTACTATACTGTAATTCATATTTTCACATGATTATAACTATTGATTCACATGATTGAACTATTGATTCACATTATTTACTATTAAGGAAGGTGGTGCAAGTTTGATAATACTTGCAGGACTAAATTAAAAATGAAGAAAAAGAGGAATGTATTATACTGTAATATTTTGAGCCCCAAAACGTGCAATTATCGAAACTATATTTTTCTATAAATAGAAGCTCATTCTTCCTTCATTTCTCACCAATTGACTAAAGTTATAGAGCAATTATTATAGAGAGAAATTATAGAGAGAAAGAAAAAGAGAAGTCTGCTACCTCACTATTCCAGTATCCAGTTTTCTTCTGAGGTAAGGGGTATTATTTCTTTCGTATTCATGAAGAGAGCTTCTGTTATTCCATTCTTTATTATTATGTTAGAATAACATGTCTATGCGAAGTACCGCATACATGGTGAAATTCTTCTGTTATTCTATTCTTTATTATTATATTGGAATAACCTGTCTATGCGAAGTACCGCATACATGGTGAAATTTTTTTGTTATTTCATTCCTTATTATTCTGTTGTAATATCATGTCTGTGCGTATTACGCATGACCTGGTTCCATTATTTATTATTCTGTTGGAATAACCTGTCTGTGCGGTCTATCGCATGCCTGGTGATTTTTGTTGTTATTCCATTCTTTATTATTCTGTTGGAATATCTTGTCTGTACGGATTACGCATGACCTGGTTCCATTCTTTATTATTTTATTGGAATATCATGTCTGTGCGAATTACGCATGACCTGGTTCCATTCTTTATTATTATGTTGGAATAACCTGTCTATGCGAAGTATCGCATACATGGTGAAATTCTTCTGTTATTTTATTCTTTATTATTATGTTGGAATAACCTGTCTATGCGAAGTACCGCATACATGGTGAAATTCTTCTGTTATTCCATTCTTTATTATTCTGTTGGAATAACCTGTCTATGTGGATTTACCACGTGCATGATGAATGATCCTTCGTATTCATTCCTTATTAAATTGTGGAAATGATATATCTACGTGGATTACCGCATTGAGGGCGAAAATCCATTTGCAGATTCATATATTCTGTTATACTTAGTTGGTTAAAGTTTTGGCTTCTATACTCCATGAAATTAGTGGAATATCTTTGATATTGAGCTACATCCAGTATCTTTTCATGGAAATATTCTTCTGAGCATTCTTGAATTTTACTCCACAAAGCAGTATCATATTGACAATTTGGACGTAATTGATTTCAGGATAAATTAACTTATAAATCTTTAAAATTTATTCTTAAACTTGTTTTATTGAATTATTATGTCATTGTCATCATCCTCATGCTTATATTGTGACGAAAGTCATCTTTAGCTTACGTGCATAGATGGACTTGGTATGATTATGACCAGAGATCATTCGGTATAATCATGACCTATAATGTTATAAATGATGTGGTAAAAGTCCTCAGTGTCCTGTAGTGCATTGATGGACAATTTTTGGTATTATTATGACCAGGGATTATTTGGTATAGTCATGACCATTGATGATTTAATGAATATCCTTGGCCCGTAGTGCAGGGATGACTCGATGATGTGGTTTATTTATTAAGCTGAGTCTCAGCGATAAAAATTGATGAAAACATTTTAAATCATAGAAGATAGTAGATATCATGCTCTACTTGACTCTTTTAATGGATTGCTTATTTCGCTGCAGTTAAACTTGATGTCTATTGTATTTTATCAGTTTAACATTGTTGAAGGCTAATAATAACTTATCCTGCATTATCTTAGACATAATATTTTTTACTGGGCTAGTTGAGCTCACCCTTTTGCTTTCATTGTTCTCTTCAGAAAATGAGAACATAGCCGGGACTAGTCGAGGAACGGAGTGATGGTCCGAGATGGTATTATAGTAGTCCCCACTATTCTATAAATAGTGTGACAATAAATATAATGAGGACTCTATTTGAGAGTGGATATTGTCTAGAAGGAAATATTCCTGTTTTAAACTCTCAACTATGTTTTGTCGTATATTACACAACGTTTGAATAATTAAGCTTGTATTTGTATTCTGTACCATGTATTTGGCGACTCAAGATGAGTGATATATACCTGTTTTGGGGGCGTCACATTGGGATTCTTCACAACAGGTCTTGACATAGGAAATCAAAGAAGCTGATGAAACACCTGGTAATTAATCCTCTTACTGACCTAACCGAAGCTTTTCATCGGGCCGAAGGATTCATCGCCATAAAGGAAGCTATGGGAAACTTTAAGCCATACTCCCAGTCCTATGAGAAGTCTAAAGAATGAAACAAATAGACTTATTAGCGTTCGAACAACAATCAGGGGAGATCGGATAATCAAGGGAAAAAGAATTATAACGGTGGGGCATCAAGTAGTAGCCGACCACCTTTCCCGAGTAGAAACGTCAAAAAAATCTATACTCCCCTTAATACCGATCGGGCTAAGATACTAGAGGAGATCTAGAAAAAATCATTCTATAAGCCCTGCTCGATGAACCCGAAGCCTGAGAAGAGGAATCGGGATAAATTTTATGAGTATCATCAGAGTTCGGGATATACAACATAGAAGTGCTATAACTTGATTGATCTAATAGAGAAAAATGTGCAGAACGGCCAGTTAGTTCAATATGTAGCAGGCCGGGAAAATGTTAAAGCACAACAAAGGGAGGAAAATAGAGGTCAGGCACGAGACACACTGCCAAAACAGAACCAGCCTGTTCGAGGCATAATTGATGTTATTTCTGGCGGCTCTATAGGGCGTGTGACTGAAAAGAAAAGAAGTGAGCATCTCGATGTATTACTTTCGATGGCAGGGTCATCGAGAAGAAAGGATAGGGCTTTCCCGGGGACAGTTATTTCTTTTTTGGATGAGGACTATCCCACAAATCCCATAGAACCACATGACGGGCATTGGTGATAACAACTTAGGTCGGGTCGGTGGACATGAAAAGAATGATGATTGACAATGGGTCCTCGGTCGACATATTGTACACACACGCCTATCAGAGAATGGATTTGGATGGGAAGAAGATGGAATTAGGAGGGGAAGACCCCTTATACAGTTTCAGTGGAGACCAGGTGCATGTGTCGGGTACGATCGAGTTGCCATTTAGGTTTGGCACAACGCCTCAGTAGGTAGAGGTTATGGTTAATTTTTTTTGTGGTCCAGGTAGATTCGACATATAATGCAATCTTCAGAAGGCCGACCCTGGCAGCGTTCCAAACAGTTACTTCCATACCACACTTTAAAATCAAGTTTCCAACACCGAATGGGATAGGGGAGGTAAAAGGTGATCTTGATTTCGCCCGAAGGTGTTATCGGAATACATTGATCTCTTCGAGAGTAGGGGTAAGCAAGCAAAAAAATACAATGGCCATCGAGATAAAGCCATTTACTGAGGGTAGTACAGAACCACTCGCCTTGCTTGCTGAAGAGACTGAAGATGTGGAATTGATCCCGGGGGATAAGGAGAAGTTGATAAAGATTGGATCGGGATTGACAGAACCGTTCTAGACCGGGCTGATAGATCTACTTTGGGTGTACGCTGATATCTTTGCATGAGTACCCAGTGACATGTCAGGGGTCAATGAGTCGGTCGCATTGCATAGGTTGCATGTGGATCCTAAAAAGAAGCCAGTAATAAAAAAAAAAATTCCCCAGAAAGGCAGAGGATCATTGATGAGGAGATACCAAAGTTTTGGACGCAAATTTCATCTTCGAGATTGACTACCTAAAGTGGCTAGAGAATGTGGTATTGGTACAGAAACAAAATGGGAAATGGAGGCTATGCATCAACTATACAGATATAAATAAGGCCTGCTCGAAAGATTTATATCCTTTACCCAATATTGATCAATTAATCGATGCTACTTTTGGTTATGGCATGTTGAGCTTTATTGATGCCTTTTTGGGATACCATCAGATATCTATGAGGAAGAAAGATATTCTGAAGACCAGTTTCATCGCGCATCGGACCATTTATGCATACAGGAAAATGACCTTCGGACTGCTCAATATCGGAGTGACATATCAGCTGATGATGAACTATGTGTTTATAAGGCAGTTAGGTCGAAGCATGGAGGTTTATGTGAATGGCATGATTGTAAAAAGTATTTCAGTTTGGGACCATCTAGAGGACCTAAAAAGCTTCTTTGAAACAATCAGGGAACATAAGTTGCGTCTGAACCTGACTAAATTCACTTTCGGGTTGGGGTCAGGAAAATTTCTAGGATACCTGATAAGCAAGAGGGATATTGAAGCAAATCAGGAGAAGATCTAGGAAATCTTGGATATGAAATGACCGAAGTCATATAAAGATGTGCAAAGGTTGATAGGTCGGATAGCTGCCCTTTGGAGATTTGTGTCAAGACCATTCGAAAGATGTTTGCCATTTTTTATACTTTGCAGGGGCCGAAAAATGAGAAAAGTTTCTAGTGGACTTCAGAGTGTGAAGTTGTGTTCCAAGGGATCAAGCGATATTTTTCTTCGGCGCCTTTGTTAATGAAGTCGATCCCTTCGGAACCTTTGTATTTATATTTAACTTTAAGCTTGATAGCAGTTGGAGCAGCGTTGGTACAGGACAAAGGGGGAAAATAGTTCCCGGTCTATTATGTCAGCCACATTTTTCAAGATGCAGAGACCAGATATCCGAACCTGGAAAAGCTTGCCTATGCTCTAATCATTGCAAGTAGGAAGCTTCGACACTATTTCCAGGGTCGGTTGGTGGTATATACTGATCAACCATTGAAAAAAGTGTTGCATAAGCCAGAAGTCTCGGGTTGGCTCGCTGTGTGGGCAATGGAGTTGACTTAGTTCATCCTAGAATACCACCCACGAACTGCAATTAAAGGACAGGCATTGGCAGATTTTGTTGTAGAATGCTATTTCTCAGAACTGGATGTGGGTTCAGTTACAGAGACACAACCGGTACAAACCTCATGGACTCTCTATGTGGACAGGTCATCAAACTCGGACGTCAGTGGAGCAAGGGTTATTTTAAAAGTCCAAAAGGGTTCAAAGTCCAATAAGTCATTCGATTTCAGTTTAAAGCCACGAATAATGAAGCAGAATATGAGGCGATACTGGCTGGAATACGGTTGGCCCGAAGCTTAGAAGTTCAGAGGCTGGTTATTTATATTGATTCACAACTGGTTTTCAAGCATATATTTGGAGAATACGAGGCTCGGGGGGCAAGGATGACAAAATACTTGGTCGAGGTAAAAGACAAATTCACTTACTTTAGTTCACACAGTTGTCAAGGAATAGATCGGTCAGGCAACACAGTAGCAGATGCCTTGGCCCGATTAGAAACAACTGAAGCGAGTTCTTTTAACAGTTCAGTATATTTGGAGTGTTGGAAAGGTCTAGTGTTCAGAAGGTGGATGTTTTGGCTTTGGATCGGATTGACTGTTATGTCACGTCGTATATCTCTTATCTGAATTGGGAAGGACCCTACAAAATTATCGAAGTACCAAAGCCGGGAACTTATTGGTTGAGAGCAACGGATGGAACTGAAATAAAGAACACTTGGCATACATGAAGACTTCAGAAATATTTTCAGTAAAGTCGTTGTCAGAATTTTGGAGTCTGTAAATCTTTCGACAATTATCAATAAAAGAAGCATTTTTTTCCACTATTATTTTGTTTGATTGCTACTCAGTAAGTTGAATATGTTCATCCTAAAGATGGTGAATAGGACATTTTCGTCCTAAAGATGGCGAGCAGGATCGTTGGGAGGTTCGGTGGAATCTGTTCATACTAAAAATGGTGAACAAAACCTGTTCGTCCTAAAGATGGCGAGCATGATCGTTGGGAGGTTCAGTGGAATCTATTTATCCTAAAGATGGTAAACAAAACATGTTCATCCTAAAGATGGCGAGCAGGATTGTTGGGAGGTTCGGTGGAACCTGTTCATCCCAAAGATGGCGAACAGGATCGTTGGGAGGTTCGGCGGAACCTGTTCATCCTAAAGATGGTGAACAGAACATGTTCATTCTAAAGATGGCGAACAGGGTCGTTGGGAGGTTCGGTGGAATCTGTTCACCCAAAAGATAATGAACAGAACCTGTTTGTCTTAAAGATGGCGAACATGATTGTTGGGAGGTTTGGTTGAATCTGTTCATCCTAAAGATGGTAAACAGAACATGTTCGTCCTAAAGATGGCGAATATGATCGTTGGAGATTAGGTGTGTCCTGTTTAACCCTTTAATGGTGAACAGAGTTACTTAATAATATTTTATTTGATTTATGTTAAGTGTTGAGTTCAGCTTTCTTAATTCATTGTTGATGTAAAATGTGTGAAATTTTCATGGAAGAATAAACATGAAAATTTTGTATTTCATTAAAATATAAAGGCGATTACAATATTGTATTTTTACAAGTTTGGAGTTATGTTTGGGGAGGGTAGTCTTCGATATTATCCTCATCTTCATCTTCAGAAGAATCGAGGAGTAATAGGTTTAGTGTGGCGGCAGCGAGCTTGGATTTCCCTTTATTTCGGGCTGCTTCATAGCCTTCGACGTACATTTAGATTATTTCGTTGGTGAGTTCGGGTGATTTTTGATACGCACTTCGGATTTCATTTCATTGCTCTTTGGTTAATGGGGGGCTAAGGGCTTTGAGCTCTCGAAGTTCTTTCTTTACTTTGCTTCGAAGTTGAAGATGTGTTTGTTCTTGTATTTTTGTGTCGTTGATTACGTGGGTGAGAGTTTTTGGTTGTTCTTCTTCAGCACTTTGTTTTCTATTGATAGCTCTTGGTTCTGATCAGAAGTAGTTTGTTGAAGTGTTTCAGCTATTGTCAGTTTTTCTTCAAGTTTGATGTTGTCTTTTTTTATGCCTTCAACGAAGAACAGGGCATCGCCGTGCAGACTCCTCTCCTTCGTTGAGGCAACTTTTAAGAGTTCATTTTCTCATCGGGCGACTTTTTCTTCTGCTTTATTTTCTTTGTATCTTTGGTTGAGCCGCCCGAAGATCCCATTAGCCTGTGGATGTTTAGAGATTAGTATGGGGTATCGGAATGTTATTCATAAATGAAAGTGGTTGATGTCTTACTCAGGCTTGATGGATCATGCCGGCACGGACGAGTTCAGATGTGGTACTGTCCCGGGAGCGGTGGTCATCACCGAGAACAAAATGGTCGTATAGATGTAAAGGGAATTCTTCATTATTGTCTTGCCATAATGTGGGCGAACTAACGGCTTCGGGTATGTGTGGCATGGCTTCAGAGGAAGATGGTCGTTGGGGAGAAGGTGTTGGTTGTTCGGATAGAGTTGGGATATGGGTTTCTGTTGGTATTTCAGTTGGTGGGGTCAGATGACTGTTTGAGGAGTGTTTTCATTTTCTAATAAGTGGAGGTATGGGTTCGGCTATTTCATCGGCTTCGTCAATTTTAACAGGATTATCTTGAGTTCGGTTGGCTTCGATTGTGGGAACCCTCAGCTCTTCAGCTGTGAGGGGGGTGATCTTGGCACGTTTCTTTTTGGTACGGAGAATTTGGGTTCGTTCAGAAATGGGCATGTCAAGGAGGCTTTCTGTAAGGGTTGGAATAGGGATATTTTTGGGTTTTTTGGTGGCTCTTTTCTTCAGTCGAGGTTGATTTGGGTCTTCAGTGGGGGTTGGTTTGGCTTCATTGTTTGGTGTTTGGATGGGCATTTCAGTAGGGTTTTTAGAAAGGAATTCTTCGAGGTCTTTTTGGTCGGCTGAAGTGGGTTTGATAAGGGATACTGTAAAAGAAAAAGAAGGGGTTTAGAGAATAGTTACTTCAAATAATTTAAAATTTGTACAAGTATCAAGTTCGGGACTTACGTTTGTGGTCGTACAACCATGCTTGTTTGCTCAAGAGTCCAAAGCTCTATTCCTTCAGAGGAAGTTTCTCATGTAGCTTCGCCATCTCTATCACACATTCGTCTTTGATGTCACCGAAGTCCAAAGAGGTGCGGTTGTGTGAAGTCCAGTCTGGAATCTTGGGAATCTCTGGTCCTGAGACAAAGAACCAGTCCTTATGCCACCCTTTGCTGCTCAAGGGAGTATCCATCAGGGGGCTTTTTTTAAATTTAGAATTCGGTTTTGGGGATTTTTTACTTAACACTTTGAAACCCCATTCGCGGGAGTTTCTGATTGTGAATAAGGAGAAAAAGAAGTCGATTGAAGGAGGAACTCCAATCTCTTGGCAGAAGGCAATGAAGGCGATTATGTGGATGTAGGAATTGGGCACCAGTTGGGCTTGGTCGATGCCCATGAACCCTAGAAGGGTGATGATGAAGGTGTGGAAGGGAAGACAAACTCCTTTTTCCAGAAGGGTGAGGGGCATGGCAGTCCAATCGTCAGGGCGGTGGTACATACGGTCGGTGGGTGTGGGGGTTCTCAGGTGATGCGTATTTAGGATTTGATAATGTTCTCAAATTATGAGGAGGTCAGCCTCTGTGAGTTGAGAGAGGATGTTTGTGATGCCCCCAAAATAGGTTCACACGACCCATTCTGAGTCGCCAAATATCACTCTATAAAAATCAAATACAAACTTCATTTGTACAACTGTTGAACTGTCGTGCAGAGTACAACAACAGATAAATTATGAGTTTTAATACAATATTATCTCATAGACAGTATCCAAACTCAAATTGTTACAATGCCATATAAAATACAGCAGCAAATATTTTAAGACCCCAAAGAAGAACGAGAAGATTACTATCATATTCATTCTAATGAGGTGCACTTTTGACGCTTTCAAAGTCGGGTTCTCATCACCTTATTGTTGTTCGCCAAACTCAATTATTAAGTGACGTATAAAATACGACACACACATCTTAGGTCCTTAATACAATTATCTTTTGCATGTCATGCCGTTTTATAATGTATTGAGAAACTTCGACAGTCTCGGACCATCACACTATTTTCCTGTTATCCCCGCTCGACTCGGCAACACTCTTATTACTTGAAAGGAATTGTGAAACAAAGGGTGAGCACAAATAGCCCAGTAAAGAATATCATGACTAAAGATAATTAAATTATCAATAGCCTTCGTCAATAATAAAACATAGATTTAGAACATATGGTAGATGATAAAACTTTTCAACCATAGTTGCAGCGGAACGAGCAATCCATTAGAAGAGTCAAATAGACCATCAGGTCTATTATCTTCTCCATGTTAAAAGTCCACCAATAATATTTTATCCCTGTAACATCAATCAACAATTCATGTCCACAATCATATGAATAACTCATAATCATAATTGTGATTCTAAATTCCTCTTCGCACCAAGGACGAAGATAATTCTCATTACCTATCTTCACCTGAAACATCAAAAACCACGGTTATACCAAATCAAAATTCCTGCTCATAATCATACTAATAAATTCATCTTTGCACTACGGCTAAAGATATTCATTAACAATTTATTATTTGCACTACAGGCCAAAGACATACAACTGTATTTTAGAAGAGTCAAGTAGAGCATGATATCTACTATCTTTCATGAATTAAAAGTGTATAATCAATATTTTATCGCTGATACTCGGCTTAATAAATAATCCACATCATCGAATTATCCCTGCACTACGGCCAAGGATATTCATGTAATCATCAATGGACATGATTATACCAAAAAATCCCTAGTTATAATCATACCAATAACTGTCCATCAATGTACTACGGGCCAATGAGGACTTTTACCACATCATCTATAACATTACGGGTCATGATTATACCGAATGATCCTTTGTCATAATCATACCAATAAACAGTTCATCTATACACATAAGACAAATATACTCATCAATCAATAGTTCATTTTTGCACGTAAACAAAGATATGCAACTGTAAAACCAATAATCAACAGTCCATCTTTGCACGTAAGCCAAAGATATACAACTGTAAAACCAATAATCAACAGTCCATCTTTGTACGTAAGCCAGAGATGACTTTCATCGTAATATAAGCATGAGGATGATGACAATGATATAAGCATTAATCAACCGAAAACAAGAATAAATATTAAAGACTTTAAATTTATCTAAATATTATCAATCACTTAATAAACTAATAATTTAATATTATTAATATTATAACAATATTTTAATCACTTCTTAAACTTATAAACAATTTATTCAATTGTTTACACTTTACCAAATAATGCATTTAATCATTCAAAAATGTCATACTCATAAGATTTCATCACCAATGATCAAATCCCTCATCAAAAATCTGCATATACCCTATATAGGATTTCCAACCCATAAAATCCTATTTTCTAATTTTGTTACTTCACATAACATATTTAATTCATTTACTCATAACTAGTTTATTTTTATGAAAAATACCAAATCAGTCCCAAAAATATTTCTTTTCTGGGATTTAACAAAATATAGTCCCATATTGAACATATATTTTTCTCGGAATTTTTAAAATTCATTTACTATTTTTCATATGGCCAAAACTGTCGAATATTTAGAAATTTATCATAAATTGTACTTTTGTCCAAAAATTCCAAAATTTACATGATATACTCCTGTTATATACATGTACTCCCAATAAAAATTTCACAAATTTTGGAGTTAACCATAAGGAGTTATAAGGGTTTACTTTTAAAATAGTTTTTTCCCATAAAATCCATAACTCTTAATTTATACATCTAAAAATCGTCATCTTTGTACACAATATAGAAAACTCATCAAATTATCATTTCAAATTTTTCCAGAATTTTTGAGGGTCAGAAAAATTACAAAACTGCAAATGAATTTTCACCCGCCATGCTGCAATCCACGTAGAAAGATCATTTCCATAATTTAATAAGGAATGAATACAAAGGAGCATTCACCATGCGTGTGGTAGTCCACATAGACAGGTTATTCCAATAGAATAATAAAGAATGGAATAACAGAAGAATTCACCATGCATGCGGTAAACCGCACAGACAAGTTATTCCCAACAGAATAATAAAGAATGGAACCAGGTCATGTGTAATCCGCACAGACAGGATATTCCAACAGAATAATAAAGAATGGAATAACAATAGAATTCACCAAGCATGCGATAGACCGCATAGACAGGATATTCTAACATAATAATAAAGAATGGAATAACAATAAAATTCACTAGGCACGCGATTGACCGAACAGACAGGTTATTTCAACAAAATAATAAAGAATGGAACTAGGTCATGCGTAATCCGCACAGACAGGATATTCCAACATAATAATAAAGAATGGAATAACAATAGAATTCACCAGTCATGCGATAGACCGCACATACAGGTTATTCCAACAGAATAATAAAGAATAGAATAACAATAGCTCTCTTCATGAATACAAAAGAAATAATACCCCTTACTATAATAATAATATCCCTTACCTTAGAAAAAATTGGATACTGAAATAGTGAGGTAGTATACTTCTATTCTTCTTTCTCTTTATAATAATTACTCTATAGCTTTAGTGAATTGGTGAAAAATGAAGGAAGAATGAGCTTCTATTTATAAGAAAATATAGTTTCGATAATTGCACGTTTTGGGGCTTGAAATATTACAGTATAATACCTTCAACTTTTCTTTTATTTTTAATTTAGTTCTACAAGTATTATCAAACTTGCACCACCTCCCCTAATAGTAAATAATGTGAATTAATAGTACAATCATGTGACTCAATAGTTATAATCATGTGAAAATACGAATTACAGTATATTACCTCCATCTATACCTCTATTTTTAACTTAATCATGCAAGTATTATCAATCTTACACCACATCCCCTAATAGTACATGAATGTGAATCAATAGTACATACATGTGAACAAATATTTATAATCATGTAAATTAATAGCAATTAATTTCTCATTTATCTTATTAATTTCCCGACTGGTCAATATAATTTCTAGACATCAATTAATATAGAAAAAAATGTCGATTTCCACTAACACTAACAATCCCAACACAATGGAAATATTTTTCTCAAAAATTTTATTTTTTGAAATTTTGAAGTTTGAATTTTTCAGAAAAAGTCAACTGTTGACTTTTTTGACCAAAAAGTCAACCCCGACAAATTTTGTGTTTATATTCTATTTCTACTAATTTCATCGTTCCGAACTCAAATATTACGTCTGCGTCTCCAAATTCAACTTCGTACTCAAATTCAATTTTTAATAACATTCATCATTAATGTGACGCCCCCAAAATAGGTATACATCACCCATTCTGAGTCGCCAGATATCACTCTATAAAAATCAAATACAAACTTCATTTATACAACTGTTGAACTATTGTGTAGATTACGACAACAGATAAGCTGTGAGTTTCAATACAAAATCTATGTAACTCTCATGGTGCCTCGACCACAACACCTTACAAAGGTAGTTTACATAAAAGTATAGTCAATAACTGTTTTAGAAATTAAAATCTTTGGAAAATGCTCAAGGAAACATTCGTACATAGGAGGCTATGAATCTAAGTTATGATAGATATCATATGTCCAAAGAATTTTCCTTGGTTGACCCAATAGTCCCCAAAGAAAAACGAGAAGATTACTATCATCTTCTTTTCTCTTGACATGTAACTATCTCCACTGTCTCCAAGTGAAAATTATATTTCAAATAAACTCTAAGATTATATAGGTAGTGCTCATAGATATACTCAACAAGTGGATGTGCACAACCCTGTCTTATGATAACACGAGATTGTATGTCATTAGTCATCTTGTATGATAGTGGCAAAACACCCTTCCAAAGTTGGGTTCACCTCACCCTATTCGGTTCACCAAAATTAAATATCAATTGACGTATACAATACGACACACTTATCTAAAGTTCTCAATAAAATTATTTCCATACTATTTAGGGAGAACCTCAACAGCTATAGACCACCGTTCTATTCCCCTGTTATCCCCGCTCAACTCGGCAACACTCTTATTACCTGAAAGGAATTGTGAAGCAAAAGGGTGAGCATAACTAGCCCAGTAAAGAATATCATGACTAAAGATAATTAAATTATCAATAGCCTTCGTCAATAATAAATTAGAGATTTAGAACATATGGTAGATGATAAAACTTTTCAATCATAGTTGCAGCGGAACGAACAATCCATTAAAAGAGTCAAATAGACCATCAGGTCTATTATCTTCTCCATGTTAAAAGTCCACCAATAATATTTTATCCCTGTAACATCAATCAACAATTCATGTCCACAATCATATGAATAACTCATAATCATAATTGTGATTCTAAATTCCATTTCGCACCAGGACGAAGATAATTTTTATCACCTATCTTCACCTGAAACATCAAAAATCATGGTTATACCAAATCACAATTCCTGCTCATAATCATTCTAATAAATTCATCTTTGCACTACAGCCAAAGATATACAACTGTATAACCAATAACCAACAGTTCATCTTTGCATTACAGGCCAAAGATATACAACTGTAAAACCAATAATGTTGTGACTCAGCTTAATAGTATCACAACCACGAATTATCCATGCACTACGGGCCAAGTATATTCGTGTTTTCAATTACGATCATGATTATACCGAATAATCCCTGGTCATAATCATATCAAGTCCATTTATGCACTACGGGCCAAAGATGACTTTTACCACATCATTTGTAACATGCATTACAGTCATGATTATACCGAATAATCCCTGGTTATAAGCATACCAAGTCCATCTATGCACGTAAGTCACAGATGACTTTCAACACAATATAAGCATGAGGATCATAAGAACGATATAAAGAATCAATCAAATGAGATAAAGGATAAATATTAAACATTTATAATATAAATTATTCAGGGTTCAAGAATATCCCAATGTTATCAATTACTTAATAATCTCATCATCTAATATCATTAATATTATAACAATATTTTAATTATTTCTTAAACTTATAAATTATTTATTTTAATTATTTACACTTTACCAAATAATACATTTAATCATTCAAAATGCCATACTCATAAGATTTCATCACCAATGATCAAATCCCTTATCAAAAATCTTCATATACCCTATATAGGATTCTCAAGCCATAAAATCCTATTTACCAATTTTCAACTTCACATAACATATTTAACTCATATACTCATAACTAGTGCATTTTCATGAAAAATACCAAATTAGTCCCAAAAATATTTCCTTTCTGGCATTTAGCAGAATATAGTCCCATATTGAACATATATTTTTCTCGGAATTTTTAAAATTCATTTACTATTTTTCATAAATCAATTTCTAATTAATTCCTTAAAAATTAGCTACCTCAAGTTTAACTCCAGAAATTCCCAAATCTTGGCAGGATCTTACACATGTTAACGTGATCTTCCAGTTTAAATTTCATGGTCATCGGAGTTATAGAACTCCGGTTATAAGTTTTTCGTCGGAAAAACCTAAATATTGAAATGGTCATAACTTGCTCATTTTAAGTCGGAATGAGCTCATTTTTGGATAGAAGGTACTTTATACCATATATTTCCATGTCCCAAAAGGCCGGAATTTTTCTCACAAATTAAGTGGCCGAAAATTCCCTTTTAAATTTCTGGGTAGTAGCTTTTTCATAATTTGCAGCTTTTGACTCCTTTGCTAAAATCAGTCCAAACGAAAATTTACAACACCTTTTCCAGTGATTCCACCTGGATAAGATAGAAAACTCATAGATCTAACTCTAAAACTTGACCACACTCAAAAATTTGAAATATAATAGGAGATATGGTCAATTGAATTTCATGTTCCATTTTCTCCCAAAATGTGATTTTTCACCCTTTGTGATTTCTAAGAAACTTTCATATTTTCATATAATAACCAACATAACTCCTCATAACACTTGCTAATACTACATATACCCATGATTTTCATCAGTCCAATGTTTTATTATGACTTTCATTCAGTGGCGAAGCCAGGATTGATTCACAGTGGGGTCAATATTTAGAGTATCAGACAATAATTTAAAATTGATAATTATATTAACAAAAAATGACTCAAATATATAGGGACAAAAATATAACATGTCATTGTTGTATCCATCAAACTTATCCACAAAAATAACTAGTAGAATTAGAATATAATAATTATAATTGCCCTCTGCGTGTTTTCATTCGTTGAAATCGTTGCATAATACTTTCATTGTCAATGCAATCAAATACATCCTTCTCGATGTATGTAATCAAGCAATCATTCATCAGTTGATCTGCCATAGAATTACGCAACCTACTCTAAATTATCTTCATCGCAGAAAAAGCTCTTTCAACTGTAACAGTCGCAACAGGTAAGATTAATGCCAACTTTAGAAGCCGATATACTAAAGGAAATACAATATGTATCTTAGTACCTACGAGCTTTCTTGCAAGACAGCTAATCCCTTGAACTTCCAAAAACTCTTGATTTGTCCGCATATCAGAAATGTAATTATCTAGTTGACTATCAAGTTTGATAAGATCCATTGGAGAAAATTCATTTGAATAAATGCTAGCGAGATGAATCAATCTGTCCTTATCAAAATGAGCGAAACTGTAAGACCCCAACTTATTATTAATGAAATTTAATTTTCTCTATTTATTATTTTGAAATAGTAAGGGTTGATTTGATTAATGTGGATAGTTATAGGTAAAATGCGCAAATATTTCAAAATAAGCAAGTGGTTATAAAATATTCATTGTTGTCGGGGAATATTCATTTGGTCGTGGAATATTCTTGCTGTCGGAGAATATTCGTACGACGGCGCAGTCTTTTATGGGCCCCATAACGGAAAGCGATTGGATGAAGAAAATGACAAATATAAGTTGTTTAAAAATAACGGCGTAGCTGTTACCGTTAATACTGTTAAAATACTCTGTGGTTAACACACAGTAGCACACTGTATTGTACCAATTATTGATTCTTATGTAAGAAGGCACTACTCAATAATTATTACAGTAATTACTGTTCAGTATTTTATTTTATTGATTCAATAATTGCTGCATTGATATTTTATATTGTTGTTGTTTCAATAATTGTCATTACACAGTATTTTTCATTATCGAAGCAATAATTTATATTATCTGAATAATATTATTAGATAACATTATTGGCAATGTCTAGAAAGTTCTGTCTAAGGAGAGGTTTGGTCACCTAATTGCGCGCCAGTAGAGAGAGATCCTTATTGGAAAGCCCCCTCTTTCTTGGGAACTGCATGGTTGTCAATATTATGATTCTGTAATATTATTTGTGAATAATTAATTATTGATTCATATGATGTGGAAAATATTAATTTTATGTGGATATAGATGGAGAAATTTTTTTAATGTAACAATTTTTGAAAATTGAAATTTTATCTTTTTCTGATAAAATAATTATTATATTTTAATAATATAATAATAATGATATTTTTACGATGAATGTGGGATATATGAGTATATGTGAAGGAGGAATATTTTTGTTACCAAAAATATTTAAAGCATGTTTTATGTGTCGGTGGACCCCATTTCTTGACTGAAATTTGATTGTAGCCTGTAAAATAGCCCGTTTGTCGATTTTGGTCAATTTTTGTTTAGAATTTGGAAAATCTTTCTTCTGCAAAGTTTTAGAGAATTGAATTTCCTATAAAAACAGGCGAGATTCAAATTTTCTGATAAAAGGGCTATTTATTATGAATTATTAAAGTTCCGAAATAATTAATTTTTGGAGTTTAAAATATTTTAAATATAAAAAATGTTTTTTGTATTGTTGGTGGGTTGTCAAATATTCTGAATTGGATGATTCAAAGGTTGGCATGAAAATTTAATATATATATTATTAATTTATTAAATTTTCTGCATTGGTGTTCTAAGCAATTTTCTATAAATAGGGTGCTTAGGTTAGAATTGAAAATCAAACCAGAAACTGAAGTTTTCTCTCTCTATATTATCAAGCGTATTCTTGTAAGTATTTTGAGTATACTTTGAGTATTGCTATACGGTGCAAGTTCAAGTCATAGCCTATATCCGCTGTTTCAACTAGAAGTACTGTCTTTCGAGGTAAGGGATATTATTTTTAAAAAAAATGATATTATTTCTTCAATATCATTATGCTGAAAATATTGGTTGGAACTTTTTATCAAATTTAGAACTTTTTCATGTCGGAGTTACTATTCATGAGTTACTATTCACGAGTTACTATTCATGAGTTATTATTTATGAGTTACTATTCACGAGTACTATTCACGAAACATGATGATGTTTTTGTGAAAATTCTATCTTTTGGTGTCGGAGTTACTATTCACATATACGACACTATTCACGAATACGGCACTATTCACCGAAAATTGAAATTTCTTTTTTTCGTCCAAAATATCTATTCTGGACACTAGCTTTGATTGTATCAATGTTTTGATCATTCTTGAATTTTATCCCACTCTGGTTATTTATGAAGTATTTTTGAATAGGAATTGTTTAAAGTACGAATCCTTAATATTTGCTCTTTTGTTTCACTGGATTCGTTTTCTTTAAAATATTTTTCATCATCCTCAGTCCTAAATGATGATATTACTGAATATCTTTGGCCTGTAGTGCAAAGATGAATAGGTGTTGAGATAAACATGACCGACTGATTAATATCTTTGGCCCGTAGTGCAAAGATGAACAGGTGTTTAGATAAACATGACCAACTGATGAATATCTTTGGCCTGTAGTGCAAAGATGAATATTTGATTCCAGATATATATTGATTGATGTTACAAGGATAAAATATCGACGATGAACTTTTAAATTCATATATAGAAGATAGTAGTTTGTATTCTCTACTTAACTCTTCTAATGAATTGTTGTTTCTGCTGCAGTTGTTGATTTAAAACTGGTTGTCTATTGTATTCTATTAGATTTTTCCTTGTTAAAGACTAACGATAATTTGTTGTATATTATCTTAGTCATAATATTCTTTACTGGGCTAGTTGAGCTCACCCTTTTCTTTTTTGTTCCATTTTTCTTCTCAGGAGGCGAGAATGTAGCGAGTACTAGTCGGGGTATGGAATGAAGGTTTTAGAGAGAGTTGTTTAGTAGTCCTCACCACTTTTGTAAAATATTGTATCAATAATTATGATGAGGATTTATTTGCGTGCGGATATTATCTAGACGGCAATATCTGTATTTAAACTCACAGTTTATATCTTGTAATAATAAAAGTTGTAGTTATTTCTGTACCATGTATTTGGCGACTCAGAATGGGTTGGATGGAATGAACCTATTTTGGGGGTGTCACAGTTGGTATCAGAGCTTAGGGATATGATCTCTGGTGAAGATCGGGGAATAGAACTAGGAGGGGAGAGACGAGTAAATCCTTCGCTAGTGTGTCCTACCTAAGCTTATTTATTAGTTGGTCAGTATATAGAGATATTATGTGATATATTGATTTCCTTAATTAACCCTTGTTTTATGACAGTATTTGAGCATGTCGACTGAGAATATTAACAGTGGAAATGAAACCGTGGAGACGCCTGTACTCACCAACGAGGAGAACGTGCAACAGATTGGCAATGCACCTCCTGTGAACAACACCACTGAGTAGATGATGAACGAGGGGATGTTTAGAAGCTTTTTGCAGTTCATGCAAAATCAGACGAGGGAGACTCGTGTTCAAAATACAGGATGAAATGATAGCAATTCACGGGTGGTCACTGCCAAGCAGTTCAAAGAGTTGGGACCTCCAGAATTCTGGGGAAAGCCGGATCCGATTAAAGCGGAGACGTGGGTCAAACAAATTACCAAGATATTCGATGTCTTGGGATGCACGGAGGAACAAAAAGTTCTATTCGCTACTTTTATGTTCCGTGGCGAGGCAGACTACTGGTAGAAGTCTGTGAAGCTTACCCATCTAGCTGCACTCAGCAAGCCATGGGAGACGTTTCAGAAACAGTTCAATGACAAGTACTTCCCTGAAAGTATTCGTTATATGAAGGAAGTGGAGTTTATTAGACTGGAGCAGAATAACATGACGGTGTCCCAGTACGAGGCGAAGTTCGCGGAGTTATCTAGGTTTGTACCTCATTTGGTGGAGAATGAGGAACGTATGACGCGGATGTTTCTGAGAGGTTTGAAACCCGGCATACGTCAGTATCTCATTTCTCATAAATTTTCTCTCTATTCAGATGTTGTCAACAGGGCTCAGTTGTTAGAGCGAGCTAACGAGTACGTTCAACCGAGGGACCATAACCAGTATCATACCGAAGATAGCAGTCATCAGAATAACGATAACCCGCGGAGAAAGAAGAATACGGACAAAGGCGGTAACCACTCTGGTGGTAATCGTGGCCATGAAAATAGAAGAAACGAGTCGGGAGGAGATTTTAAAAAGAGGAGATTCAACAACGACCATGTGAAGACGTCAGCGCCAGTAGCAACTGGTTCCAAGGGAGGAGAAAGATCACCGGTCGTATGTTATAAATGCGGGAAAGAGGGACATATCAGCCTAAACTGCCCACAACAGTTTAAGGTATGCTATAATTGTGGAAAAGAAGGACATATCGCTCGAGATTGTACGGTATCGAAACCCAGTCCAGCGAGAATGGTGACTCAAAAAGATGTCCCAGAAAAGTCAAAGTCAACGGTTCTTGGAAGAGCGTTTGTCGTGACCGGTCAAAATGTGAGGAACCCGAACGAAGTTAGCATGGGTTAGTTAATTATAAATTCTTGCGAAGTTTATACCTTACTAGATACCGGTTCTACCCATTCTTTTATCTCTCTTGCTTGCACTCAACGTTTGAACTTGACTACGGAGAAATTAGAATTTGACCTATTTATGGAGACTCCGTTAGGAGAAACTTTCATTACATCCGTTGTTTAGAAATCTTGCTTGATTCAGGTTGGCACTATCACATTACCTGTTAACCTTATTTCTATAGAGATATTTGCTTTTGATATAATTTTAAGTTTAACTACTCATCATGCCGAAATTGATTACTTTCGTAAGGTTGTTAGTTTTCATATTCCTAAGCAACCTGTTATTCGAATTCAAGTAATCAAACCATTGTAGTCAAACATTTTCATATAAAGCCATGAGGTCATTCGTTTATTACGGATGTCAAGTTTTCTTAGTCCATGTTATGGATTTGAATAAAGACACATCGTATTTGAATAATATTCCTGTTGTTATTGATTTTTCCTGACGTATTTCCTGAAGAATTTCTTGGCTTACTCCCAAAGCCTGATATTAAATTTTGTATCGACTTTGAACCCGGTACAAAACTCATTTCTAAAATCTCATATAGAATGGCTCCTATTGAATTTCAGGAGTTAAAAATTCAACTATAGAATTTGGTACCCGAGCCTTTATCTGGTGACTTCCTTTGTGGAATGCACCGAAGCCAGACTCTCCGTAGGGGATGCCATATTTGTGCGGTAGTAAACTGATATGTGTCATTGTAACGTGTTATCCAAGGTTGGGATATGAGTCACAGTTGAGAACAACCTTAGTCGGTAATCGAAATACATAGCTTTCTAGGCTTAGTTGGTTATTATTGGAGATTCGTTGAAGGATATTCTCGAATCACTATTCCATTAACGCAGCTGACTCGTAGAGATAAAAAGTTCTAATGGAGCAAGGAATGTGGGAAGAGCTTCGAAGAACTCAAAAGGAGACTCTTTTAGCAAATGTTCTGACCATGCCATCCTGGAAAGGCGAACGTGGTAGCTGACGTGTTGAGTAGAAGATCGTATACAAGTACGAGTACGATATTGTCAAAGACTAATTTCGTATAATTAACAAATAATAGAGATGGAGATGAAAACTCTAGGTACCCACGTGATGATATATGAGTATAATCGACTTTAATCGATAAAGTTAAAGCTGTTCAAGCTACACACCGGAGCTGATGAATTTGAAGAAGGAGGTGCAAGAAGTTATTATTTCAAAAGCGAGAATCGGAGAGGTGAGGAAAGCTCAAACCTTCGATTTAGTAATCCATTTAAAATTCTCGATCGAATAGGAACTGTGGCCTATAGACTCGTTTTACCGCCAAGTATGACGCGTGTTCATAACGTTTTTCACGTATCGATGTTACGTAAATATGTGGACGACCCGAACTACGTCATTGAGTTAGAACCGGATGAGATAGCTGAAGACTTAACGTACGAGGAGGTACCTGTCAAGATTTTTGATAGGAAGGAGCATGTAGTGCAAAGATGAATGATTTCTTGATGAATATCTTTGGCCTGTAGTGCAAAGATGAACAGGTGTTGAGATGAACATGACCGACTGATTAATATCTTTGGCCCGTAGTGCAAAGATGAACAGGTGTTTAGATGAACATGACCAACTGATGAATATCTTTGGCCTGTAGTGCAAAGATGAATATTTGATTCCAGATATATATTGATTGATGTTACAGGGATAAAATATCGACGATGAACTTTTAAATTCATATATAGAAGATAGTAGTTTGTATTCTCTACTTAACTCTTCTAATGAATTGTTGTTTCCGCTACAGTTGTTGATTTAAAACTGGTTGTCTATTGTATTCTATTAGATTTTTCCCTATTGAAGACTAACGATAATTTGTTGTATATTATCTTAGTCATAATATTCTTTACTGGGCTAGTTGAGCTCACCCTTTTTCTTTTTGTTCCATTTTTCTTCTCAGGAGGCGAGAATGTAGCAAGTACTAGTCGGGGTATGGAATGAAGGTTTTAGAGAGAGTTGTTTAGTAGTCCTCACCATTTTGTAAAATAATGTATTAATAATTATGATGAGGATTTATTTGCGTGTGGATATTGTCTAGACGGCAATATCTGTATTTAAACTCACTGTTTATATCTTATAATAATAAAAGTTGTAGTTATTTCTGTACCATGTATTTGGCGACTCAGAATGGGTTGGATGGAATGGACCTATTTTGGGGGCGTCACAAAAACAATCACTAGGATTTAAGCATGCCACTGATAAAAACAAGTCAGTACTTGCTTCCATAAAATGATCATTTAATTCTTGAAGTTGCCAATCCAAAATAGTACAAAATATCTCAACATAATAATGGTAAAAATTTGTAATACCTTGAGATTTTCAACTTGATCTCCCATGAAATAAAGAATTCATATCTATAATGTCAATTTTGTGTTTGTTGCAAAATAAACAAACTTCTTCAAGTAGTTTCTCCCATCCCTCATCTCTCATAACCTTCAATAGTTGCTTAGACACTTTAACTAATTCCATATCATTTACAATATCTTGATCCTTTCTTTGCAATGCTTGTGATAATTCATTTGTAATTCCCAATATCTTTCTCATCAATATTAGATCAAATGCAAAACCAAATGATTGCAATGACTCTAAAAACCAAAAGCAATACCTTTTTGTTGGTATACCAAACCATCATCTGAAACCTCCTCAAGTACATCAATCATTGAGGAGAACATAAGAATCAAGTTCAAAAGTGTCTTATAATGTGATCCCCAACGTGTGTCACCTGCCTGTTTATGATTAGTTGCTTGATGCAAGCCTTTCCCACTTTGAAGTTCATTATTCATCAATGCTTTCCCGACTCTAGAAGCTTCTTTCTCTCAAAGACTATCTCGACGCTTGCATAATGCTCCAACCACATTTAACAACTCAGAAACCTTGTTAAAAAACCAAGCAATGTGTTTATGCTTACTAGCAATAGCTACAATAGTTAATTGGAGTTGATGAGCAAAACAATGAACATAAAATGCAAAAGGATTCTCATTCATGATTAAGGTTTTGAGACCATTAAATTCACCTCGCATGTTATTGGCTCCATCGTACCCTTGACCACGTATTCTTGATAAACTTAGCCCGTGACTTGAGAAAAAGGTCTCAATTGCTTCTTTAAGTAATGAAGCAGTGGTACTAGTAACATAAACTATACCAACAAAACGTTCAACAACATAACCCTTTCTATCCACATAGCGTAAAGCTATGGCCATCTGTTCTTTAATTGAAATATCACGAGACTCATCAACTAATATTGCAAACATATCATCTCCAATATCACTAATGATAGCAATGGTAGTTTCTACTGCAACACAATTTATAATATCTTTCTTAATATCACTTGACAGCAATTTCAGATTTTTGGGAGCATTTTGCAACACAACATTGTTGATACTTTCATTGTGATTAGCAAGAAATTGTAGAAGCTGTAAGAAATTTCCTCTATTACTTGAATCCTCATCTTCATCATGACCACGAAAGGATAACCCTTGATGCAAAAGAAATCTTATGCAATCAAGTGATGCATTTAAGCGAATTCGATATTCAAGTCTCGTTTGTTCAGATTGTTTAATAAAAACATTATGAATGTTTTGCTTTGGTTTCATCAAATCTTGACATTTACTCCAAGCTTGGTTATGAGCACTATTAGGCCCTCCAACATGAATATCAAATCTCTCTTTCTTGTTCCATGTTGTGAAGACGTTAGTATTGAAAGAATCACCACCCACTTGTTTTTCAGTGTCTGATCTAAATAGATAGCAACATAAGCAAAATGATGCATCAATAGCTATGTTATACTCTAACTAATTTCCATATTATTTAAACCAAGAAGGATTAAATCTACGTAAGTATCCCCCAATTAGAGTCTGTGGGAAGTTATGTTTGAGAGGCTGACAAGGACCCTTTAGCATGAATGCTCTTCTTACTTCATCTTGAATATTAGGATGATACTTTGATATTTTATTCGCAACCCAGGGTCTGCTTCAAGATTTCCCAAATCTACTTTATCATTATCCTTTTCCTGATTTTTATTAGAACATGATTCTTCAATTGCATAAGCTTTTCTAAATAAAAATTTGTCCATATTGTATGTTTAAAGAATTAAAGATATTATGAACTTAATTACAACAAAAAAAACAAAGTTGTGCCAAAATGCCAATTTCATGAACTGAACTGCTAGCAAAAAATTACACATATATTAGCAGATTTATTCTTTTTCTCCATACTAATTATCCACCAAACATCACATATATCATTTCTGAAAAAGGGTAAATGGGTAATGACAAATTTATGGATTTTGTTTGACAATTCTTATGAAATGTTACTTAACTTTAAATTGTGGACATAAAACTGTAACTCCAAAAAAGAAAAAGCTCCAAATAGTACATCAAGCATGAAAATCAGATAACGAAAATATAAATTGTCAAACATCAGAAAGCTATTAGGTAACGAACATCAGTTCCCAAACATCACATAAAACTTTAAATTGTAAGATATTTTTCGGTAATTTTGCAATTAGGTAACGAAAATATATAGATCTAGAAGATAGAAGTGTTCCCATGAGAAAGCTCCAAATAGAACATCAAATCAATTAATGATGAATTATCTGTAATAATTAGAGAGGAGAGGGAGTTCCGGACCCGAGGCTGAGAGTGAAGAATCAAGAATGGCGAGTTAGTCAGGCACGACCGGTCCAGCGTCGACCGCAGTCCGCACCGCACGGGTCTTCGTCTTCGTTAATCGTTAGACTAAAGTTCTCTGATTCTCTCTCTCTCTTAATGCCGATTTGCCCTTCTGGCCTTCTCTTGAGTTCTTTGATTTAAGAGTCTTCACTCTTCAGAGACTATCTATCACTCTCTGTCTCTAGGTTTTCTATCAGACTAAAGTTCTCTCTCTCTGTTTTAGCCGGTAGGTGTTATCATGTTGACTGCTTTGTATCAATTATCAAATAAAAAAAAATTAACTATTAAGTGGGGTCAAAAATGGGTCAAAAAAAGTCTGAGTGCTTTGTATCAATTTTTTTTAAGTTGTACCAAAAATTGAGTGGGATCAATTGACCCCACATTTTCCACATGGCTTCGCCTCTACTTTCATCATAATCCACGTAAACAGATCATTTCCACAATTTAATAAGGAATGAAAACAAAGGATCATTCACCATAAATGTGGTAATCCACATAGACAGGTTATTCTAACAGAATAATAAAAAATAGAATAACTGAAGAATTCACCATGCATGCGATAGATCGCACAGACAGGTTATTCTAACAGAATAATAAAGAATGGAACCAGGTTATGCGTAAACGCACAGACAAGATATTCCGACAGAATAATAAAGGATGGAATAACAGAAGAATTTCACCATGTATACGATAGTCCACGTATATAGGTTATTCCAATAGAATAATAGATAATGAAATAACAGAAGCTCTCTTTAAGAATACAAAAGAAATAATACCCCTAACAAGTATAACAAATAATATCCCTTACCTTAGAACAAACTGGATATAGGAATAGTGAAGTAGCAGAATACTTTTCTTCTTTCTCTCTATAGTTTCGCTCTCTAGAGTTTCTGTGAATTTGTAAGAAATAATGAAGGAATGAGCTTCTATTTATAGGAGAATGGACTGAATAGTAACTAATTCCTGAACGGTCCAGATTGATTTATTTTTAAACGTACGGTCCAGATTGGTTTACTATAAAATATTCTAATAAAACAAAATCTTTTAAATAAAATATAATATATTCTATTTATAATCTAATAAAACGAATAAATTTATAAAAGTATTCTATTTTATATAAAAAGATTTTACTATGCAAACACTATGCAGACACTATGCATAATAAAATATAATATATTCTAATTATTGTCTAATAAAACAAATAACTTTATAAAAGTATTCTGTTTTATATAAAAAGTTTTATTATGCAAAACACTATGCATAATAGAATATAATATATTCTATTTATAATCTAATAAAACGAATAATTTTATAAAAGTATTCTGTTTTATATAAAAAACTTTTTTGTTTTATTACATTAATAATACTAATAAAACAAAACTTCATTATCATTATTATAATTCACACTATTAATCGACCAGATCGTTCCCAGGAAAGAGGGGGCTTTCCAATAAGGATTTCTCCCTATTGGCGCGTAATTAGGTGACCAAACCACTCCTTGGCAGAACTTCTAGACATCGTTAATATTGCAAATAATAATATTAATAACTTTGTTATCTCAATTATTGATTTAATAATATATAAAATATCGACAATAATTGAATCAAACTGAGTGACTTCTCACGTAAGCATTAATAATCAATACCGTGTGCTATTATGCAACAACGCGTATTTTACCATCGATTATTTTATGACAACTTGCTTACTTTGAAAATTTTTCAAATGTCACCCTTAACTTTAAACTTTTATCAATTTAACTATTTACCAAAATAGAAAAATTGAATAATTTTATTTCATAAAATTCGGAGTCTCACAATTAATATTATAACTCACAATATTTAACAACCAGGTCATTCCTAGGAAAGAGGGGGCTTTCCGATAAGGATTTCTCCTTATTAGCACGCAATTAGGTGACCAAACATCTTCTTGACAGAACTTCTAGACATTGTCAATATTGCAAATAATAATATGAATAACTTTGTCGTCTCAATTATTAATTCAATAATATATAAAATATTATGCAGATGATACTGTGACAATAATTGAATCAATAATATGAGAGATATGATGCAATACTTATTGTAGCAATAATTGAGTATATATGAGTGACTTCTCACATAAGCATTAATAATCAATACCGTGTGCTACTATGCAACCACGCGTATTACTGTACTTTTACTACCGGTTATTTTATGACAACTTGCTTACTTTAAAAAAATTTCACATATCACCCTTAACTTTAAACTTTTATCAATTTAACAATTTACCAAAATAGAAAAATTGAATACTTTTATTTCATAAAATTCGGGATCTCACAGTGTTGGCATGGGGGAATTGGTCCTCCTTATGGTATTCCAGTAGTTATTTTTGTGGGTCGGTTGTTGGTGGGTTTTTACTGGAAGAGGGGACAGTGTTGGCGTTTGGTGTCGGCACAGTGTTGGTGGAGTTGGAGTTGGATCTTGTGTTTTGGGAAGCAGGAATGCTTGATATAGGGGTTGCAGAGATGGGGGTGGAGTCTTCTAGGTTCTGGGAAGCCATTGATGCAATTTGAAGGAAGAAAGTCTAAAGAGGGAGAGAGCAAAGATATCTTTGAAATTCAAATGAGCAAGTGAAACCGTATGAATTGGGGGAAATGGGTTTTTATAGTGTTGTCTTTTCAGTAGTTTCTGGATCTCGAGGACAGCGCATTAATGGGGGTGATGATGATGGATTTGAAGGGTTGGTTGGGAATCCGGTGTTGGATCTCTTTGGTGATTGGGCCTTATTTTGGGCTCTTAGGTGAGTACGCGTTGTTTGGCCTGGCTTAGGTTTTCTTGTTGCTGTTGGGCCATGTTTTGAGTACTCTTCCATCAAATATTCTATTTGATGGAAGATTGGGGGGCAATGTTGGGCCAAGATTATTTGGGCCTCTGGTATATAGTGAGACATTAGTCCTGTGAAGTTATATGGGCTTTGACCAGCAATGAATTTGGTGAGCGGGGGATTTATGAATTGAGAATCCTGATTCTATTTGGTCTCTGAATTTAGAAAGAAGTATTGGACTATGAATCCACTTCCTTAATTACAAAAGATTTGATACAATTCTGTCAAGGATTGGTCATTGGGTGATAACCTTAAACTGATTTGGAGAATGATTGCATGAAGGTGATTAGATCATTATAAATACAAGGCACTTCACTGATTTTAAGGTACATGCAAATTATTACTTTCTAGCACTAGAACATTAAGCCTCCATTGTTAACCTCATATCAGCCTGTACTTATTCTCACACCGGAGCTATCCCTCGGTGGCCTAAGCCGTCAAGCTTTCGATGCTTACTCATTTCTGTGCAGGATCGGACGCGCTTTGGTGATTGAAGCGCGTGGACGGATCTTGGCGTTAACAATACACGATATTAGATCTTGATGTGATGTTAGGGAATGGGAGGAAAGCTGACACACACACACATATATAGCTATTATAACAATTAACTATATATTAAGTTCATCAATACGTTTACTTGAATTTACAAAAAATAAATGTATTTTCTCTAACTATGATGAAAAAAGTATATAATCAAATATGTTTTCAGTGTATACCGATTAATCTTAACTTTATAGGTGCTGCTAGTTATCTTTATGAACTGATTTGGATATATATGCTTTGAGAATTATAATCTTCTGTTAGGAAAATAAGACAATTCACTTGTGAATATTTTAGTTAACATGGTGATGAAACAAAAGTTGTTATATATTTTGGTATACAATAACTGCCCAAAATAGTTTAAAAGAAAAAGAATTCATCTAATTTATCCATTTTTTTATTGAACTCTGTTATACATGTCAATTCAATATACAACCAACTGCACTCGCGTAACCACTATAAATATGGTTTACGAGTATTAACTATCAAATATTATCTAGTTTGCCAATTCAATTATAGTGATACATGATATTTTCCAACATTCTAAATTCATGTCCAAATATCTCTCATTAGATAAACTTAACTAAATAAATGAGGGTTTTCAAATATGTATAGTACATAGTAACACATGAATGGCATGAAAATTCAGAGCGCAAGTTGTAGGTTGGCCACCGATCCAATCGTTTCGAAAGAATATCTTCTCTATTCAGAAAAACAACACTCATAATGAGAAGGGTGAGAAGCTGAGCAGCCTCACCGGAGTCGGCGCTACCTTTGTGAAGTTGAGCTTGGATGGTCCAGAGTTATCAAGACCTCTTTGATGCCCTAGGCAACATGTTTAGTTCCTCCACTATTGATAAATTTTACTTTTTTACCATGTACATGCATTTAATTATGATGTTTCTATCCAAAAATGAGATCTAGTCATATTTAACTACTTGTTCATGATTAAGATTTTGACATGCATGCACAATTTTTTTTTTCCAAAATCAAACAATATTTAAGAAGATATCAAGTGTGTTGTAAGCAAGTTTTATATTTAAAAGAAGTTAAATTGTTAAATATGCACACATTAATATTTTTCCCCTTGGATCTTCTTAATTATATATAGGCATATAAATTGTATATATGTTGATGGTCATTAATTAATTGTTATATCTTTTAAGGGAATTGTGGATCCCAAAGAGTGATGGATTTCATGAATGAGAGTAAGTTTATGAATATTCTCAACAGTTCTGATTATATTACAACTTATGAAGAAAAGGATCGATGGCGATTGGATGCTCGTGGGGTCCTTCGCCAGTAATTCTAGCGGATGGAGGTATTATGGTCCAAAATCAAATCCGCCAAACAACGACTTCATTTTTTAAATTCATGCCATTAATAATTATAATAGACGATTATGATGCTATTTGTCCATTTTACTATGAAGATGTTATTTGTTTATTTTTGATTCATAGTAAATAAATATTATGAGTTATTGTCATATATTATATTATATATATATATATATATATATATTAAGATCATGACATGTCATTAAAATAAAAATAATTTTATCATAAACAATTATTAATACTAAATTTAAAGTGTTTAAATTTCGTTAAGTATTACGCAAGTTTCTACTGAATTACTTTTGCGAAATACATCAATACATACATGAAATTCGTTATAATTAATAAGTGATCTATTATACTCCCTCCGTCCCAAATTAATTGCTCAGTTTTGATTTTTTTTAAGTCAAATTAACTATTTTTAGAATTAATAATTAAACATATATAAATATATTTTTAAAATTATAAAAATTAGGATGAGTAATAAATTGTATATACTTTCTTTTGGTTATAATCTCTTTACCTATATTTTATCAAAAATAGTAAAAAAATTAATTTTAAAAGTGGTCAATTTGACTTTAAAAAGTCAAAATTAAACAATTAATTTGGGACTGAGGGAGTATTATATATCTTTTTAAAAATATTACTAAAAATATTTATTTATGTTAATGAACGCAGAAAAGTCCATAGTTTAATTCACAATGTATATTATTTCTCAACAAATAATACTCAAAGTTTCAAAAATTTAAAATAAATGTCAACTTATTTAATTTAATTAATATATAATAATTATAATTTTAAAATATGTTTTTTTAAAAATCATTTAAAATTAAATTAAAATAAATTTATATCACAACTTAAAATTTAAAATTTCATTCTTCAAAAAAAAAAACGTAGATACTCTATATTGTCCGAATTCTAGGCCCATCCAACCAGCGTTGACATAATCCCGCTCCTCCTTCCCGCTACAGCGGTCCAACTTTTTTTTCAAAAGATGGCGCCAAACAGTAGGATCCTTCCCGCCATTTCTCTCTCTAAACTCCCCCACTTGTAGTTCTCTCTCTTCCTCTTTCTCTCTGTCCGACGGCCACCTCCTCTGTGAACTCGACGACATCATCCATGGCTGAAACCCCAAAGAAATCCGAGCAATCCCCACAAAAGAAGCTTAAACCCTCCCCCTCTTTCTCACATTTCCCCCCAAATTCTCCAATCCCAACGACCCCACAAACCTCAGCCCTTCCCCGCCGCTCCACCCGCCTCAATTCCCCGTCTGAACCACCGCTACTGCCTCCGCAATCTTCCAATCGATCATCTCGCCGCTCATTGTCATATCCCAATCAGAAAACCCCCAAAAAATCATCACTCAAACAAAACCCTAATTCTACCGATAATATTCAGTCACCGAATCCTAAATTGGTTACTAATGCAATTGATTCCTTGTTATCTCCGGTATCACCGGATCGAATTGAGGCGAAGAGGAAGAACTGCGGTGAACGAATTGCGCGTAAAGGAAAAATTGGGGATTCGAGAAATGGTGGGGTGCCCAAGAGGAGGGTGTATTATAAGAAAGTGTCATACGATGGGGGAGAGTTTTCAATTGGGGATGATGTTTATGTGAAGAGGAGAGAGAATGGGATCTCCGATGATGAGGATCCCGAAGTGGAGGAATGCAGGATTTGTTTCAAGGAAGGGAGGGCTGTAATGATCGAGTGTGATGATTGTTTGGGTGGGTTTCATTTGAAATGTTTGAAGCCTCCTCTTAAGGTTGTTCCTGATGGGGATTGGATTTGTGGGTTTTGCGAGGCTCGGAAATTGGGCAAAAAGGTTGAATTGCCAGTGCCACCAAAAGGGAAGAAACAGGTTCGGACTGCGAAGGAAAAGCTTCTTTCAAGCGATTTATGGGCAGTTCAGATTGCGAGGTAGTCTCCTTTCAAAGCAATAGTCAGAAATTATTTCCAGTATGATGAATTTATTTAAAATTTGGAACTGATGAGTATAAAGTATTTATCTAACTTGGCATGATCAATTGTTCTAATTATGTGAGTTTGAAGTTGTAATCCTTATATTAGAATTGTAAATTGTTGGATCTACAGTATGTGGAAAGAGGTGGATGGTACCTTCTGGTTTCGGGGACGCTGGTATATAATTCCTGAGGAAACTGCAGCTGGAAGACAGCCTCATAATTTGAAGAGGGAGCTCTATAGAACAAATGATTTTGCTGATAATGAGGTGATATAAAATTTATCCAGGTGCTTATTTATATATGTTATTTATAATTGTGTTGTATCTTTATGCTGCTCTAGTAATTGTTTTTTGTCCAATGTCAAATTTTTGTGTCAAATGAATCTGTTTCCATTAGTATCTCTTCTTTGACACTAATTAGCTCCTTAATTGTTGTTTCTTATGCACATATACCTGTTCATACTTTCAGTTATTTATTTGATAAAAGTGATAAGTAGCAAGCTCCTGAAAGAAACACTAAGGAGTTACTTTATGTAAAAACAATAAAATGAAGAAAGCTGTAGAGAAACATGATGCTATTAGAATCAGTTGTGTAGCTCCTGATGTTTAGAAGAGTGAAAATAATGAAGACCGCCTTATCTATTTTTAGAGTGCACATTTGCCTGCTAATCTGCATTCCTTCCTAACCTAGAAACCACATTTCATGTGGTTTAAGCATTGTTCTAAAATATCTGCCTAGGTCTGCTTAATCCCCGCCTAGGCGCTAGGCGGATCCTCTGCCACCTAAATTTGGGTGGGTGCCTAGGCGGAATCAAACCCTTACTATATCAATTGAATGAAGGCTATGAAGCTCTACAATACTTATAATGAATTTGTTAAGCCTTAAAAGATTGTTTTTTTGGTAATTTTTCATCTGAATTTTTTTTAAAAAAAATTACATTACTATATACTTTGTATAGTATTAACAAGTATATACAGTAAAAATATAAAAAAATGAGACTGTCTAAGCAAACGCCTAGTCCGTCTAGGTAAACACCTAGGCACCGCCTAGGCATTAGGCGCCTGTGATACTCGGACTCGTCTATTTCAGATGGAGTACCAGTGTCGACACGATTCGACACAGGTGCGGGTGTGGGATTTGTGTCGGGTTTGGTAATTTCAATCCGGATACGGCTGAAGGATCGACCGAAGAAGAAGCGATCGACTGAAGAAGAAGAGATCCGAGAAATATTTTCATCCCCCAAGTGTTGTTGTTGAAAAAATTGGAAAATTACAGTTAGGCACCCCAAATTTTTTATAATGTTTTAATTTAGTCCCTTGGGTTTTCTAAAAGTTCAAAATAGCCCCTAGAAAAATTATATATCAGTCCCTGTAGTTTTGTTTTCTTCCATTTCAGCCCTTGAAGTTTCAGTTCTACCCCTATTTCTTTATATTTTTGCACTTCAGTCCCTAGAGCTAAAAAAACTTGGTGATACAATTAGAAACATCATTGTTAAAAAATCATAACATACCGTATACCCGCACCCGTGTCCAAATTCGGATCCATATTTGCGTATCCTCTATTTTTTGACTTCACGTGTCCGACACCTAGATTCGTACCCGCACCCGACACCCACACCCAAGTAACATAGATAGGCGCCCCCTCTGCTGCCTAGCAATTTTTTAACACCGGTTTTAAGTGATATCCAGACTGCAACATTCGAGAAATCATTGTGCTCTGGTCATCTTCCAGTCCAATATATTTCACCACAGCCCCATAACTTCACAGCTCCTTTGCAATTTTGTTCCACAAGTGAAGTTATAGTGAAACACATTGGACCAAGGCTGAACACACAATGATTGTGGCCAGTGCTGCACCAACTTAAAGTTAACAAAGGAATAATTTGAGGAATTAGTAAGAATGGTGGTTGTAAAATGAAACAAAAAGGTAAGTTTTGCTTTTGTCACTTGCATGACTCTATCCTTCTTTCTTCCATGTGTTTTAGGCAGTTTATGTTAAGCCAAAGAAACTAATACTGATAGTGGAGGACTAGTGTCGACATCGATGCCTAGAGTCTAGATATATATTAAGAATATTAATCAACTTGAATTGGATAGATAGTAGTGGCCTGACAGTTTTCTGTCATATTACTTAATTTCAGTATCAAAAGTAGAAATGGTCCTAAGGAATAAGATTTTATGCATTCATGCATAATTTGATTTGAAGGATTTTTTTTGCCTTTACACAATACATGCTTTCTTTCTTCATGGAGTAACTTTGATGCATGGATTACTCAGTCTGCACTTGTATCTTTGGTTTATTTTTGTGGACATATAAAACTTGAGTTACAAATTTATTTGGGTATCCTTCATTATGTTTTATAAAGTTTTAACTTATCTCTTCTCCGCTGCTCTATAGTACTTGTCATAGAACTGTATACACTAATAACCTTTGACTTCTTTCTCTGCTACTACTTGTTAAAGGCATACGTCTAAAAGAAGTGATATTTCTTTACTCATGTTCTCTATGTTGTTTCTGATTTTGTTCGTAGATGGAATCAATCCTCAGGCATTGCTTTGTTATGAACCCAAAAGAATTTACCAAAGCCAACAATGAAGGAGATGATGTTTTCTTATGTGAATATGAATATGACATACATTGGCATAGTTTCAAGCGTGTTGCAGAGATTGATAATGATGAAGAGGTAAGCACTTAATAAGTAAGCATTTACTGGGGTTACCTGTTTAAATTCTGGTTTCTATTCTTTTGAATTTATAAATCAACACTCTAATTTGGTAGGGTAGTGAAGAAGTTGACAAGGATGAAGATTGGAATCTTGGCAATGATTCAGACCCCGACACAGAAGAAGACTTGGATTATGAAGAGGAAAACAGAAATAAATTATTAACTGGACCATCTCCAGTTCATTTGGCTGCGGTATGGGCAATTCTTTTTAGTATATAATGCTTGGTAGCTTCCTGAAGTGAAGACTGATAGTTTATCTTAATACTATAGAACTTGCAAAAGGGACGGATCTTTGGACTTCAAAAAATAGGGATTAAAAGAATTCCAGAACATGTGAGATGCCATAAGCAGACAGAACTTGAAAAGGCAAAAGCAACACTTCTGTTGGCAACTCTTCCCAAATCTCAGCCTTGTAGAACTAAGTACGTGTGATTTGAGATGTTATGGTTCTAGTTTATGTGGGATAAAAGTTCTAATCGGGATATGTTCTTCTATGCAGAGAAATGGAAGAGATAAATGGCTTTATAAAGGGTGCCATATGTGATCCCCAATGTCTAGGACGTTGCCTGTACATTCATGGTGTTCCTGGAACTGGCAAGGTAGAATCTATCAGTTGAGTCGCGTATAGTTTTGTGTTGGCAATTGGCTTATGTCAAACTATATCCCAAACATGTTATATGATTTTTATTTGTTCTTTATATGCGTGAAACTGCAGACAATGAGCGTACTTGCAGTAATGAGGAATCTAAAGGCTGAAGTTGATGCAGGAACTATTAACCCTTACTGCTTTGTGGAAATTAATGGTCTAAAATTGGCATCACCTGAGAATATTTACAGGGTAACATTTATAACAAATTGATCAATTACACAATTTTAAAGAGCAACTACTCTTGCCATATAATATAATTACGGCAATTCTTTTCAGGTAATTTATGAAGCATTAAGTGGCCATAGGGTTAACTGGAAAAAGGCACTCCACTTTCTTAATGAACGATTTTCAAATGGAACCAAAAGTGGTGACGACCGCCCTTGTATTCTACTCATTGATGAGCTTGATCTTCTTGTGACCAGAAATCAATCTGTAAGTTGTACTTATTCCGGTGCGAACTCATGGGTGTGAAGCATCCAAAAAATTTATGGAACTTCATGAATTTACTCTCATTCTTTTATATCCCAGGTTCTATACAATATTCTTGATTGGCCTACTAAACCACATTCCAAGCTGATTGTGATAGGTAAGAACTTATTCTTCTAAAGATTTCTTGGGAAACATGATGAGCACTTGTGTAACTATGTTCTTTGTAACTAATAACATTATAGGGATAGCAAATACCATGGATCTTCCAGAGAAGTTGCTTCCTCGCATTTCTAGCCGAATGGGCATACAAAGGCTATGCTTTGGTCCCTATAACTATCAGCAGCTTCAAGAAATCATTTCAAGTCGCCTAAAAGGAATTGATGCATTTGAAAAACAAGCAATAGAATTTGCCTCTAGAAAGGTTTTTCCGTGGGCTGAATTTTTCACCAATAATTTCTGCTGTGTTATTTCTTTTTGATTCTCTATAAAGTGTGAGCACCTTGTCATTAACCAGAAGAGTTGATTGTTGGATTTCTCCATCATTATATTCTTATTATGTTGCATGCCTATGTAGGTGGCAGCTGTCTCAGGAGATGCACGTCGTGCACTAGAGATTTGTAGACGTGCAGCAGAATTTGCTGATTATTGTATCAAGAAATCGTCTTGTCCCAATTCTTCTTCTGAAGGTAAATAAACTCTAATACCCGTGCCATTCTTCATCAGGAGGTTGTTTTTAACTTTATGGATAATGACATGGTCCTATGAGATGACCTCAATTCATGCCAAGTGGATATGTGCAAGTGCTGATCCGATATTTATTTCTTGGACTCAGTGAATTTAGATCTACTATTGATAGATGCTTGCTTATGATTAAACATTAGTCAAATTACTAATGCTGGAATAATTTCCATTCAGATTCAATGTTTCTTTAGTAGTAAATAACCCTTTTGAACTAAACACATACCCTAGTGAAGTGACACCGGTAAGGTTTAAATAATCTCTTTGAAAGAATCAGCTTAGGATAAAGCAGTACCAGACGATTTAAGAGGAGATCTTGGAAAGGCATAAACCTATGTTATGAAGTCCTGATTTTATAAAGGGAGAGATCATAATGCCATCATTACCAAGATAAAATTGTCAAATGTGATGTATTAGGCTCTCTCATATTCTTTTTCTTTTATAGAAGGGATATCTTGAAAAAAAATTGTATGCATGTATATATGTAATACATAATCACATGATTGGTTGTCCAAATTCATCTTCACACCAAATATGTTGCAAGAGAATAATTGTGGGAACTCCAATTGTGAAATATAGTGTTCTCACATTATTTATTCAATTTATTAGTTTGACTCTCTTCTCAAGTTGTCAGACTGACCATGCAGAAGTATATTTAAGAAACTACGACCTTTGAACTATCTTTTTTGGTTAAAGAAACTAGCAATAGATATTCGCAGATGATGCTTTAGCTCTTCAAGGATTATGTTACTGAATATCACCGTGGGACTTTATAACAAAGTAGATGTAGGTAGGTTATCTAAACTATTTTTATGGTCTACTCATAATTTTTTTTAAGTGGGAGAGTATCCACTAAAGGATTTGTTTATGCAAGAGCTTAACATTAGTCATTGAAAATATATATGTAAAATTTTAATTGCGTCAGTAAATGTGTTCCTACAGTTGTCCTAAAAAAATATATTTTACATATTTAAGATGTTCTATTCTTCCCTTTCTGCGTATAATAGAATTGGTCAGATGGACCACAGTGTCCAATAAGTATCCACTTTATCAATATTCAATAACTGATATTTTCACAATCCTAAAGGACAGTTCTTCCCTCTTAATGGATCCACATTTTGCTGTTTTCTAGGAAATGTTCTTGTTGGTATGGCAGAGGTGGAAGCAGCCATAAAGGAAATGTTCCAGGCTCCTCATATTCAGGTGAATTAAACACTTAAACACAAATGAAGTTTCAATGATTATTCATTTTAATTCTTCTTCTTCACTTCCCTGTAAAAAATTGTTGATTCAACCAAATGCCAGTTTGCTTCTTCAAGTGTCAATTACAGATTCATTTTAAATCCTCTTTACAACTAATTAATAACTAAAATAACAAAAAGTTCATTTTTTGGTCAAGAAAATAACAAAAGTCATAATGTGCTTAGACAATAAGCCACAAATATTTTATTATACTCGAGGGAAGGAGGACATCATAAAAAATTCAGTTACTCTTATTCCTCAATTTTTGTGCTAGATCTATTTATAAAAGATCCAACAGCCAATTAGTTGATAGTTTCTTTTTCTTACCTTTCAGAAACACCAAGACCTTGGTCTGAAAATTAACTCATGAATTTTATTATTTTTCAGGTGATGAGAAGTTGTTCCAAACTGAGTAAGATCTTCTTGGCAGCTATGGTGCTTGAATGCTATAAAACAGGAATGAGTGAAACCACCTTTGAGCAGGTCAACTTTCAAATCCTTACCTGAATCTTTTTGGAATCTCACTTGTCCATACTGTTGATATTTGCATATTATGTCTATTTGATCTCAAGATGTAATGCCATTGTATATACTCCCTTCGTCCCGTATTAAACATCCTAATTTCCTTTTTAGGATGTTCCACAATAAATGTTCTGTTTCTATGTTAATAACTATTTTTATCTTATTTTTCCATTTATAACCTCGTAATCTTTTTAGTCACCTTTTGTTGAAAACTTGAGAAATGATAAAAGGTTAACATTTTTTAGTGACCTTTTGTTGGAAACTTAAGAAATGATAAAAGGTTTACATTGGGAAGTGATGTATTGTTATACCATTTTCTCTCTCATATTATCATTACAACATCTCTTATATTTAATTTTAAAATAACAACAAAAATGATAAAGTAGCTAGAAATTAATACCATCAAAGGTAGACGGTTTGCATGCATGTAATTAGTGGGTGGGTTTGGAGAGAGAAATATACTTATTGGAATGTGAGAATAACAATAAAAATGATCTAGAGAATTGATTCACGTGGGAAGAAATAATTAATGTTGGGGTCATAGAAAAGTGAATAGTACGTTAATTAAAAAGTAATTTAGAAGGGCAATTTAGGTAAAAAATATATTATTAATTAGCTTGCCGAAACCAATTAGGACATTTAATACGGGATGAAGGGAGTATAGACATCGCACTCAAAAGGGTGCAATATTATCAGTAAAAAAAAAACCTTCTATTTTTTTTGATGGGGAGAAAAGGTAGGTTGAATCCAGATATATCATGTTAAGCTCATTTTAGATGCTATCTGTCCATGCAGCATTGTTAAATGCTAGAAGCTTCGTACTTTGAATTTTGCATCCTCCTTGCCCAGGCATTGATGGCCACAAATTAGAATTACATGACTGCCGACACACACTAAGGTTGAAACTGGTTCAAGATTATTTTTCCGAATGTACTATTCGTTGATACATCTTTTGTGCTAGGGCTTATTAGATACATTTATAGTTGTAGAAACTTGATCATGTATGAATATTTTCTCTCATAAGTCATAAGTATACATTTCCCGAATGCAGTTGGCAGTTACTGTTTCGTGTTTTTGTACAAGCAATGGAGAAGCATTTCCTGGCTGGGACACACTTTTGAAAGTTGGGTAAGCATTAAGCAACATACTCATTTTCGTTTGTTTATTTCAAGGTCAGAATTGTTAATCAAATCAGATGGCTGACCTTTTCAATCTCAAGTATATGGGAATTTATAACCAATCCTTTTCCTCACCCCCCCCCCCCCCCCACTTTTCTGGGCAGCTGTAAACTTGGTGAATGTAGAATCATTCTGTGTGAACCAGGAGCTAGGCACAGGTTGCAAAAATTGCAGCTCAACTTTCCGAGGTCAGTTCCTTACCAATCCCTTGGCCCTAATTAAATACTTTGTCTGCTTACTTGGATTCCAGTGTACTTGCATATCTTCAACTTAGCACTAACACATGCTTTGGTCTAATAAATTAACACTATCAATATCAAACAATATACACAATCTTTATCCTAAATGTCTCGTCAGCTCATCCATAACTAAGACAAAAAGATAAGGGCTTAATGCCAATCTGGTGTAATCCCATTGTAATTGAAACATCACTTTATGTGTAATTACAAGTCCTCGTAAAAGTAGATTTTTGCAACATATATTATATAATTAATACATGTTTCAAAATTCAAACCAATTACATATATCAGATTCAATGATTAATTCAGGTTTAAGAACATATCACTTTATGGATTAGTTTATAGATTAATTATATTTAGTTACTACCCTTAACTAAGTATGATTATTATCAAAAGCCTGGTGTTAATGATGTCTATGTTGCTTAATTTCTTGCAGTGATGATGTATCCTTTGCACTGAAAGACAGCCAGGAAGCACCTTGGTTGGCTAAATACCTTTGAGTTATTAGGAAGAGCAATGAACTTGCAACTTTTCGTCTCGCGGCTCGATTATTTTTTGGAAATTTCTTCCAATTTTTTCAAATTTATTATTGTTATTTATGTTGTACTTTGGTCAGAATTACCATTATTTGGATTGATTATCAATCTCAAAGTTTTGGCATGAAATTTTTTAGAGGAACTGTATTATAACTCATTTGTAAGGGCACTTTCTCATTTCTAATTTAAGAATTTATGGAGACTTAAAAGTGATTTTTCTTTTTCCTGCATGTCTAGAAAAAGAATGAATAAAAAAGAGTGTATTTTTTTCTTACTCTATTTAGTTGATAATCTAATTTGGGAATCATGATGATGAATCATATAGCTCAAAAGATGGTAGATCCTTTGGGGTAGTTCATATCATACTGTTTGACATAGTTGTATCCAGTTCAAAGGTTAGGTTTAATGTGGGATTCATGATGCTTTTGTGTAGGATTAGTTTAGTTGAAATATAATATAAGGTTTTAGAAATATATTTCTTTTTTGAAAAGTAAAAGTAAAAGTTAAAAATAAAGTGTACTGTATTAGGCCAACTTAGACATACATTGCATATAGTCCAGGCCGGTCTTTGATTTGAAAAAGAGGGACCAAATGGAGCTTTTCTAGGGCCTTTTTTAATTATTTTAATAAATTTATACTTCTATTTTACTTTAAAAAATTATAAAAGTAGCAAATTGTAAAGTCTAGATAACTTAACTCTTAATTATTTATAATTAAAAATACGTATAACATAAAATTGATAAAATTAATAATAAATGTTGATGCAGGAGGATCTGATGTCAAGCTATCGGATAATACGTTAATGGCCTTGGAATATTATGAATTGGAGGATCGTCACAAGCGTAGAGGTTATTGACGTCTTACAGTTACGGGTTCAGCTTCGGGAGTTTGGGTGCCTTCGGAAATGGCATCTTGAACTCAGGGCGAGGCGAATTTCTTCGAAATTGACGACCTGACTTTGGGAAGAAGGTAACTTACCTGTAAGAAAGTTGGTATTGAAAGCATACCAATTTGGATTAACCAAGATAGCCAAGTTAAAAGTAAAGTGTACTTATTTTTTTGAAAGGTAAAAGTAAAAGTTAAAAGTAAAATGTATTGTACTAGGCCAACTTAGACATGCATAAAGTCCAGACTAGTAAAATATAAAAGTGACCACTATATTCTTAGCATATTTAGATATTGTGTCCCTTTTTGTTGGTAAAACAAATTCTCTACTATATAAAAATTTGGATAACAAAAACATTTGTGTGACAACTGGGCATTGACTATTCTCCTTTCCCGTGGCAATGATGACATGTAAATAAGCTCAGCTAAGACTAAAAAATTTCCTTCCGTTAAGATTCGAACTCAAAACCTCAATTAAATAAATTTAACCAATTGTCCAACCAAGCTACATGATGCAATTATAAATAAAACAATATAAATTTTATTTATTCAAGCTTCTCCATTTAAACCAAAACAAAGAAAAGATAAATAAGCTGGTAAGTAAGTTTTGTCTAGTATTGATTTATAGAGAGGGAGGGAGGGAGGGAGGGAGGGAGGGAGGGGTTGAGTTTATTTTGATAATCATAAGATTTTTTTAAAAAAATTAATTGCATTTATTGAATACTATAATGAACTGTATATTTTGATATTTTGAACTTTCTTAACATACTAAAACAAGAGACTCATCAACCAAATCTATATTTATCAAATTTATTTATTGATTAGGAATTATAATAATAATATGTATTTTCATTGACACAAAGAATTTCTTAAGACTAAAGGTGATATATAGCTAGAGGCCTATAGAAAAAAAATTCTCATATTCTGTCTTAATTCAAGTGCTTCAAAATTTTATATATTAAGTTGTAGTATTATAATGCAACTTTTAACTTATTTACTAGTTTAATTTATACTTTTTATTCATCAAGTCAAAGAATACTATTTGACGCACCTTTATTAAAATATCATAATTATTATAAAAATAAAGTGCTATTTTTTGGCCAAATAAAGTTAAAAATATTTACTTAAAATATCTAATATTAACTTTTTCTTTTTTAATTACAATAAAAATGTTAATTGGACATTCTCAATTTATAATGGAGAAACTTGTATTAATAAAATTTATGTTGTCTTATTTATAATTATATCATCTAGGTTAGTTGGATAGTTATTTACAATTATGAGGTTGAGGTTTTGAATTCAAATCTTGACATAGTCTTAGTTTGGCTTACTTTACATGTCATTGATAGTCAATGTCCAACTGTCACATAAAGATTTAATATACTAAGAGTAGTGCCTTACTTTTACATGTCATCGATAGTCAATGTCCAACCTGAAAGTAGTATGCACACAAGCCAATCATGTTTGATGATAAAGCATATACTTTGTAACAATCTTATTCATTTATTAATAAAAAGTATTAATTTATTAAAGGCTTTTAAATTATCTACATGATGCTGTTTTATAATATGTGATAAACCCATAGTTTTAAGAAATGCTTTTAGAATAATGATGATGATCATTCTAATGAGGTCTAAATTCTTAGAAAGCTTAAAACTAAAATAGTTCTCAATCGTTGGATTACTAAATTGGGGATTAGTGAATCCGGATAGATTGGAACATACGTTGCTTGCTCATTGGATGAGGATGATTGATCTCATGATCATTTGTGTGGAGACACTAAAGCAAGTATGTAGGTGCTTATTAGAGAATAAGTTCACTGAACGTGACTCGCTAAGGAATACCTAATGGAGTTTTACTTGCATGTCAATAGGAATTCCTGTAGTGATAGTAGTACAAGTGATCCTTGGACTTGAGATCATCATAGTATCTTGTGTATGATGAGTTATACTTTGACTTATTCCTTAAGACCCTTAGGGTATATCAAAGGGTATGCTTGGGTATAATAAGTTGTACATGGAGATAATGTATGATCAATAAAGAATCTACCACTTCTAGTAAAAGAAGAGAAATGTCCTATGTGATTCGATAAATGACAACCCAGTAGTCCTTGGCCAAGGCAGAATGAAATTAGAAAGGAGTTTCTAATTTACATTATTTAGAGTTGTGCATTTAAGAGTCGAAATACATATAATTAAATAAAATAAGACTTGACAGAAAATCCATGTCTTATTTTTAATTGGGACATTGTATGGTGGAAGGATTGAATTGTACGGTAACTATTTACTCAAAGGTTCTTTTATGATTAATGTTGAAATCTATATTATCTGGAAAGTCGTTGATCGCTAGGGAGACTTATCCCTATTGTAGAATAAATATTATTTATTTAAATAAATTATTAGTTTAATTTATTTATTTAAATAAGATTAGAATTGTTCTAATTGATTTATTCACAACCGGTTTAATATGGAGAACCTAAAGGGTCACACCATAAAAGGAAGAATAATTATTTAAGAAGTTAATGGCATAATCGTAATAATATGTTAAGTATATTTAATTTAATCTATGGTGATAGAATAAATTAAATAGCTTAATATTTATTATTTAATATTTTAGAAATATTAAATATAAATTAATAAGAGGAGTCTTATTAATATTATTACAATTATTATTATTTTAATTTCTAAAAGAGTTTAGGAATTAATTTAATATAAGTACTCTCATTTATTCCTAATAGGATTAGGAGGAAAAATTAGTTAAAGGAGTTTAATTAATTATCCCTAATAAGATTAGGGAGCTTAATTAATTAAAAAAATTTAATTAATTAAATAAAACCCAATTCCTTAATCGTTAAGGAGGGTTGCCTACATCTATAAATAAGAGGAGTCTTATTATGGGTGAAGAGGTTGTTGACTTTTACAACATACGTAATTCCAATAGTTGAGAGAGTACGTCTTTTCTATAGAGATTGAAAACTAGGGTTTTGCCAAATACCCTTCTTCTTGAATCTTTATTCTTCCTTGGTGGATCACCTCTAAAGGCCAAACACTTGGGTGGCTAACGTTGATCAAAGGAAGGAACCAAACCCGGTGGATTCAAGTTGAACGCGAAAAGGATTGGAGGAGAACTTGTACCTGAGGAAGGTCGGATCTTCAAGGGTATGGTTCTTGTTCTTTCTTTTTCGTCTAATTAATAATTACGCATAAAGGGTGATCCGGGTTTATGGTTTATAAAATTTTAAAACTCTGATTTTACACGTTTCCGCTAATTTGTGCAATTTGATTGCGTTCATGAATATTATAAACCTAACACAACCGTCACATAAAGGTTTAATATATTAAAGGGTTGTTTGATAAAAACTGAATGAATCTGAATGAGCTGAATCTGAATGAAAAAAATTATTTGATAATTGATATATCTGAAATATCTGAATAATAGTATTTTACTATTTTACCCCTCTAAACTATGCTGAACAAGTATATAATTTTGTCTGGACGTATTTAAAAAAAGTAAATACAATATTCATTGTACAACAAATAAAAATAGATAATTCAAACAAAGTATTGAATAATTTAAACAATTTTAACCCAAGTTTCATAGAAAATAAGAAATGTAACAAGTTAAACAAATATGTCAACATAATAATAAACTTAATAAAATTATATTAATTTCAGTGAGTCACTTTATAGTTCATGAGCAATTTGGTCACGTAGATTGTTCATATATTGTACGCCTTGATGGCCCCATTGCACTACATCTTCATCTCCATCAATTGTGGTAGCTTGATCATACTGAGCAAATAACTCATCCTCAATATTCTCTTTTCTTATAAAATTGTGAAGAACAAAGCAAGCAATAACTACATCTCTTTGCACTGAAAAAGGATAAGGAGTCATCTGCTTCAATATTGGGAATCTTGCTTTTAATACACCATAGGCACGCTCAATAATATTTTTGAGTTGGGCATGAGCATGGTTAAACTTTTCTTTTCTATTTAAGGCACGTCAACGTCAAAAATCTGCTAGCCAGTACCTTGTGTTGCGATATGGAGATAAAAAGCCTTGAGTGTTTGTATATGCAGCATCACAAAGATAATATTTATCTACAATTATAAAAATAAAATTTAACCCAAGTTATTAAAATAAATAATCAAATATGATAATCAAATAAAAAATTGTAATACATACTTTGAGGGGGAAATGGAAAGCCGGAACTAGGATCGAAGACAACTTCTATTAATACTCTTGAATCATGTACTATTCCTTCCCATCCAGCCCAAACAAATGTGAATATCATATTTGTTGGAAGAATGCATATTTTGATTTGATGTTTAAAGTTAATGCTCATGATTATATGTAAAGTTCTTCAAGGAATATATGTACAAGGACTTAGTGATAGATCAAATTTGTTAGGTTGATCTCAGGTTTTAATAGTCATCATTCTATAAACGAATGTATAGATAAAGAGATCAAAGATGTTAGGTTAATCTATGACTTGAAAGGAATAGATAGGCCTTGAAAAGAATCGCAGTCTATCGAGATGATCAACAGATTGCAGAAGCTAAGGCAAGATCGTAGAGCTTAGAAGATCGTAGTGTATCTGCCTTGAAGGGCCTCTCCAGAAATCGAAGAGTGGTCCAAACGTTTGCTAAAGCTAACTCAGAGATCGTAGTGTGATTTCAGAAACGTAGAGTCTGCAAGACAAGCAAGTGAAGATCGTAGTGTAAAAAGATCGTAGTGTGCAAATCATTGGGAGAGATCGTAGTGTTCTCTTCAGACCAAGCACTAATGTGATAAGACACCACAATATGGATTGAAGAGTATCATCTGCCTTGTGTCAGAAGCATCGAGCCCTACTTTTGTTTGAAGACAAATTCTAACAAAAGTGGAATGGGTTTGAAACGTTGAAGTCCTCACCAGTCCCAACGGTACAAAAGATATCCTTAGTATTCAACAAAAGGAATGTATTCAAGAAGCTAAGGAAAGGACCATAGGATAAAGGAAAAACACCTTTTCAGGTGTTAGGTGAGAAAGCAGTCTGCCGTGTCAGTGGGCCAGGATGCAATTCAGAAGGTGCAGAAAAGTCTCCATCAAAGTTCAGAAATGTCAAACGCATTTAATGCTTCAACAAATGGCTTCAACGGATAGATTTCAAGGATCACATATATGGAGAACATATGTGACGCCCCCAAATTCAGACCTCCACTTGGTCACTCGAATTCGGTTCATCACGTTCTCATGGTAAGACCATAATAACTAAAATAACGCACGTACAACGAAAAATCTACTTTAGAATAATATACAATGATTTATTATAATTATTCCCCCAAGTCTTGCAACCTACAGTACTTAATAGATTACATAATAGTATCGAATAAAGACCTATTACATAATTCTACTTAAGTTTAAACATAGTCCACAAACAGTTTTAGTCGTAACATAATAACTTTAAATATAAAAATGACAAGCTAGTCGGTAGCCTTGCCATTTCCTTTGTCTGCTCTAGAGACACCTCCCTATTCTCCCTTAACTGAAAGGTTTTAAATAAACAAGGATTAGCACAAATTGCCCAGCAAGTAATATACAACAAGGGTGCAGGATATAATATCAAAAGATTTGAAATATCGAAGGGTTATTTCTCGGATAGTTCAAAGTGTCAGAATAACATCATGAATAAGGGATATAACAATTCAATATAAATCAACAGATATATATGAATTCAACGGCTAACAATGTGTCCAACTGGATAAACAATTTATACTGAGCAGTCACTAAGGACTATGGAACTTCCACTAGAGTTACCAATATTAAACTGATAACCAAAAATATCAAGTACTATAAATGATCAGTCTATAATACTTTACGTTATGCATAACACCACAATAATATTTATTCATGTGTTGGGGTTTTCAACAACATACACTCCCCTTACCAAAAGGGTTGTCCAACTTAGTTTTCAAGATTCCCGCACCAATCAATTAGTTTGGACAGTGTTATTATAAACATGAATATAGTCTAGCCAAATCAAATGGCATCGACTCTTTCACAATATTCAAGGACAATACCAATTTCAACATGAATAATAGCTTTCACAAGGGTTTAATAAAGTAATCTAACTTGTATTCAAAAGGCTAAGCTTATGGTATAATGCAATGATATTGCACAACAATAATAATAGGGTTCGGATACGTGCTCAATAAAAGTAAGGTTCAAGAAAACTTGCTCAATAATAATTAGAGTAAGTTTAGGGAACTTGCCTTAAGCGTAGTTTATCCACGTTAATAAATCAACACTTTTGAATCCTATTTATAACGCATTATATGTTCAAGATGTTAATTAGCTAACACAGTCTTTAATCAAGCTTGACACGATACAAGTATGCACATATGGTACAAAATCAGTTTATAAGTAATCATGAACCAAACACTTAGTCATTTTATAAACAAATCAAGAATGCTCAAGGTTAGGACCTCCTCTACTCATGGACTTTTCATTTCAATGCAACACCAACTTATCAACTAAGCATCACACATATATATGTATATCAGTAGGTTTTAGATCACATTTAGCATCATAAGTATCATGTAAGTTACTGTCCAAAAGATCAGAAGTCATTTTTTAGGATTCCAGACTAGCGCAGCTGCGCCATGGCTAGGCCTAGGACCGGCGCAGCTGCGCCGTCCCTTGACCCTGCCAAGACTCAGCTGCTGCCTTATGGGTTCTGTCCGGTCTCGAATGCACACTCATACTTAATGTATTTTGACATGTTAAAGGCTTTCACATGCTTCTTAGATCAATCTAGGCCCTTTCTTGCATATCATGGTTCTAAGTTCGATCATTTCAACAAATTAAGGTCATGAAACCACAAAGTCTAGCATGCTTGCTTTCTAAATCATACAAGTTAGTTACAACACTCATATTTTACATGCTTGTGTGTATTCGTAACACATACGTGAAACTAATCACCGCTGTAGTTGAAAATATGCTTTGTTCGGGCTTTTCTTGAAATATAACATACAAGTATTGTATATCCATGGTTATACTACATGAGTTAGTCTAAGAGAGTCATTAAATATGATCACAAATGTCAGATTCTAGTTCTCAAGGTAACATGATAATATTCCTATTCAAAGGTCATATTTTCATTTGTAAAGTATACAACATGTTCATGCTTCTTTGATAATCACTTAAGCATAAGCTAAAGGTTTATTCATGCATGTCTAAGTCACATTAACATGCTTTGCAAAGTAAGAATATACCACATATAGAAATCATACAATTTAGCATACTAGGCTAAGTCTTTCCTTGAAAATATTCCTAACATAAGGCTTAACAAGTTTTATCATGCTCAACGGACCATGTACACTACAACATGCTCATCTATGTGCAAAATCAGTCATGCATAGCTCGCTAGGTTCACAATTTATAGAACATGATCTTTAGCATAGTTGGTTTTCAAAACTTAAGGTTTAAATTGAGATTTAAACCATATGTCTCCATTAATCATGCAAGTCTATGAAAACATGCTCACATTAGGTCAACATATCCAAATATACATCATACACATGTTCATATGTTAGCTTAAGTCAAAACAACTAGCTACTCATGATCAGATTTGAAAACAGATTGCTCAACTGAGTTTAGCAACCGGCGCAGCTATGCTGCGCCTCAAAACAAATGTGGCGCAGCTGCGCCGTGCCTGGTTTAGGCGCAGAACAGTCTGCTTCGCCAACTGACTAGCCAAATCCCAAAATTTATTCACCAATTGGGTTTTAAACACTTATAAACCAATTGCAACAAGCTTATGCGATCATATAACATCTATATGGACATTACCCAGCCTCATTAACATACAATTCCGTGAATTCAAGAATTTGAATTTCAAGACCAAAACTCCATTTTTACAGAGAATGAAAATGGTAACAAGGAAAAGAGTTTATACCTCTGCAATGTGATGAAGACTTGCTCCAAATGAACTTCTAAGCTCTAGCACACTTGTATGCTCTCAATCTCTCACTTAACAAATTATCAGACAATTCAAGCAACATAGATAATGAAGAGAAGTGTCCAATTTATAGAGAATTCTTTGACCGTGCCAAGCCATAGTCCAAGAAATCAAACTCATGGGTTGAGGGATTGCATGATGTATAAGAAGGAGTTGGTAATTAGTTTTTGGATTTCATCATGAGTACCACTCCCCCCCATGATCATGCCTAGCAAGCTTGGAAGAAAATATGAAAAACATAGGCCTTAGCCTTTATGAAATACACATGAATGGGAAATGAGAGTAAAATAGGACTATTAATTTGGGTCAAACAAATTAACTAGCATTCTTGTATACTCCTACACATTCACACTCTTATGTTATATTTTTTTAATGCACATCTCAACCATATATTATAATTAAATATCATACTTAATAATTAAGTTTTCAATGTAGTAGATAGAATATGGAAATGTAATATACATATAATCTATGTACATTTTATCACACTGGTATACTTTAATAGTTCATGGTATATAATTTCCATACATGCCCATATACATATTGGCACATAGATAATATATTTATAACACATAGTTTCAATATGTTTAATTACAATGTCCAAACAATATAGTTTTATAAGACTTAATATATACAGCCACATAAATGTCACACTGCACCATATAGCTATTTTTGTATTATTGTTCACATGCACATAACTATCAATATAATATTATTATATTACTAACTTACTCACTTATGTTCAATAAATTAACCATGCACTTCCTTAATTAATTAACATCAATATTAATTAATCCACCCATTTATGGGTTTTTCATAATCATTACTTGTCTATATAATAATCACTTATTATTAATAATTACCAAAAAATTAATATTCCACCACAACCATTATCAATTAAATAATAATTAATAATCACATATTAACCGACCTTATTAACATCAATTAAAAATCCATAAATATACTACAACAACACTTAATAATTAATATTACTTAATTGCTCATCTCATAATTTCTTCGCCGCTTATCATTACTATTTGAATTTCCATCACCATGCCACACAAGGCTTTCAACGAGTTTACCACAAACTCCACGTATTCTCAATTATTCATTTATTAATATGATTGAGTTATCTCATTTCATAATACGAAATTGTTTATATTCAAATAAATATTTATTTTCATTAATATATTTATTTAATAATATGCGAAAATTCTCGGGTATTACAACATATGCAGATGAGAGATCAATGAAAGCAAAACAAGCATTGAACAAAAACGCACAAGAATACTCAACGCTCAATTCTACGATCTGAGAAAAAGAGAAAGCTTGCTCAGCTACTCAGTTCTTTCGAACAAGTGCTTAACTGCAACTGAGTAGCAATCACGAACTCAACAACTACCAATCAACTGAAGTAAGAATTCCAAGTCAGAAGCACTTGAAGAGTTCTAAGTGAACTGTGAAGAACCAAGTCTGCTGGACTTGAAGAGTTCAAGAGTGAACTAAGAAGTGCTTAGAATGCTGGTCTAGAAGGAATCTGCGAGATTCAGAAAGTGTAAAAAACATCCTTAGTGGATTTTCTACTCGAGGAGTAGAAGAGTGGACTAGGAGCTTTAAGTGCTCTGAACCACTTAAAAACAACTGTGTCTATTTCATTCTTGCTATAATTGCTATAACTGCTATAACTGTTATAACTGTCTCACTCTCATTAACTCTATCTAAAAGGGAGTTCAAAGAAACCTTAATTCCGTTGTGTTTTAATTACTATCAAAACTAACTGAATAAAACGAAATTTTTTTTAAATATCTATTCAACATCCCCTTCTAGATAACTATTGTGCCTCCGGGAACTAACAATATTGAAGTCACAAATTCCTAATACATTTTGATAACATTCACCCCTTCCTCGTCCTCTATAGCGAGCTTGTTGATTGACAGGAATAGCTGCATGTACAAGTGTGCCCTCTAGTGCACCAATCGCTCCCTACATTGAATGACTATATTTATGTTATCCACATATTCGTAAATATATATTTGTGTCTTCTAGATAACTATTGTGCCTCCGGGAACTAAAAATTAGTATCAGAGCAGGTTCTATAATATAGCCTACAAAGCTTGAGTAGATCCAATGGCACACTTACTAAGCGAATCATAGACTAGAGGAGGCAGCAAGCCACTTATGTGCAACAAAGATAAATTCGCTAACTGGAAGGTTAGGATGCAAGCTTACATGGATTCAATAGATGAAGATCTATTTGAAACTTTTCAGAATGGGCCCTATGTTTCTACAAAGCTTGCACCAACTACAGACGACCCAAACAGAATACAGATAAAGGTCAAAGGAGAATGGACAGAAAATGAGAAGAGAGTTATCCAGCTCGATAAAAAGGCCAAGAACATCTTATTCTAATCCTTAGAAGATGATCTTTTTGAAAACGTGGTCAACAACAAAATAGCAAAGGAGGTTTGGGAAGCATTACTCATCATGCACGAAGGAACAAAAGAAGTCAGAGAAAATAAATAATCTCTCTTGACTCAGTAATATGAGATGTTTGCTCACGTTCAAGGAGAGAACGTCACTGCCACCTATGAGAGATTCAATGTTCTGCTCAACTCTCTACGAGCCTATGAAAAGATCTATCCAAACAAAGATCTAATCATAAAGTTCATGAGAGCCTTACCAAGCAAGTGGGATGCCAAAACCACTGCCATTAGAGAGTCAAAGAATCTACATGAAATGACTATTCAACAGCTATATGGAAACCTTCTCATATACGAACTGGAGTTGACTCAACGAGCAGAAACCTTGTCTGAAGGAAGAAAGAATGATAAAAGTGTTGCTCTCAAAGCAACTGAAAACACCTCCAAAGTCAACACTGAAGTTTATTCTGACTACGATGAAGATGATGATGAGTACTTTGCAATGCTGGTGAAGAAACTCAGAAGGTTCATGCGACAAGGCAAAACCAGCAAGCCAAAGAAATTCAGCAACTACAACAGCTAGGAGCAAATGAATGACCTATGCTACAATTGCAAGAAACCTAGCCACTTCATTGCTAACTGTAACAAACCGCTCAGAGAAGAACTCAAGAAGAAATCACATTCAAAGAAGGAATACAAAGGCAACAAAAGGCCTCAGAAGAAAGACAAAGGCCTTGTAGCTGGAGGATCGTGGAGTGACTCAGACAATAACTCAACTCCGGAATCTAGAGATGATGAAGATCCTCAAATGGCAAATCTTTGCCTGATGACCAAAAATGCAAGGGACAAACAGAACTCCAACATACATGAAGTAAGTATCAATGAGATATTTGACTTCAACTCTCCTGATGTAGTTATTGATGACTTAAGAACTGCACTGCATGGTATAACATCTGATCTGCATCAATACATGAAGTGGTTTAGAGTTCTGACTAAGGACTATTCACTTCTTCAAAATGAGAAAGAAAAGGTTCAAAAAACTGGAAACAACCCTTCTAAGTACTGATTCTCTCTCCAAGTTTGAAGCTGAGAATAAGCTCTTAAAACAAACAAATGAGCTCAATGCGAAAAGGGAGTCAAGTCTAACCTCTAAAATTGAGGATCTAGAAAAGACAATCTCTACATGGAATAAATCCTTTTCATCCATGGACTCCCTAATCTTTAGCCAGAGAAGTGTCTCTGACAGAACAGGGTTAGGCTTTGGAGAATCTACCTCAGAGCCATGTGTGGAAAACGTAAAGTAAATTAGCACTAGTAATGCCTCAAGTTTTAGTAGAGGCATTATATTTATGAAATCCTCACAGAAGGATGAGCCTGTCAAACCCTGCTCTACTAGTTCAATCCATATTTCTAGAAAAAAGGGATCTCATGCCGGTCTAGGTTTTAGAAAAGAGAAGAGTAACCCAACCACTACTCACTAACCTCGAAGGATCGTAGAGTCTAGTAAGATCATCTCTACGAACCAACTGGTGATAAGTGGATTTTATACGTACTTAATGGATACCAATTTACGCGAATTATGCCCATCTCAAGTACATTTCAGTCTATTTTAGTTGCATTTCATACTATTTTGCATTGCATGTACTTAAAACTCCTTTTGGTGAATAAGTGTAGGAATCAACCTAATTTGGTGATATTAGAGGGCACGAGGCTGAAGGATGCGTGAAGGTGAGGCACAAGCGGAGATATGCATGGCATGAAGGTATAATGGAGCAAGGAGATCAAACATGAAAGGAATGAGCAGCAGGACAAAGCGACAGCAGCAGCAACATTGCAGAACCAGAACCAGAATCCACAGACTGTGAGCCGCGTGGCGTACTAGGCCTGAGGGCGCGCGCTCGCGTGAAAGACCGGCTGGACATCCTGACTTACTTTAAGTCTCGCACCCGCTCGAGGATCATACTAGAGGGGCGCGCGGCCGCGCGCGATGCTGAAGCTGTTTATTTGTTTTATTTTAATTTTTAATTAAATAAGTTGTAATGGGTTTTAAATGATATCTGACTGGTGTCAGACATAACTTTCGGTACACTTGAATAATTTTGGACGTATTTTTCAAAGGGTAACTAGGGTTTACACGTGAGAGAGATTCCAACGTAGAACGAAGCCGAAACGCCTATTCTTCCAATTCTTCTCGGGATTCTCCATCATTGTGGATTATTAATATTATTATTTTTTTCTAGATTTATATAAGGATTTGAACGTAGACATTGATTTGCAATCTACAATTGGGTTTGATCGTTCTATCTTTCATCTTTCAATTGTTTGTTTGATAATCATGTTTAGCATTGATCCCATAATGGCTTTTGGTTCAGTCATGAACTAAACTCCATTATGAGATTCTAATGGATTTTAATATGTAGTTTGGTTACATGCTTGAATGTTAGGGCTGTTTTGCATATCATATGGGATTTCTATCATGATTGTTTTACATATATGAATGCTTGATCACCATTCGTTTCAGTACTTGAATAATTTTGGACGTATTTTTTGAAGGGTAACTAGGGTTTACACGTGAGAGAGATTCCAATGTAGAACGAAGCCGAAACGCCTATTCTTCCAATTCTTCTCTGGATTCACCATCATTGTGGATTATTAATATTGTTTTTTTCTAGATTTATATAAGGATTTGAACGTAGACATTGGTTTGCAATCTAAAATTGGGTTTGATCGTTCTATCTTTCATCTTTCAATTGTTTATTTGATAATCATGTTTAGCGTTGATCCCATAATGGCTTTTGTTTCAGTCATGAACTAAACTCCATTATGGGATTCTAACGGATTTTAATATGTAGTTTTGTTGCATGCTTGAATGCTAGGGCTGTTTTGCATATCATATGGGATTTCTATCATGATTGTTTTACATATATGAATACTTGATCACCATTCATTTCAGTACTTGAATAATTTTGAACGTATTTTTTGAAGGGTAACTAGGGTTTACACGTGAGAGAGATTCCAACGTAGAACGAAGTCGAAACGCCCATTCTTCCAATTTTTCTCGGGATTCTCCATCATTGTGGATTATTAATATTGTTTTTTTCTTCTGGATTTATATAAGGATTTGAACGTAGACATTGGTTTGCAATCTACAATTGGGTTTGATCGTTCTATATTTCATCTTTCAATTGTTTGTTTAATAATCATGTTTAGCGTTGATCCCATAATGGCTTTTGGTTCAGTCATAAACTAAACTCCATTATCGAATTCTAACAGATTTTAATATGTAGTTTGGTTGCATGCTTGAATGCTAGGGCTGTTTAAATATCATATGGGATTTCTATCATGATTGTTATATATATATGAATGCTTGATCATCATTCGTTTCAGTACTTGTATGGAATTGACAATGAACATGCGAGTATGGACTGTAATCATGATAGCATACGAATATGGGGCTGTTTTATATGGCTTGCGTATTTTGTGAACCAGATAGACATATATTGTTTCACTGTATGAGTTAGAGTAAGGGCTTGTGCTTAAATTCAGTATAATTTCAATTTCACATAGACATATAGTGATTTTGGTTGTATTGATGATTACATGGAGTCTATCATCTGTGGATGCTGTGTAAGTAGGTTATAGTGCATTAAAAAATGGCTATAGCTCTGTTAGTGCTCTTGGCTACTTTCTTTTGATATGTGAACACTTCTTGCATGATATTGGCGATTAGATGAAATATTAAATGAAGTTAGGATCCCATTATTTTCAGATTTGATTTATTCCAGTAGTATTCTTATTTTTAGTTGTTATTCACAATTAGATTAATTCATCAATTATAGTTATTAGTCTAGGCATATGAATACAATGGTTTAATTGATGCATAATAGTTTGAATTTGACAACTTTCTCTATGGGATCGATACTCTACTTACTTTGTATTACTTGTTGACGAATGTATGCTTGCATGAGTTAGAGCTCTTTTGTCGTAACTGAAAAAGAGGCAACAAGTTTTTGGCACCGCTGCCGGGGAAAGGCGTTTAGTTTAAATAATTATCATCAATTTTAAGCTATTTTGTATGACTTAGACATAGCTATTCTTATCTCATTTCTATTTTTGTTTTATTTGTGATTTCAGGTACTTGTAGATTTTTATGCACACAAGATCTTCCAATTCCGAATTAACACCAGCGCAGGATAACATTAACGGGAGAGGTTGGAAAGCAAGTGTGCGGAGAAATTTACAAGCTCAGTTAGAAAGTACAACATTTAGCATGGCAGGAGAACAAATGATTGAGCAAAGAGAAGAGCATCGGGCTTTACGAGAATATTCCATGTCGAATATAAACGGGCTACAGTCTAGCATAGTCAGACCGGCGATAGCAGCCAACACCTTTGAGATTAAACATGGCACTATTCAGATGGTGCAGAACTCGGTTCAGTTTGGGGGTGCTGCCACGGATGATCCAAATGAACACTTAATGAGCTTCATCGAGATTTGTGATACATTCTGATATAACGGTGTGACGGAGGATGCTATCAGACTGTGGTTGTTCCCATTCTCATTGAGGGATAAGACGAGGAGTTGACTTCATTCTTTGCCATCAGGGTCAATCACTACATGGGAGGACTTAGTACAGAAATTCTTAGCCAAGTTCTTCCCAATGGCTAAGACTGCAAGGATGAGGACAGCTATATGTCAGTTTAAGCAACAACAGGGAGAGTCCTTATATGAAGCATGGGAGAGATACAAAGAGATGCTAAGGAAGTGTCTGCATAACGGTATGCCAGATTGGATGGTGATCAACACCTTTTACAACGGATTGGGATGGCAGTCGAGACCGATTGTAGATGCAGCTGTTGGAGGGGCATTATGGGCAAAAAGCTATGATGAGGCCTATACCCTTATTGAGACTATGGTAGCTAATGATTTCCAGAATCCTACATCATGGATGCCATAGCCCATGGTAGTAGGTGTGTTGGAAGTAGATGCTATTACGCGATTGTCGGTACAGATGGAAGCTATGGCAAAGAAGATAGACACTTTGGCAGAAAGTAGGACGAAAATAGTTGCCTTCGTTTATGAAATTTGTGCGGGGTCACACTCCACAGATCAATGTGCCATCAGCTCGGAGTCGGTGCAGTATGTGAGCAACTACAGGAAAGACCAAGGTTAATTTCAGAGCACATACCACCCCAACAACCGAAATCACCTAAACTTTAGATAGTCGAATAACCAAGGAAATCAGCAGAATCAATTTCAGCTAAACCAACAGTTTAAGCCACAGTCATCTCAGCCACAGTTTTCATCCAAACCACCATTTCTACCGGGATTTTCTCAACAACAACAACATCATGCTCCAGCTGCCACACAGCCAGAAAAGAAATCCAAAATGGAGGAAATGATGTTGAAATACATGGCAAACACGGAGGTTATGATCAAGAGCCAAGCAGTGGCTATTAAGAATTTGGAAACTCAGATGGGGCAGATGGCAAGTATGCTTAACAACAGGCCCCAAGGTTCCTTGCCAAGTAACACAGAGGCAAATCCTAGAAGAGACGGGAAGGAGCAATTTCAAGCGATCACATTGAGATCTGGGAAAGATTTGACAGGTACTGCAAGTCGCGTGCCTACGCATGAGTTACAAAGGGAAGCCGCGCGGCTGCGCGAGACAGAGCAGGTCACTGAAGAGAAGGAAAATCTGGAAAATTTTGAGGTGCAAAAGGGAGAAAAAGTTAACACAGGTTCAGAGGAAAAGCCTAAGAGTTCAGTGCCACCAATTCACCCTCAAGTACCGTATCCGTAAAGATTAACTAAGCAGAGGGAGGATAAACAGTTTAGCAAGTTCTTGGAGGTTTTCAAAAATCTGCAGATCAACATACCGTTCGCCGAGGCATTGGAACAAATGCCAAGCTACGCAAAGTTAATGAAGGGTATATTGTCAAGGAAGAGAAGACTAGAGGAGTTTGAGACGGTAGCCTTGACAGAGGAATGCAGTGCAGTGCTTCAGCAGAAATCACCTCCAAAGCTGAAGGATCCGGGCAGCTTCACAATTTTGTACACAATTGGAAAGATGAACTTCAGTAAGTGTTTATGTGATCTTGGGGCAAACATAAATTTGATGCCCTTGTCAGTATTTAACCAGTTGGGATTGCCGGCTCCAAAGCCGACAAACATATCATTATAGCTAGCTGATAGATCCATCACGTATCCACGGGGAATTGTTGAAGATGTGTTGGTTAAGGTGGACAAGTTTATTTTCCCGGCTGACTTCATTATCTTAGACTACGAGGAAGACAAAAGCATACCAATAATATTGGGGAGACCATTCTTAGCCAAAGCAGGATTTCGATAGATGTCCCAAAAGGTGAACTCACTATGCGTGTTCAGGATCAGGAGGTCGCCTTCAACGTCTTTAAAGCAATAAAGTTACCAACGGATGAAGAAGAATGCTTCCTGGTTGACTTGGTAGATTGGGGACTAAAGGATGAGGTACAGAAACCGAGGAATTATAGACCGTTGAGGTGTGTAGGGTAAAAATTCAGAGTTAAAGGTAGAGCCATTGATGAAAGCTGAAGTCATCAAATTTCGGGGTTCGGAGGACAATAAGGAAGGCACCTCAATTCTTGATGTGACGTGAGATTCAGAGACAGTCAAGCTAATTGACTATAAGTTAGCGCTGGATGGGAGGCAACCCATTATTTCTACCTCATATTACTTTTTAGTTATTCATTTTAGATTATTTTAGTTAGTGATATCTAATTCATTTTTAATAGGATATCAGATTTTCATGCTTGAATGTGTCACAAGAATTGCTTTGTGAATATTTGTAAGATGCTAGCATTATGTGGCCACTAATTCATGCCTTAACAATGTGCATTAATGTCTATGCAGGAACCATCATTGGAATGCATCACTGATAGGCATAGTAGAATTAAACTTTAGCATTGCAGATATCAGGGTCGCGCAGCCTATGCAGTACAAACTCGGGCGCCCAGCCCAGTACAAACTCGCGCGGCCGCACGTGACACCAGATTAAGACAGATCTGAACATTTTAAAAAGAGTTGTGGACCATTTGGACTCTCATTGGGAATAACAACAGACGCAAAATTCTCTCACTCTCCATTACTCATGTCTTTATTTCTCTATCAGTTACAAATTGAAATCGTACATCTCTCAATCACATCTCCACGATTCTCTCCACGTTCAAGGCTCATACCCACGCTCTCATCCACGGTTATAAAGCTAGGGTTTCTGATTGGGTTGGCAGAAGCAAGTTTGAAGGTTATCACATAACAAATTCTCATTCACTCTCAGTAATTTAATCTGCATTCTTGCTCAAATATCTGCAAATGGGTCCTAAGAGAGCACGACCATCTTCCTCTTCCTCATCCTCCTCCGGCAGTCACGGGGAGGACATTGTCGACCACAACAAGTTCCTGTGTCTAGAAGCCCGGCAGGAGTACTACCGAATCGTAGCAAAAATATTTATCAAGGAAAGAGGATTCAAACCAGAAGGCCAGGATGTATAGCTTTGTACCATGATCCAGGAATGAGGCTGGGGTGGACTGACTGCCTCTCCCATGCCCATTTCGATGAGCATAGTCTGAGAGTTTTACGCTAATGCCAAAGTCACCATGAACGATACTTCTATGGTTCGAGGTGTTGAGATAGACTACAGACCCTCTGCCATCAGAACAATTTTTAGACTCACCGCGACACCACCTTGAGGGGCTACCAATTGGATCACAGGGGCACATTTAGAAACAGACTTGGAGCTTGTTATTGCAGAATTGTGCATACCGGGCATGAAGTGGACTTACAAAGTCGGTACGACCCAGCCTCGCATATTCCCAGCAGTTGCGCTGAATTGATATGCCAAGGCATGGAATTTGTTCATTTGTGCTAAGTTATTTCCTTCATCGCATCAGCATGAGATCACAGCGGAAAGGGCCATAATTCTGTGGGGCATAATTACTGGCGAGTATATTGACGTGGGTTATTTGATTCATCAAAACATTGTGAAGTATTTGAAGGGAAGTACCACTGGGAGCATTCCACATGCATCAGTGGTAGCCATGTTATGTTCTCATTAGGGGTGCAACTGGGGCAATGAACAAATGCAATACCCGAGCCAAGATATAACTCATGCCACCATTGCAAAATTTGAGGACTGGGCAGGTGGTGAGACACACCCGTGCGGACGAGGATTCATTCTCTGGCCCACATTTCTAGAGCCATCCTAGCAGCCCCCTCAAACCGATGAGGCAGGTCCCTCGACACGACCCCGAGCATACACTGTTCCTAGCGATCGACAGCTCCGAAGGTTGGAGCAAAAAGTCGATGCCATGATTGATAATTTTGGAAAGTTTGATATGGGACTCATGAGGGCCTTGGCCGAGGCGTTTGCACAATAAGGAACAATGCTCGAGTGGCCTCATTTCGGTACAACAGTGCCTTATCCACCACCAAATTCACCACCCGAGGAGGGTGGGCAAGCCGATCATTAGGGGAGTTTTTTGTACCCTTTACCTTCATTCAATGGAGCATTGAATATTATAAGTTTGGGGGTATTGGGGAGTAGTATAGTAGCATGTAGTTAGTTTTTGCATGCTTAGTGAAAATGTTGCATGTCTAGTTTAATAATTTAGTTGTTTTTGGTGTTATTGTTTTATGGATAGAATTTTTTTGTTTCAGTTAATTTGCATGTCTCACAAAATTCTTGCTTTATAGAAATTCTTGCCTATCCAATGATGATAGTGAATTGTGAAGGATTTTAGATTATATTGGATAACATAAACGTAGTTATAATGTTTTACACGATGGAATTCATGTTGCTGTTTAAATGCTTTCGGTTTACACGGATGTGTTCACAACCACTTGCAGGTATAAGAATTATGTGTTGCATTGCTTGTTAGAAAATGTAGTTTTAAAAAGAGAAAAATGTGGAACATGCATGTAGACTTGACAAACATTGACATTCAAACTTTAGGTAAACATGGGTATGCTATGTATTAAAAAAATGAATAGCGATAACGTGGCTAGTCTTATTTCGGGGCCGTGGCTACTTGAGTAAGTACGCCCGAGGGGATTGTCTCTACACCTAGCGCCCTAAGGTTTTTCATGATCTGGGAGTCATTGGTTGAAAGCTCGCTAAGGGATAATAGTGTGCCTAATGGATTAAGACATTGCACAGTCATGTGAAAAAAAAGAAGAAGAGAAAAAGAGCAAAAGAGCAAAAGAGCAAAAGGAAAGAAAAATAGCAATAAACACCGCGGGAAAGAGCGAAAATCACCTTCGTGAGTAGCAATAAAGCAATTAAGCCCATTGTTGAACTTTAGTTTATTTGGATATGTTGAACCAGTTTGCGTTGTACAAGTATACATGATTCTAAATTTAGGCTATAATTTTTTGTTTCGAGCATGTTAGCATATATATTCTTTCCTGGGATCAAGTTTTGGTGAACATTACACACACAGCATCTCTATAGCATATATGAATTATCTGAGTGTATGATGTTATGACCATCGTTTAGTTTAAACTTGTATTCCCGAATTTGGATAATTCGCTGAGGCATTTTGGGCTTAAATTCTGTTTAAGTTGGAATGATGTGAGACTAGTTTGCATAGTAGTGTAGCTGCATAGTAGTGTGTTACATTTTTCTTTGTTATTTAGCATACATTGCTTGAGGGCAAACAATTGTTTAAGTTTGGGGGTATTTGATAAGTGGGTTTTATACCTACTTATTGTATATCAATTTACGCGAATTATGCCCATCTCAAGTACATTTCAGTCTATTTTAGTTGCATTTCATGCTATTTTTTATTGCATGTACTTAAAACTCCTTTTGGTGAATAAGTGTAGTAATCGGCCTAATTTGGTGGTATTAGAGGACACAAGGCTGAAGGATGCGTGAAGGCGAGGCGCAAGCGGAGATATACATGGCATGAAGGTATAATTGAGCAAGGAGATCAAGCATGGAAGGAATGAGCAGCAGGACAAAGCGACAACAACATCAACATTGCAGAACCAGAACCAGAATCCACAGACTGTGAGCTGCACGGCCGTACGGCGTACTAGGCCTGAAGGCGCGCGCCCGCGTGAGAGGCCGACTGGAAATCCTGACTTACTGCAAGTCTCGCACCCGCGCGAGGAACATACTAGAGGGGCGCGCGGCCGCGCACGATGCTGAAGCTGTTTATTTGTTTTATTTTAATTTTTAATTAAATGAGTTGTAATGGGTTTTAAATGATATCTGACTGGTGTCAGTCATAACTTTCGGTACACTTGAATAATTTTGGACGTTTTTTTCGAAGGGTAACTAGGGTTTACACGTGAGAGAGATTCCAACGTAGAACGAAGCTGAAACACCCATTCTTCCAATTCTTCTCGGGATTCTCCATCATTGTGGATTATTAATATTGTTTTTTTCTTCTGGATTTATATAAGGATTTGAACGTAGACATTGGTTTGCAATCTAAAATTGGGTTTGATCGTTTTATCTTTCATCTTTCAATTATTTGTTTGATAATCATGTTTAGCGTTGATCCCATAATGACTTTTGGTTCAGTCATGAACTAAACTCCATTATGGGATTCTAATGATTTTTAATATGAAGTTTGATTGCATGCTTGAATGCTAGGGCTGTTTTGCATATCATATGGGATTTCTATCATGATTGTTTTACATATATGAATGCTTGATCACCATTCGTTTCAGTACTTGTATGGAATTGACAATGAACATGCGAGTATGGACTGTAATCATGATAGCATACGAATATGGGGCTGTTTTATATGGCTTGCGTATTTTGTGAACCAGATAGACATATACTGTTTCACCGTATGAGTTAGAGTAAAGGCTTGTGCTTAAATTCAGTATAATTGCAATTTCAAATAGACATATAATGATTTTGGTTGTATTGATGATTACATGGAGTCTATCATCTGTGGATGCTGTGTAAGTAGGTTATAGTGCATTGAAAAATGGCTATAACTCTGTTAGTGCTCTTGGCTACTTTCTTGTGATATGTGAACACTTCTTGCATGATAGTGGCGATTAGATGAAATATTAAATGAAGTTAGGATCCCATTATTTCCAGATTTGATTTATTCCATTAGTATTCTTATTTTTAGTTGTTATTCGCAATTAGATTAATTCATCAATTATAGTTATTAGTCTAGGCATATGAATACAATGATTTAATTGATGCATAATAGTTTGAATTTGACAACTTTCTCTGTGGGATCGATACTCTACTTATTCTGTATTACTTGTTGACGCATGTATGCTTGCATGAGTTAGAGCTCTTTTGTCGTAACTGAAAAAGAGGCAACACTGGGAAGGTACAGTAGAGGTAAGGTATACTCCAAACAAATCATGAAACACAAGGACAAATGGAAGAAGGAATATCAACCTAACAGTGGGATGACCAATAACTAACAAAAGTCCAAATGGAGGAAGAATTTTCACACACACACAAACATACATCTTATTAGATGTTTTGTGTGCTACAAAGTTGGCCACAAGGCTGCAAAATGTCATTATAATTCCATGCATATGAGACCCAAAATCAAGCAGATTTGGGTCCCCAAGGGCACTAACAAAGTAGGACCCATGCAAGTATGGGTACCAAAATGAAGGTTTAATGTTACTACAGAAAAAGAGCTCCACAATCACAACATGGTATCTGAACAGTGGATGCTCAAGGCACATGACTGGGAACAAAGCCCTTCTGTCTAACTACATAGAGAAGGAGGGTCCCTCGGTCATCTTTGGAGACAACGGCTCTGGCAAGACAAGAGGATATGACTCAGCTGGAAATGGTGCAGTATCCTTCAGCAAATTGGCCTATGTGGAAGGACTACAACACAATCTTCTAAGCATTAGCCAACTCTGTGACAAGGGAACATTCCTCAACAATCAATGTCAAGTCCGGGATCTGAAGACATCTGTTGTAAAGTTAATCGAAACAAGAGAAGGAAATGTCTACACAGTAAACCTTGGACAACTAAGCTCAGATGAGACTATATGTTTTCTAGCTAAAGCATCTGAAGAAATGAGTTGGCTATGGCATCGAAGATTATCTCATATCAACTTCAAAAGCATGTCTAAATTAGCTTCAAAAGATCTAGTTACAGGCTTACCCAAGTTCAACTTCGTTAAAGAAAGGCCGTGCAATGCCCGTCGACTTGGAAAGCAGACCAGAAGCTCATTCAAGAGCAAAACTGCCAACTCAATTGACAAGCCTCTGCATTTGCGATACATGGATCTTTTTGGGCCAATTCCAATGACGAGCCTTGGAGGAAAGAGATACTCTCTGGTCGTAGTCGACGACTACACCAGATTTACATGGGTGTTCTTTCTAACTTCAAAGGATGAAACAAGCTCCCAACTAATCAAGATGTTAAAGCTGGTGATGAACGAGAAAGGAGAGAAAATCAAGGCTATAAGGAGTGATTGTGGCAGAGAATTCGACTTCTCAGAAATGGACCAGTTCTACACAGACAATGGCATTAGTCACAACTTCTCAGCCCCATGAACTCCCCAACAAAATGGAGTAGCTGAGAGAAAGAACAAGACATTGATAGAGGCTGGAAGAACTCTACTAGCAGCAACCCATCTGCCTGAATACTTCTGGGCATAAGCTCTCAACACTACATGCTACACTCAGAACAGATCACTCATACACTCTACGATTAAGAAGACTCCTTATGAACTGTGGAAAGGGAGAAAGCCAAGTGTCAGCTACTTTCATATTTTCGGTTGTGCATGCTACATTCTCAATAATGGAAAGCAGTACTTGACAAAGTTTTAGCCAAAGTCAGACGAAGGAATCTTTCTTGGATATGCCACAGACAATAAAGCCTACAGAGTGTTTAACAAGAAGACACTGAGTGTTGAAGTCTTGATTCACATCATCTTTGATGAGACAGACTTAGACAAAATAGTGCATCAAGACACTACGACCAATAGTTCAGACACTACGAACGAGGTCGTCAAGCTCAACACTACGATCGTAGTGCTAGATAGTGAAATCGTTGAGCAAGGAAATGAGAGCGTAGAGATGCCTATGCCAGACAACGAACATCCACACCAAGAAGAAGAAATAGATCTTGAAGATCTAAGACAAGAAGGCATAAGAACAGATGTCCCAACAGGAAACAGATGGGAAAGAGATCACACTCAAGATCTAATCATTGGAGATCCGAGTGCAAGAGTCAAAACATGAGCTGCCACCCAAAATGAATGCTTTTATCTAAGCTTCCTGTCACAAATGGAACCGAAGAAGATAGAGGATGCTATGGAAGACTCCAGCTGGATAGAGGCCATGCAGGAAGAACTTAATCAGTTCGAAAGAAGCAAAGTATGGATATTGATACCAAGACCAAAGAATCATCCTGTTATTGGAACCAAGTGGGTCTTCAGAAATAAGATGCATGAAGATGGAGTAATAACCAGTAATAAGGCAAGACTAGTGGCCAAGGGCTACTCTCAAGAAGAAGGCATTGACTACGATGAGACATTTGCACCTGTTGCCAGACTAGAAGCCATCAAAATATTCTATGCCTTTTCTGCTCAGATGAAATTCAAGGTCTTTCAGATGGATGTCAAAAGTGCATTCTTGAATGGTGAACTTCAAGAAGAAGTCTATGTAGAGCAACCTCCAGGTTTCATCAATCCATCTCTTTCTAATTATGTCTTTAGATTAGACAAAGCCATATATGGTCTTAAACAAGCACCTAGAGCATGGTATGAAACACTAACTAACTTTCTTATTGAAAATGGGTTCACTAGAGGTAGAGTAGATACCGCACTATTTCTTAGAAAGCATAAAGATAAAGTCTTACTAGTTCAAATATACGTTGATGACATTATTTTTGGATCTACTGATGAAAAGTTATGCAAGAGATTCTCCAAGCTTATGCAGAGCTTTGAAATGAGCATGATGGGCGAGCTGAATTTCTTCCTTGGACTGCAAGTAAAGCAGATTGATGAAGGAATCTTCATAAACTAAGCCAAATACATTAAAGACTTACTTAAGAAGTATGGCATGGAATCAGCCTCTCCCATGAAAACCCTAATTGCTCCTGCAACCAAACTTGACAAAGATGAAAAAGGTAAAAGTATTGATATAACTCAATACAGAGGTATGATAGGCTCTCTTTTATACCTAACTGCCAGTAGATCAGATATAATATTTGCAACATGCATTTGTGCTAGATTTCAGGCTAATCCTAAAGAATTTCATTTAACTGCTGTAAAGAGGATTTTCAGGTATCTCAAGGGTACACCTCACTTGGGGCTTTGGTATCCCAAGGAGTCCTCATTTAAACTAACAGGATACACAGATGCTGATTTTGCAGGCTGTAAAATAGATAGAAAGAGTACCAGTGGCACCTGTCAATTGCTAGGAAACAGACTTGTATCCTGGTTTAGCAAGAAGTAAAATTCAGTATCTACTTCAACTGCAGAAGCTGAATACATTGCTGCTGGCAGCTGCTGTGCTCAGATCCTATGGATGAAAAATCAGCTAGCAGATTATGGATTTGAATTCAAATCCATACCTATACATTGTGATAACACAAGTGAAAATTGCAATAACTCATAATCCTGTCATGCATTCTAGGACTAAGCATATAGAAATAAGGTATCACTTTATTAGGGATCATGTGCAAAATGGAACTATATCTTTACAATATATCTCTACTGAAAACCAACTTGCTGATGTCTTTATAAAACCTCTAGATGAATCCAAATTTAACTAGTTAATAAATGAACTAAGAATGTTTAACTTACAACCATAAAAATTATGCTCTAGTTTGTGCTAACTATATAGATTTAAAGGCTATGTTCGAAATCATAGACATGATCAAAGAAAGTCCACGATCGTAGAGCTGAAGTGTCATGAAAGACAACGATCGTAGTGCAGACTCAACGATCGCGATGCAGACTCAACGATAGCAGAGTTCCATCAACAAAACAAAGGAGCATCCGGTGATGATGAAGTACAAAACAAAGCAATCTCTCTGATAAGCGCCTCAGGGACAAACCTAACCCTTGATTCACTCTATGAGGTTGGACCTTCCTGAGTTACCTTGAACCGAGAAGAATGTTAAGTCAAAAGTTCATCACAAGGACTCAAAGGACTCAGTCAGACTCGACGATTGCAGTCCAGATTAGACGATCTCAGGTCAGACACGATGATTGCTGAACAAACTCAACGAATGCAGAACAGACTCGACAATTACAAGGACTGTCTCAATGATCGTAGTCCTCCCTAAGGACACATTAGCTCAAAAGGAGCTAAGGGAAAATTAGTACAATCCTCTTCAGTCAAGATTCATAGAGCCAAGCAGAATTCGACACCTGTCCCACTAAGCAAAATGGAGAGAGGGAAGTTACAAGTACAAATTGAAATCGCCTTTTAAAATCAGAAGTTCAAAAAGCTCATCTCTTTCATTCTCTTTCAAGCAAAAACCCTAAACCTTAAGAAAGCTCAGACAGTCATACTCCTTGCAAAGAAATCAATGGCAGCTTCCAACGTCATCTCTGGCTACAGACTCTATTTTGATGAGTTCAAAATAACTGAACCCAAATTTCACAAAACTCTGTCATTATTAAAGAAGGCTGGTCTCGAAGAAGCTCTGGGTACAGACACATTGATCTATCCTAAGCTAGTGAAAGAATTTTACAGAAATGGTGTGTTTGAAAATGACGCCATCACTACGAAAGTCAGGGACGTGGAAATCTTAAAGAAGACAAAGAGCTCTCAAAAGATGCTCTACGGGAGATTTATAAGTATCATTCTATAGTCTGCTCTGGGTGACAAGATTGGGGACGATGAGGGAGAATCCATCAATCCAAATAGACGAATGACCCAACAACTATTCGAGAACTGGAAAAGGAATCCAGCAGAAAATGTGCGTATGATATCTGAGTCCAGTGGTAGGACTGCTAATGCAAAGGAGTCAGGGATTCCATGGAATATGTCAGTTATCAAGGAGACTAAAGAAGAAGAAGAAGAAAACTAACAAGGAAGAACCCACTGCCCTGATCAGAAAAAGTAAGGGCAGGAGAAAGCTAAAGGCTAAAATGGCAGAGAAATCCCAGGGATCAACTACGGATAAATCGGTAGAGTCCTCTGACATTGAGACTCTAAGGATCCTAAGAAGAAAACAACAGCAGGCTGAGGCAGAAGAAGACAGAGCTACCATATCACAACTACTGAAGAAAAACAAAATTAGTCACAAACCCAAGAGACCATATGTCTCTTCGATCGTAGAGTCTCTACCGATTGTAGAGACCAGACTGAACACCTCGAGCAAGGAAGTTGCTGCATCAGATGTTCTGGCGGATCAACATGACAAAGCTGAAGCTCAAAAAAGTTATGAGGCTGTGGCTCAGCCTAGAAAACCAAGACAAAAATTAGTTAAGAAGTACATTCTTGTTAATGAAGGAGTACTTAAAAAGGAAGACAAAGAGTTGGCTGCTGAAAAGGAACTGTCCAAAGAAAGCCAAAAGAACAAAGCTCCAGCTGAGGGGGAGATACTTGAAGCTCTCATCCTAGAAGATGCTCCAGCTGAGGGGGAGATACTAATCCTACAGGAGGATGATCATGTTGAGGGGGAGACTTATGATATCCCCATGACAGAAGAAGACGTTCCTGCAGAAAATGAGGTCGAACCAGAGCAGGAACAAAATGAAGCAATTGATATAGTGGACTCCTTGAACGAAGACAAAGAAGAGGACAAAGATGACGAGGTCGAGATCATAGATGTGGGTATCACATGTTTTGGAATCACATCAAGCTCAAATTCTAAACTCCTAAAATCACATATTTTGGAGCTTCAAAGAATATCCAGCCATCTCCGTGCTAGCTCATGGATTCCCAGGCAGTTTCAACTTTGCCAAGAAATTACTCACAAATAGTCCCTCCTCAAGAATGGTGTATGAGGTATTAACTATCCCGATCTTATTCAGAGTTAATCACTATCCACTATCCTTATTCAGCCAATTTTATGAATTTCCAAGCTGGCTGGAAGTGGTCCTCAATCAACCAAGTCAATTCCCAGTTACAGAATCCCAAAATTCTGTAACTGATGAACCAAATATGCCTAACTTTATACTGCTCCCAACTCCCATCATCTCTACGATCACTGACTCTAGCCCCATTGTAGAGTCCCAAACTTAAATCGTAGAGCCACCTACTCTAAACACCCAAACACAGGACCCTCCATCCGATATTCCCTCCTCATCCACCAACGAATAATTCAACCTTGATCTTGCCCTCTACTCATTGCAAGATCAATTCAAGAGAACACCCCTCCTTCACAAATTCCCCAACTCAATGAACTTCTGTCAGAGCTGCCCACCAAAGTCGATTTGTCAGCAATTTCCAAGAAAGTGATTAAGGAACTCGATGAGAGTCTTAAAGAACACACTGAACTCATTCAGATGAGATTAACAACAATGATCAATGCTGCAAATAGTTTCCCAAGCTCCCTAAGCTCTACGCTTACTAAGAAACTTAAAGAGCTCATCAAGGAAATGATTCAGAGCATAAAGGACAGGGATGACATTCACTTTTTAGCAGCCAAAAGACATGGAGATGTTGTTCTTATCTTACAATCCACTCAGGAAGCTCAGAATAAACTTATGATGGAGAACTTCCTCAATCTGCAAACTGCCGTAAAAGAATTCCAACAATTTTACGTCAGCTAAGGACATCAGACTGACAATATACTAGCCGTTCTTCAACAACGGGAAGCTCAATTTGATGCTCTGATCAAAGAAAATTGATAGGACATTGCTCAAACTCAGAGTCAACTCAACGAGCTTGTCCAAAGAGTGATTCTCCTCTCAAAGGACATTTGAACCCTTGATGCTGACATAAAGGGGGAGAATAAAGGAAAAGGAGATCAAGGCAAAGGCACCTTTTCTGCTCAATCTTCCAGGAATCCTCCTGCAAGGAAATTCCACCAACAGACTCCACGATCCAGCCATCAGACCCAACGATCTGATACTCAACGATATGATCAGCAGGAAGTTTAATGGCTCAACCGTTAAGAAGTCAAAGTCCTTCTCCTAGCTCTCATGAAGTGACAACCACAAGTCTAAGAATGCCAATTGGAGATCCTGCATTCATGAACAGGCATGATCACAATCCTAGGACATGCCCAAGTGAGCTAGAAGATCTAGCCAGAAGAGAAGAAGCAAGCAGGAAAAGAAGAGCTGAGGAGTATGCCAATCCTCCACGCAAAAGATCAAAGAAATAGAGATAAGTTGAAGCATAAATTCTTATTAATGTAAAGCTTAACTGTAATATCTATTCTTCATACATCAATAAATTCATGCTTATTCTCTAGAAATTTTAGCCACTCACTAAAATATTAAGTCATGTTTACTTTCCTGAAAATGAATCTAGAACTTGATAATCATGACAACAAATCTCCTTGATTATGTCAACATCAAATAGGGGGAGATTGTTGGAAGAATGCATATTTTGATTTGATGTTTAAAGTTAATGCTCATGATTATATGTAAAGTCCTTCAAGGAATATATATACAAGGATTTAGTGATAGATCAAATTTGTTAGGTTGATCTTAGCTTTTAATGTTCATCATTCTATAAACGAATGTATAGATAAAGAGATCAAAGATGTTAGGTTGATCTATGACTTGAAAGGAATAGATAGGCCTTAAAAAGAATCGCAGTCTATCGAGCTGATCAACAGATTACAGAAGCTAAGGCAGGATCGTAGAGCTTAGAAGATCGTAGTGTATCTGTCTTGAAGGGCCTCTCTAGAAATCGAAGAGTGGAACAGATGTTTGCTGAAGCTAACTCAAAGATCGTAGTGTGCTTTCGAAAACGTAGAGTCTGCAAGACAAGCAAGTGAAAATCGTAGTATGAAAAGATCATAGTGTGCAAATCCTTGAGAGAGATCGTAGTGTTCACTTCAGACCAAACACCAATGTGACAAGACACCACGATTGTGACACCCCCAAATCCGGGTTACCTGACTCCTGAATTTGGTGTTCACGATCCACACTATAATTAACATTTAACTACCCATAATATATAAAGATAGTAACTTTCATAAGATTTTATCAGAGTTTAATAATAATACATCACCCAGGTTCTCTAACCTTAACTTTACAAATATACCCTTTAGATATACAAAAAGGGTTTACAATACAACATAGTAAATATGTTCTTTATAACTACTCCAGCATCTTGCCTTTGCCTTTGTTCTTCTTTGACCCGCTGGCCTCTTTGTTCCTAGCTGAAATATTTTATTTATAGCAAGGGTGAGCAACTAGTTTGCCCCGCAAGTTAAGACATACAATAAATGTATATGAATCAACAATAATAGACTATCTATTTTGATAGAATGAAACCAAAGTTCGGAGAACTTTGAATTAGCTGAACAAATCGTTAATCAATAACAAGGCTTCTCCTTTTCTATGCAACACCATAATTTGATAATGAAAGAATACAACGCTTTCAAAATTCTACAAGAATCAATTCTACACAATAACAAAGTGGAATAATTTCCAGATTTATACTGAGTGATCACACAAGATCTTTGAACTTATTTTCTCGGGCATCTATCAAAGATTTACTTTGATACATACCAGGAGTATCAGATAACCATAAAGATTAAATCATACCCCTCTGCAAGTACATAGAGTCGGCCAACTCCTTGTACCCTACATTATGCATAATACTCAAAACGCGCGCAAAGATCGAATTCACGACCCAAAATGTTCCCTTTATATAAAAGGTTGTTCTTCTCAGTTTTAGAATCAAGATTTTGATTTTACAACGAAATACTGTGATTTCAAATTCTACTTACTAATCGATCTTGCCGAAATAATTGGCATCGATTCTCCAATAACAATTTAATTATTTTCTTGAATTTATCAAGTTCTAACCAATGTTTGTCTAGCCAGAATAATTAGCTAAGACATTTCTCAACACAATTTGACAATAAACAGGAATTATCTGTACTGTCAATTCTAACTTCTACAGATTTGAATATTCAATAACAGTAATTCTACGAATATATATTTCTGAATCAGTAATTCAATTTGAATTATTAAGCATGCACTAACTGCGAATAAACAACAATAAATCCCTGAACGTGGCTTAATCAACAATAATTAACCACCATAACAATTGAATGAATATAACTCAAGGTTGAGTTAGGGAACTTGTCTTTTCCGCTGACTACAGCTACACAATACACTTATCTGTTTTCGAGAGACCTATAACCAATAATGTCGGTCTCACAATTAGTACAAACATTTATAACACATAACACTGTATTTACAGTCAAACTTCTCCTAGACACATTACCACATAGCCACATTAGTGTTTATAACCTATATAAACACTTATCAAGTCTAACTACTTTAGTCTAGTTGGATTTCGGTCCATTCTCGGTGTTCTGGTCACCCTATCCGACAATTAACACATTATTTGTCAATTAAACTTGATCTCTAAGCTTCAATATTATTATAGATAAGTCAAATATCGTTTATAATATTTTCTGGAAGCTTTTAATAATTATAAACATTTATTATAATTTATAATAATTTTTCAAACATTTAAATCATTTTTAAATGATTTAATTATCAAATAATCATATCATTATTAATATTTAATAATATCAAAATAGTAATAATTATACATTCCAAAATATTAAAGTTATTATCAATAACTTAAAATATTTTTAAATCGTCAATATTCTACTTAAATGATTTTTAAAATATTTAAAATCATTTTTAAATCATCACCATTAATATATAAATATTAATGAAATTATTATCTAAATATTAAAAGTCATAATTTATAACTTAAAATATTTTTAAACTATTTTTCTCATTTTTAAATCAATAAAATCATTTTTAATTTATTTATTTAATATAATAATTAAATAAATCAAATATCATTAATATTACTTTATTAATGAAAATTCTCCAAAAATATTAAAAATTATATTTTATAATTTAAAATATTTTTTTAACACTTTATTCTAAATTAAAATGATTTTAAATCATTTAAATCATTTTTATCTTATTTATTTAATTTAATAATCAAATAAATCTAATCTCATTAATATTAAATTATTAATGAAAATTCTCCAAAAATATTAAAAGTTACATTTTATAACTCAAAATATTTTTAAATACATTTTTCTTATTTAAAATGATTTTTCATAATATTAAATCATTTTTCTCTAATTTATTTAATAAACTAATTAAATAAATTAAATACCTTTAATATTATAGATAATTATAAATATTAAAGAAAAATATTCCAATTGGTCAAAAATTATTTTTTATAATTTAAAATAATTTTTAAAACCATTTTTGGAAATTTTTAGAATTTATTTCTATTTTTTAATCATTTTCTGAAAAAATCATAAAATAAAATAATTAAACCGTCGCTATAGAGCTTTAGCGACACAAAGCGTCACTGTTGGTGTTCTTGAGCTCAAGAACACTGACAGCCGGCAGCTCAAGGGTCCACGTTTGACCGCGTATAATTTCCAATCTGTTCATGTTCTGGGTTAACTAAAACTTTGGTATTGTAGTATTAATGTAACACTACAATACCTAATCGATACTTTGGTCAAACAATATCACAACAAGGAGATCAAAGCCTCCAAAGTTGCTGTCAGACGGTTTCTGGGTTTTCCAGAAACCCAGAAAATTCGACCAGCCACTTTCATGCACTATTTATTCTATGTTCCGGTCTTGGTTCATGTGGTTTGATGACTCAAATTTATAGTACTCATGTCAAGGAACAACTAGATAACAATATGTCAGTCCAAAAACAACAGATCCACAATGTAACACTTGGTCAAAGTCGGTCAGAAAAAATGTTCATACTGATTCTGGGTTTTCCAGAAAAGTAATAATCAGTTCTTGTGGTCTACTTTGACTACCTATCGCGATCGATCTGTTGAGTTTATAAGAGATATAAGGACTTTCATTTATAGTACACATAACCATCTACAAGACTTACCAATTAACAACATCAAACAATAAACATTCTGACAGATCCGATCATTACAAAAGCTTGTCAGACTCGATTTTCAAATTTCTGGGTTGCCCAGATTTTAGTCTGGTCAACTTCGGTCAACGTTGTTTGACCCTAAATAACTTGACATCTAGCTTTCTAATGGTTTCACTACCACTTCCAGATTAAAGAACATCTACCAGACTACAGATTCCAACAATAAAACATCACAAATCATAAATACACCATGATCTAGAGCGACTGACATTACTTGTCAGACCACTAAAAATGTTCAAGAACAGATTTTGAAAAACTCGATTTTATCACACTTTGATGCTATGGATCCATGATAGATCATCATAGATCAACTAAAAACATATTCTAGCATGAATCTAAACACATAAACACACAAAAGTTCTTAGCATGAAAGATCAAACTCAAGTTAGGGTTTATACCTTTTCTTGCCAAATCTTTGATCTTGTCTTAACAATCTGACCTAGATGTTTTAAAGGACTAATATAGGACTGTTCTACTTGTATAATTCGGAGCTTTTGGTGAGAGAGAGAGAGTAGGTGAGAGCTTGATAGCAAAATGAATAACTTTTATGAACTTTCTCTCTCTAAATCTTATATATATTGCTTGGATATGTTGCTATGGCTGGGATTTCGGCTGACATTATTGGATTTGCTGAGATTTGGAGTCATAAAGTCAAGAGAGTTGGTGAACAACTCTTGATTTGGCAAGATACACAAGTTACTACATAAAATATAACATAAGGGCATTATGGTCATTTCCAATTTTTTTCTAGAATTTGTATTTGATGAAACCCTTAGGGTTTAGGGTTTGGACATTAAGGTTTAGGGTTTGAACCCTTTTAGGTTTTAAAAATTTCTAGTTCCCACAATTTCAAATTTAGGGTTCACAAATTAGAAAATAAAATTCCAAAAATGTAATTAGATTTTCTAAATAGAAAAATTAATATACAAAAATATAATTAAAGCTTTCTAATTATATTTAAGTTTAATGAACCCATAGGCTTGTCAATTAGGAATAGGGTTTCCCAATTTAGGGTTTATAACTCCCGGTTTTGAAATTAGGGTTTCTCGGCGTACAATTAGGGTTTCTAATAGCACATTATGGTTTCTAACCCTGAGATTAGGATTTTTAATCTCTTATTAGGTGTTATTAATATTAAACTTTATCCGATCAATCATTGATCAAAAATTCTATACCGTTCAAACATATATATATTAATATAATTATTTTAATTATATTTTCTATCGAATCTCGTTCCAAAAATTAGGGTTAGGGTTTCTATTCTCCGTTAAGCACAACTCTACTCTAATTTTATTAGTTAATACATAAATTGACCTTCTCGATATACGTATCATAGAAACTTGTCACAAAATTGATAATTAATATTAATATTAATAAAAAAAAATTTATTCGCAAATTTTGGATTATTCGAAATCATGGGTTATCACATTCACCCCTCCTTAAAAGGATTCCGTTCTCGGAATCATCACTTTCTTATATTCTACAATCTTTTAAAGTTGTATCATCAATTAATTTTAATCAACACAATATTAATTTTGGTTTCAAATTCTAACATGTGATCCGAGTCTATAAAAGAAAATAGTTCACAGAATTATCTAACTCCTATTATTTACGTAATGAAATCCTTACCTGCTGCCATGTCCTGAGTTGCCACTACATCTTGCGCCGTCATGTTGAATGTACGGGCCGTTGGTCTTCCTGGCTGTGCAGGTCCTTGAATCGTCAAGCTTCCGCCACCGGGTCCCTTGTTGGCGCTTTCCTTCTCAGCATTTCTTTTCGGACAGTTTCATACAATATGGTCGGTCGATCCGCATCCAAAGCAACCTTGAATTTTTTTCTGACTAGGACAATTGGGTGACATATGCCCCTCTTGCCCGCAGTTATAGCAAACTCCCTTCTTCTTCAGGCAAACTCCAGCATGGTGCTTCCCACAATTCGAACATGGCTCTCTTCCTTTCCTATTATCTTCTGTCTTATTACCCGACTAGGTATTCTCATTCCATTTTCTCTTATTTGTATTACTTCCTCCACTGCTTCCTCCGTCATTTGTCTTCTTCTTCTTTTCTTGATGAAATCGAGACGCTGCTTCGCTCCCTCCTTCAGCAATTAGCGCTTTTTCCAATAGAGCCGCAAAAGTGTTGATCTGCAGCACAGCTACTTTGTTTAAAATCCCCGGCTTCAGCGCATTCTCGAATCTTCGCGCCTTTCTTGCTTCTGTGTCCACCTGATGAGGTGCAAATCGTGCCAATTCGTTAAATTTAGCCGCGTATTCAGAAACAGACATGTTCTCCTGCTTTAGTTCTAAGAATTTGACTTCCATTCTGGATTGCATATTTGGTGAGAAGTAGTTCTCAAAGAACAACTCCTTGAATCACGTCCACAACACCACCTCTGTACCAGCTCTTGCTTGGTTCGTCTCCCACCAGTAATTGGCTTCTCCCTTCATCAGATAAGTTGCAAAAACCGTCTTTTGCTCTTCTTCCACACGTGCAATGATGAATGCTTTCTCCATCTCCTTTACCCAAGTTTGGGCTTCAATCGGATCGGTGGTTCCCTTGAATTCCGGCGGTCCTACCGCTTTAAAATCCTTGAAGTTAGCTAATCTATCAGCTGGTTGTTCTCTCGCTCTTCCTCTTCCCGTGGGAGTTCTATTCTCCATAGCTTCGGCTATCATATTTGCAAAATTTTGCATTGGGTCAACTTGACCTCCTTCTTTATTCACTGAATGTTCTTCTCGTTGGTTTCGATTCTGTCGTTTAGGCGGCATGATCTGATTTAAATAAAAATCTTATATTAATACTCTTTCTCTATACAAATTCTTAACACAATAAGAATTCAACACATAATTCTCAAGTAATTGCATATTTATTCAAATAGCACATAGTACATTTAGTACTTCACATATTACTATCCCTTTTTAAATCATATCAGGATTAACAACACAACTTTACACAAAAAGTTGTTATTCTCCATTTTCACATTACTATATCCAGTTCATCAAACTTACCACACTTAGGAGTTCAGTAACTTGCCACAATTATACGAGTGTATGAACTTATCCTAGTCAGACCTTTGGCGTCCATTCGCTGAGGGGTTCAAAACATTTCATATAATTATGAGTCATGAACATACCATAAGTATGAGTTTTAAGAAGACACAAATTTATTTTAATCTTATATTCATATAGAAAATAAAGATTTCGTTCATACAACATACATTGCATTTATATTCATGCAAATATTACATAGTACTTTTCAGTACATTTCCCATACAACTACAAACAGGTACTATCCCTTTGTGACAAAAGTCGGGATTCATTACTACAACTTTACACAAAAAGTGGAGGCATACAAAAGTTATCTCCTACCAAAGAAAATATTATACTCCAAATGATTATACTCCTCACACTTAATCTTTCTTCCGTCCACTTTCTCCATCTTTCTTCTTTTTAGGACAATTCTTAACCCTATGATTCGTTCCACCACATGCAAAACATCCTTCTTTCTTTGGTTTAGGACAATTTGGTGATAGATGTCCATCCAGACCACAATTATAACACACATTCTAACCCCACATACATTCCCCTAAATGGCTCTTTCCACACTTGCCACAGGCTTGCTTCTTCTTCGAGCTTGACTTTTTCTGAATTAGGGTTATCGTTGTCCCTCTTCCTTTTCTTCTTGTCTTTCTGCTGCTTGATCGTCCCTTCAGACAGTCCACCACCTTCCGCCTTCATTCTGTCTACCTGCGTCTTGAGTTCGTTCCTTTCTTCAGTCATTTCGCATAACGCTCGTTCTGTCTTCCATAGCTGCTCCAAGAGAAACGCCTTACTCCGGAGTTCTTGAACTTCTGCAACTAGCTGATCTTGTTCTTCAACTGTAGCCTTATTCTTTATCTCTACCATAGCTGGCTCAGACTCTACCTCCTCATCTCCACTCAGATACATCTCGGGATAATCGTCATGATCGCTCCCCAGATTAACCATAGGTTCATCTTCTTCCACCTTATCAACCGATTCACTTTGCGCTGGCACCTCGGCTTCTGGCATTGGTGCAACAGCCGCTAGCATCTCTGTACTCATTCGATCTTCTCCAGACATCCTACAATCAATTTAAATAACTTGATTAGTACTTCATTAGTACAAACTCCTCACACTATGTGTCCCCATTTCTCACTATCGTTGCACTTCGGCAATCTCTCACTTAGTACTCTAAATGAGTATTCTCTATCTCGCTTATGGTTATAATCCTAGGTCTTTCCCACCCCACTTAAGGTTTATAACCTACAGCTCTGATACCAACCTGTGACACCCCCAAATCCGGGTTACCTGACTCCCGAATTTGGTGTTTACGATCCACACTATAATTAACATTTAACTACCCATAATATATAAAGATAGTAACTTTCATAAGATTTTATCAGAGTTTAATAATAATACATCACCCAGGTTCTCTAACCTTAACTTTACAAACATAACCTTTAGATATACAAAAAGGGTTTACAATACAACATAATAAATATGTTCTTTATAACTACTCCAGCATCTTGCCTTTATCTTTGTTCTTCTTTGACCCGCTGGCCTCTTCGTTCCTAGCTGAAATGTTTTATTTATAGCAAGGGTGAGCAACTAGTTTGCCCCGCAAGTTAAGACATACAATAAATGTATATGAATCAACAATAATAGACTATCTATTTTGATAGAATGAAACCAAAGTTCGGAGAACTTTGAATTAGCTGAACAAATCGTTAATCAATAACAAGGCTTCTCCTTTTCTATGCAACACCATAATTTGATAATGAAAGAGTACAACACTTTTAAAATTCTACAAGAATCAATTCTACACAATAACAAAGTGGAATAATTTCCAGATTTATACTGAGTGATCACACAAGATCTTTGAACTTATTTTCTCGGGCATCTATCAAAGATTTACTTTGATACATACCAGGAGTATCAGATAACTATAAAGATTAAATCATACCCCTCTGCAAGTACTTAGAGCCGGCCAATTCCTTGTACCCTATATTATGTATAATACTCAAAACGCGCGCAAAGATCGAATTCACGACCCAAAATGTTCCCTTTATATAAAAGGTTGTTCTTCTCAGTTTTAGAATCAAGATTTTGATTTTACAACGAAATACTGTGATTTCAAATTCTACTTACTTATCGATCTTGCCGAAATAATTGGCATCGATTCTCCAATAACAATTTAATTATTTTCTTGAATTTATCAAGTTCTAACCAGTGTTTGTCTAGCCAGAATAATTAGCTAAGACATTTCTCAACAAAATTTGAAAATAAATAGGAATTATCTGTACTGTCAATTCTAACTTCTACAGATTTGAATATTCAACAACAATAATTCTACGAATATATATTTCTGAATCAGTAATTCAATTTGAATTATTAAGCATGCACTAACTGCGAATAAACAACAATAAATCCCTGGACGTGGCTTAATCTACAATAATTAACCACCATAACAATTGAATGAATATAACTCAAGGTTGAGTTAGAGAACTTGCCTTTTCCGCTGACTACAGCTACACAATACACTTATCTATTTTCGAGAGACCTATAACCAATAATGTCGGTCTCACAATTAGTATAAACATTTATAACACATAACACTGTATTTACAGTCAAACTTCTCTTAGGCACATTACCACATAGCCACATTAGTGTTTATAACCTATATAAACACTTATCAAGTCTAACTATTTTGGTCTAGTTGGATTTCGGTCCATTCTCGGTGTTCTGGTCACTTTATCCGACAATTAACACATTGATTGTCAATTAAACTTGATCTCTAAGCTTCAATATTATTATAGATAAGTCAAATATCGTTTATAATATTTTCTGGAAGCTTTTAATAATTATAAACATTTATTATAATTTATAATAATTTTTCAAACACTTAAATCATTTTTAAATGATTTAATTATCAAATAATCATATCATTATTAATATTTAATAATATCAAAATAGTAATAATCATACATTCCAAAATATTAAAGTTATTATCAATAACTTAAAATATTTTTAAATCATCAATATTCTACTTAAATAATTTTTAAAATATTTAAAATTATTTTTAAATCATCACCATTAATATATAAATATTAATGAAATTATTATCTAAATATTAAAAGTCATAATTTATAACTTAAAATATTTTTAAACTATTTTTCTTATTTTTAAATCAATAAAATCATTTTTAATTTATTTATTTAATATAATAATTAAATAAATCAAATATCATTAATATTACTTTATTAATGAAAATTCTCCAAAAATATTGAAAATTATATTTTATAATTTAAAATATTTTTTTAACACTTTATTCTAAATTAAAATGATTTTTAAATCATTTAAATCATTTTTATCTTATTTATTTAATTTAATAATCAAATAAATCTAATATCATTAATATTAAATTATTAATGAAAATTCTCCAAAAATATTAAAAGTTACATTTTATAACTCAAAATATTTTTAAATATATTTTTCTTATTTAAAATGATTTTTCATAATATTAAATCATTTTTTTCTAATTTATTTAATAAAATAATTAAATAAATTAAATACCGTTAATATTATAGATAATTATAAATATTAAAGAAAAATATTCCAATTGGTCAAAAATTATTTTTTATAATTTAAAATAATTTTTAAAACTATTTTTGGTAATTTTTAGAATTTATTTCTATTTTTTAATCATTTTCCGAAAAAATCAGAAAATAAAATAATTAAACCGTCGCTATAGAGCTTTAGCGACACAAAGCGTTTCTGTTGGTGTTCTTGAGCTCAAGAACACTGACAGCCGACAGCTCAAGGGTCCCACGTTTTACCGCGTATAATTTCCAATCTGTTCATGTTCTGGGTTAACTAAAACTTTAGTATTGTAGTATTAATGTAACACTACAATACCTAATCGATACTTTGGTCAAACAATATCACAACAAGGAGATCAAAGCCTCCAAAGTTGCTGTCAGAGGGTTTCTGGGTTTTCCAGAAACCCAGAAAATTCGACCAGCCACTTTCATGCACGATTTATTCTATGTTCCGGTCTTGGTTCATGTGGTTTGATGACTCAAATTTATAGTACTCATGTCAAGGAACAACTAGATAACAATATGTCAGTCCAAAAACAACAGATCCACAATGTAACACTTGGTCAAAGTCGGTCAGAAAAAATGTTCATACCGATTCTGGGTTTTCCAGAAAAGTAATAATCAGTTCTTGTGGTCTACTTTGACCACCTATCACGATCGATCTGTTGAGTTTATAAGAGATATAAGGACTTTCATTTATAGTACACATAACCAGCTACAAGACTTACCAATTAACAACATCAAGCAATAAACATACTGACAGATCCGATCATTACAAAAGCTTGTCAGACTCGGTTTTCAAATTTCTGGGTTGCCCAGATTTTCGTCTGGTCAACTTCGGTCAACGTTGTTTGACCCTAAATAACTTGACATCTAGCTTTCTAATGGTTTCACTACCACTTCCAGATTAAAGAACATCTACTAGACTACAGATTCCAACAATAAAACATCACAAATCATAAATACACCATGATCTAGAGCGACTGACATTACTTGTCAGACCACTGAAAATGTTCAAGAACATATTTTGAAAAACTCGATTTTATCACACTTTGATGCTATGGATCCATGATGGATCATCATAGATCAACTAAAAACATATTCTAGCATGAATCTAAACACATAAACACACAAAATTTCTTAGCATGAAAGATCAAACTCAAGTTAGGGTTTATACCTTTTCTTGCCAAATCTTTGATCTTGTCTTAACAATCTGACCTAGATGTTTTAAAGGACTAATATAGGACTTTTCTACTTGTATAATTCGGAGCTTTTGGTGAGAGAGAGAGTAGGTGAGAGCTTGATAGCAAAATGAGTAACTTTTATGAACTTTCTCTCTCTAAATCTTATATATATTGCTTGGATATGTTGCTATGGCTGGGATTTCGGCTGACATTGTTGAATTTGCTGAGATTTGGAGTCATAAAGTCAAGAGAGTTGGTGAACAACTCTTGATTTGGCAAGATACACAAGTTACTACATAAAATATCAAATAAGGGCATTATGGTCATTTCCAATTTTTTCTAGAATTTGTATTTGATGAAACCCTTAGGGTTTAGGGTTTGGACATTAAGGTTTAAGGTTTGAACCCTTTTAGGTTTTAAAAATTTCTAGTTCTCACAATTTCAAATTTAGGGTTCACAAATTAGAAAATAAAATTCCAAAAATGTAATTAGATTTTCTAAATAGAAAAATTAATATACAAAAATATAATTAAAGCTTTCTAATTATATTTAAGTTTAATGAACCCATAGGCTTGTCAATTAGGATTAGGGTTTCCCAATTTAGGGTTTATAACTCCCGATTTTGAAATTAGGGTTTTTCGGCGTACAATTAGGGTTTCTAATAGCACATTAGGGTTTCTAACCCTGAGATTAGGATTTCTAATCTCTTATTAGGTGTTATTAATATTAAACTTTATCCTATCAATCATTGATCAAAAATTCTATACCGTTCAAACACATACATATTAATATAATTATTTTAATTATATTTTCTATCGAATCTCGTTCCAAAAATTAGGGTTAGGGTTTCTATTCTCCGTTAAGCACAACTCTACTCTAATTTTATTAGTCAATACATAAATTGACCTTCTCGATATACGTATCATAGAAATTTGTCATAAAATTGATAATTAATATTAATATTAATAAAAAAAATTATTCACAAATTTTGGATTATTCGAAATCATGGGTTATCACAACGATATCATCTGCCTTGTGTCAGAAGCATCGAGCCCTACTTTTGTTTGAAGACAAATTCTAACAAAAGTGGAATGGGTTTGAAACGTTGAAGTCCTCACTAGTCCCAACGGTACAAAAGATATCCTTAGTATTCAATAGAAGGAATGTATTCAAGAAGCTAAGGAAAGGACCATAGGACAGAAGAAAAACACCTTTTCAGGTGTTAGGTGAGAAAGCAGTCTGCTGTGTCAGTGGGCCAGAATGCAATTCAGAAGGTGTGCAGAAAAGTCTCCATCAAAGTTCAGAAATATCAAACGCATTTAATGCTTCAACAAATGGCTTCAACGGATAGATTTCAAGGATCACATATATGCAGAACATATGCAGATGAGAGATCAATGAAAGCAAGCAAGCATTGAACAAAAATGCACAAGAATACTCAACGCTCAACTCTACGATCTGAGAAAAAAGAAGAAGCTTGCTCAGCTACTCAGTTCTTTTGAACAAGTGCTTAACTACAACTGAGTAGCAATCACGAACTCAACAACTACCAATCAACTGAAGTAAGAGTTCCAAGTCAGAAGGACTTGAAGAGTTCTAAGTGAACTGTGAAGAACCAAGTCTGCTGGACTTGAAGAGTTCAAGAGTGAACTAAGAAGTTCCTAGACTGCTGGTCTAGAAGGAATCTGCGAGATTCAGAAAATGTAAAAGACATCCTTAGTGGATTTCCTACTCGAGTAGGGGAAGAGTGGACTAGGAGCTTTAAGTGCTCTGAACCACTTAAAAACAACTGTGTCTATTTCATTCTTGCTATAATTGCTATAACTGCTATAACTGTTATAACTGTCTCACTCTCATTAACTCTATCTAAAAGGGAGTTCAAAGAAACCTTAATTCCGCTGTGTTTTAATTACTATCAAAACTAACTGAATAAAACGAAAAGATTTTTAAATATCTATTCAACATCCCCTTCTAGATAACTATTGTGCCTCCGGGAACTAACAATATTGAAGTCACAAATTCCTAATACATTTTGATAACATTCACCCCTTCCTCGTCCTCTATAGCGAGCTTGTTGATTGACAGGAATAGCTGTATGTACATTTTTGCCCTCTAGTGCACCAACTGCTCCCTACATTGAACGATTATATTTATGTTATCCACATATTCGTAAATATATATTTGTGCCAATTATATTTATTAAATTTAAAATTACATACTGAAATTTTTTTCGTAAGTCTTTATGGTTCCCAGGAACATTTGGATTTGGATCAAAAGATGTGGGCACTATCATTTCCTTTGCAAATTCTATCATTCTATTCAGCACCTCGCAAAAAAATTTATGAACTGTTTGTGTAGAGTGTTGAAATCTTCGTTTCACTACTCTAAATCGTTCGTTATGACCTATTATAGTCAAGAACATAACAATCTTTTCCTCAATAGTTACGTACTTACTATCTTGTACCCATTGTTGTTGCCCAAAATGATTGCATAAATGCACATATGCAACACGTGAACGTCGCATCAATTCTTGACATTGCGTACTTGATCCATGTAATAACTCCAATGTTATCTCTAATTCTTGGTATGTTTGTTGAACGAATTCGTTTCAAGTAACAACACATAATGATTAAGCATAAAAGTTGATCTTCGATAGTCATGTTTGACCTATTTCCAAAAACAGTGATAGCAAAAATATTAAGAAAAATATGTTTGTGATATAATGAAACTCACATAATGACCACATGTCAAGTTCAACAAATCATGATCCATCAAAACAATAAGCACACATAATAAGTTACTAAATAAATATATACCAAAAGTAACAAGTTCATACAAAAGTTATGGCCAAAAATCAAAAAATTAACTCTTTGCACCTGAAATAATAAGTTTTGGCCATCGATCTATACAAAATATTAAAGTTTTAACTAAAATCATCCAATAGTAAATATTTAACTAAACTAGAAATCCTAACTTACGTGAAACCATTTCAACCCAAGCTTCATTCTCATCGTCTTCTAGGAACATCCATTGATCCATATAACTTGCACTTTCACAAAATATCCCAAGTGCCATTTTGTGCAATGGATTTTGTGATCCCCACCCGAGACGATTTAATTTATATTTGCACTCCTTCAAGGAAGGTCCACTATTATTATTCACAATGAGTTTTAAGGCTTTGCACATCTCTTCCTCTATTTCGAAGTTATTAGATTTTTTTGTTGAATTCATCGCTTTTTTCGTTGGCCTTTGTTCTTCAAAGTTGGGAGTGGAAGCATGTGATTGGGTACCCGGAGTTGATGAATTTAGAGGTGGGTTTGAGGACTCTTGAGCTTGAATACTACAAGGGATATCCTCGATACTAAGAATTTTCAAATCCTTATTTGGTTCAACGGTCCTATTCCTTTTAGAGCTAGGTTCCCAACTATCAATCCCCGTAGCAGCAGCTCCATCATAGAGTTGAGTGTAAAACTCAGAAAAACTTAAAGGTGAAGTTCTCAAGTAGTCAACATGCTTATTTGCATGTATCCAAAAACCATACCCAACATGTTATTCACATGTTTAATAATTTAATAAGCTTTTATGATTAACTTAAAAAAGTAGTTACTAACCTTTGACTCTAACTCCCATTCCTCATTTGTGAATTTGAAGGTGTTAGTTGTGGGATCATAATGATTTCCGATCTTTCTTTTTAATTGACACCATGCATTATATTTTCTCTTTATATAATTATAATGATTTTTCACTTGTTTATGATCTACAATAAAGTTGTGGGTGCTCTTCAGTATTTCTCCCACTTTTGACCATGAATATGGCTTAAGACTACCGCCTAGCCTACCATTTTTCGTAACCTCGCCAATACATGCTTCAAGAAAAGTTTTCATTACATTTTCATTTCTCCAATTGACTTTTGATTTTCTTTGATTTTGAGTTTCACCCGATTGTTCCATGCCTAACACAAATAAAAGGATGAATTTAGAGATTCTAATCCTAACAATAAACAAATCTACTACTCCATCCGTCCCTTAATATATGTCGTTTTAGAGTTGTGCACAAATATTAAGGAAATGATTGTAGAGCATTAAATATACTATCAATTATCTATATTGCCCTTATATTGGTAGAAGAGAGTGTTATTTATTGGGCAAAAAATAGTGAGAGAATCAAAGTTATATTTATTACTTGGGGTAATATTGGAAACTAAGCAATTAATGTTTACTTGAAATTCTCAAACGACTTATATTTAGGAACAAAAAAATTTCTCTAAAATGATTTATATTAAGGAACGGAGGGAATATAAACAAATATATTTTTTGAGTCAATTGTCTCAATTCTATCATCAATAAAATAATTCAAGTAGTATCAACATTGGACAAATGATTTAAACCATGGCTAATATTACAAATTCTTAACACTGCTTTAAATAGCTTCTACATGATCTCAAAGCCTAAAGGAAAGCAGATGAATCTTAGGGGCCTACAACATCATCAGTTTTTATTAACCAGTTTCAATGAGGTTGGCATCTTATGAGAATACGGGGAGGTAAATATAATTTGTCAAGGCCACACTAACAAATCAAACTTTAATTGAACCAAGATGTACATGATTAGCTCAGTGTCATGCTTAATTGGGGCTCTCCTCTAGCTCATTCTTATGTAAGCCAACCGAGCAAAGAAGCCAATCTGGAGTGTGATAAAACTTGGCAAAAACAAACTTGTGGACATAGATAACAGGCTTGTGAACATAAACTCTTATATCATATGTAGAACATGAAACTATACATAGATAACAAATACTAAATTCCATATAAGCATTACAAATGCTTGTTCAGATGCCATAACTGCATTTGAATTGTACTTATGTCAAGTATTAAGCCATTTTCATATAAATTTTAAAACAAAATGTTCAATTCAAACAAAATGCATAAAAGAATTAAGTAGAAATGGCTATGAAAACATTTCTGACTTGTGGTCATAAGCTAAAACTTAAAAGGAAGAAGTTCATTTTATAAAAGATGAGTAGTTACTAAATTCAAAACAAGAACCATAGCAGATTAAATGCATGATCACTCATATACGCTTAAATACAACATTGAACCAAGGTCGAGGAAGATACACAATGGTAAAGGAAATGTTAGCAATATTGATGAAATTATGCAATTTGTTATTTAATTTAATAACTAGGATATTTGTACAATCAGATTAAAATATTAATGATCTAAAACATCAAGTATATGATAAAATACTATTTTCCTAATAATATCAAAATTAGACATACATTTGAAGATATAACACAAATTCCAATTAGATTAGTCATCCAAAAGGCATGACTACAAAATGAGCCAGCAAATTGGCCTCAAACAAAGAATTTTGCAAGTCATAATGAAGATAACAAAGCATTATTCCCTTAAGTATTTCATCACCATAATAGTATGTACATTAAAGTACTGAATCTGCTCCACAAGTGTCTATTGTTGTATGATCTTCAAATATTTTTTGATCTTACAATAAGAATCAAGAACCTAAAATTACCGATCTTTCTAAATAAAAATTGAACATTATCTAAGTATCCATTCCAATATAACCCGATTAATCACAAAGCTGAAACACTTGAAAAAATAATGGAATACTTCATTCCAAAACATAAAAGCACCAATTTCAATAAACTGCTCCTACTTGCTCCTATAAATCCTTTAGCAATACAACCCATTAAATTGATAAGGAAAATATTCCTTCCATGAAAAAAAACATTCCTTAAGTTTTCACTTCTTATCAACAAATACAAAAGAAAAAATATGTTTTTACTCTAATATGTTACAGTTCTGAGTCACCATGAAGGACTGAACTAGCTTATCAGTTATCACAATCATATTCACAGTTTGTTGGATTGTAAGCATAACTCAGCCTTGGTAATCACTATCAGAAAGAGAGAGAAAATGTAGAACTTGAACAAATAAAATTCTAAAATTGATTTTTATAATATCCGCGTATATAGTTTAAGATTTCTAAGGCTTCATGGTAAATACTGTAAGACCCCAACTTATTATAAATAAAATTGAATTTTCTCTATTTATTATCTTGAAATAATAAGGTGATAATTTGATATAATATTTTGGTTATGGGTGAAATGTGCAAATTTTACAAAATAAGCAAGTTGTTATAAAATATTCATTGTTGTCGGGGAATATTCGTTTGGTCGTAGAATATTCTTGTTGTCGGAGAATATTCGTACGAAGGCGCATCCATTTGTGGGCCCCATAACGGAATAACTGTCGGATGAAGAAAATGACAAGTTTGAGTTTTTATAAATAACGGCGTAGTTGTTATCGTTAATACTGTTGGAATACCCGGTGGTTAAAATATAGTAATACGCATGATTGCACAGTAGCACACGGTATTGCACAGTATTTTTGAATTGTTGATTCTTACGTAAGAAGGCACTACTCAATAATTGTTACAGTAATTACTGTTCAATATTTTATTTTATTGATTCAATAATTATTGCGTTGATATTTTATATTATTATTGTTTCAATAATTGTCACTGCACAGTATTTTCCATTATCAGATCAATAATTCATATTATTTGAATAATATTATTAGATAGCATTATTGGCAATGTCTAGAAAGTTCTGTCAAGGAGAGGTTTGATCACCTAATTGCGCGCCAGTAAGGAAAAATCCTTATCAGAAAGCCCCCTCTTTCCTAAGAACGGTCTGATTGTCATTATTGTGATTATGTAATATTATTTGTGAATAATTATTTATTGATTTATATGATAAGAAAATATTTATTTTATGTGGATATAAATGATGATTATATTTTATGTGGTTGTAAAGCTGATGTGTTTTACTAGTATTTTGTCAGAATGGAGGTATTAAAAATCATCCGTATGTGGATTTTAGACATTTTCTGTTTGAAATTTAGAAAAACTTTCTTCTGCTAAGTTGTAGAGAATTTGATTTTCTATGGAATGGACATATAATTCATATTTTTCTAATAAAATGGCTATTTATTATGAATTATAAAAGTTTCTGATTATTGTTTAAATGATAAAACATTTTGAAAAATTCTAGAATTGATGGGCCCCACTTTTGGTTGGTGAGAAATGTGCTAAAATTTTATTTCAAATGTGGCGGGTGACAATAGTAGCAGGTAAAGCCATCAGGTAGCAGGTCAAGTCTGCTTCGGCGTGCTATCATTTTCCTATAAATAGGTGTTTAGGTTAGAATTGAAAATCAAACCAGAAACATAAGCTTTCTCATTCTATATTATCGAGCGTATTTTATAAGTATTTAGATACTTTGAGAGTTGTTATTCAGTACAAGTTTCATTAAGCATTATATCCGATATTCCATTCTGAAGTACTGTTTCTTTGAGGTAAGGGATGTTATTTTCTTATTAAATGATATTATTTTTTTCAATATCATTATGCTGAGATATTGTTATGAATTTTATTGTGGAATTTCTACCTTTTTGTGTCGGGGTTACTATTCATGTATACGGTACTATTCACGTATACGACACTATTCACAAATACGATACTATTCACCGAAAAATAAAATTTTCTCTTCTTTATCCTAGATGTCTATTATGGTTACTATCTTTGATTGTATCCATGTTTTGATCATTATTTTTGAATTCTACTTCACAATTGGTTATTATGGAGTATTATTGAACTTGGACAAACTGTAATACAAATCCCTAATATTTATCCTTCTGTCTCACTGGATTCATTCTTTAAAATATTTTTCATCATCCTCAGTTCTTAATGGTGATACTTGATTAATATCTTTGGCCTGTAATGCAAAGATGAATGATTACCCGACGAATATCTATGGTCCGTAGTGCAAAGATGAACATGTGTTGAGATGAACATGACCAACTGGTGATACAAATGAATATCTTTGGCCCGTAGTGCAAAGATGAATATTTGATTCAAGATGTATATTGATTGATGTTACAGTGATAAAATATTGATGATGAACTTTTAAATTCATAGATGATAGTAGATTTCATTCTCTACTTAACTCTTCTAATGAATTGTTGTTTCCGCTGCAATTGTTGATCTAAAACTTATTGTCTATTATATTTTATCAGATTTTTTCCTGTTGAAGACTAAGGATAATTTATTGTATATTATCTTAGTCATAATATTTTTTACTGGGCTAGTTGAGCTCACCCTTTTTCTTTTTGTTCCATTTTTCTTTTCAGGAGGTGAGAATTTAGCAGAGACTAGCCGGGGTATGGAGTGATGATTCAAGATAGTTGTTTAGTAGTCCTCACTATTTTGTAAAATAGTGTATGAATAATTGTAAGGGGAACTTTATTTGGGTGTGGATATTGTCTAGAAGACAATATTGTATTTAAACTCACAGCATGTGTTGTCGTATTTTGTACGACAATTGTAATAATAAAGTTGTAAGTTGTTCTCTGTACCATGTATTTGGCGAATCAGAATAGGTGATGTATACCTATTTTGGGGGCGTCATAAATACTAACAAAATACAACATCAAATATAACTTCTATTGGTTTCAAAAAACAAAAAAAAACTAGCAAAACTATGGGATTAAATTGAATGATACTCAAATTAAGAGCTCTAAAAAACATCGTAAAGGCTTCAGATTACTAACTTGAGGCGAAGAACTATGAGTTACTGCAGATAGAGAGGAGATACGGATGGAGACACCAATGGAGATGCGAACGAGAGTGGCGCTAGAGATGAAAACGAGAGCAGCGAGGCTATTTGGGTAAAACACGATTATTCAGACCATTCAGCCAATTTTTTTTAAAAGAATCACTCAAATGTATTCAATCCAATTCAGATTTCAAAAGTTGTAAACAAACAGTCTGAATGACTGAATCGCTCTGATTCAGAGTCATTCAACCTTATTTAGACCATATCAAACAGGGCCTAAGAGTAAGGTTTTATATTTTACTCGATTCAGGACGATCTTTGAGCTGAAAAAGAGGGACCAAATGGAGCTTTACTAGGCCCTTTTTTCACTTTTTAATTATTTTAATAATTTATACTTCTATTTTACTTAAAAAATTATAAAAGTAGCAACTTGTAAAGTCTAGATAAGTTAACTATTAATTATTTATAATTAAAAATACATATAAAATAAAATTGATAGAATTAATAATAAATGTGTAATCAATACAAAAAAAAATGATACAAATATAAGTACATATAATTATAGTTTTTAAACTTAGCCTTAATAAAGCGTAGCCAGAGATGGGTAAAAATGAAAAAGTAAATACAAAATACACCTTCTGATGCAATAGTTTAAGCCAAGTTGTAAGGGATAAATAACGTTTCGGTCATTGTACTGGGGTCCGATTTTTATTCTGGTAATCAAAATTTTTTTGTTACAATCGAATTACTACTCTCACATATTACAAAATGGTCATTAATTTTACTTTTCGTCCAAAAACCAGACGAAAATCGTGAGTGTGCAACTCACGTGATGACTGTGCAAAGCTGGCCCCATTTTTTGCTTACGTGGAGCACATGAAAAGCAAGGAGACATATTATTATAGCACAAACTACCAAAACTATTAACTACTTCACCTCAATAATTCCAAAACTAATAATAATAATAATAATATAATAATAATAATAATTTCAAAATAATAATAAAATACTAATAATAATAATAATTTTGAAATAATAATAATAATAGTATTAATAATAATTTCAAAATAATAATAATATAATTTTTAAATAATAATAATAATTTGTTTTTTAAATAAATATAATAATTATTTTTTAAAAAAATAAAAATAAAACACAGTTTTTTGTAATTAAAATTGAATTTTTTTTGTAATAATAAAAAAAAACAAAAACAACGCAAAAAAAAAAACAAACAAAAAAACAACAAACAATGCAAAAAAAAAAACGCGCAAAAAAAAACTGTTAAGCCTTTTTTTAAATTATATTATTATTATTTTGAAATTATTATATAAATTATAAAAATATTTTTATATGAAGCTGATGTGTATTTAAAAAAAAACTTAACAATTTTTTGTTTTTTTTATGCCTTTTTTTTTCCATTGTTTGTTGTTTTTTTTGTTTGGTTTTTTTTTTCTTTGTTTTTTGTTTTTTTTTTATTAAAAAACAACTGCGCTTTTTTTTATTACGAAAAACTGTGTTTTATTTTTATTAAAAATAATTATTATATTTATTTAAAAAACAAATTATTATTATTATTTAAAAATTATATTATTATTATTTTGAAATTATTATTAATACTATTATTATTATTAAAAATTATTATTATTATTATTAGTATTTTATTATTAGTTTTGGAATTATTATTATTATTAGTTTTGGAATTATTGAGGTGAAGTAGTTAATAGTTTTGGTGATTTGTGCTATAATAATCTGTCTCATTGCTTTTCTTGTGCTCCACGTAAGCAAAAAATGGAGCCAACTTTGTACAGTCATCACGTGAGCTGCACACTCAATTTCCGTCTGGTTTTTGGACGAAAAGTAAAATTAATGACCATTTTATAATATGTGAGAATACAGTAATTCGATTGTAATAAAAAAATTCGGTTACCAGAATGAAAACCGGACCGCGGTACAGTGACCAAAACGTTATTTATCCCCAAGTTGTAAAAATCTGCAGTTAGCACAGCAATTTTAGTCAATGCATATTTTAATCAATAAATAATTAAATTGATAATTGATAAAAGTATATATTAGTGGTCATAATCATTCCAAAGAAATACTACATTACATGAGTTAAAATCTGAAAAAAGTTGCTCAGTATTTCAGGAATAACCCTATCCTCAAAGATGCAAACAGATTGCATCACTAATCAAAGTGTCGTGTACAACAGGAATTGAGGAGAAAACAGATATGTCATGCCTGATTGCCTGTCTCATTGCCGGACTGCAGTTCTATAATCCCAGGCATGCTTTAAGTTCTCATCTAAGCTTGTTGCAAGAGAGTCGAAGTTCTCTGCCACATAGGCCGGCCCAATATGGCGCTTCCATGAACAGCCAGGTAAGCAGTATTTAACCTAGGGAAAAATATCAACCATCTTCAGTAAAATAAATTTATACACACGCCAACAGATCAAAAAGATATTTTTTTTTACTGGCTGCAGGTAGGAGTAGCGGCCAGATTTTTTTTTTGGCCGGCCACAGGAGGGAGTAGCGGCCAGGAGCAATGTCTAAATTACCCCCACCTTAGTTAGATTTAAATATTTTCAATATATAAAATATTTGTATAAATAATTTCTTAAGTAATAAAAATTAACATTATCAACTATATATAATGTATTTATTTCTATAAATAATAAAAATTTCTTAAAAAATAATTTATAAATAATTTTTTAATGTATTTTTATAAATAATTTTTTATTTAATAAAATACATTGCATAATTATTAAAATATAAATACATTAAAAAATTATTACTTGAGAAATTATTCATACAAATAAATACATTGAAAACATTATATATAGTTGAGAATGTTAATTTTTATTACATAAGAAATTATTTGTACATTGAAACTATTTAAATTTAACTAAGGTGCGAGTATTTTTAGACATTTCTCCTAGCCGCCACTCTCTCCTGTGGCCAGAAAAAAAAATTATCTGGCCGCTACTCCTACCTGCGGCAAGTAAATGAAAAGAAAGAAAAATAAAATTCTTTTTGGACTATTGGATGTCTGGATTAACAATGTAAGATGCGTTTGCTGAAATATTGCCCATAACAAACTCTTGCTATGGAGCATTTCCCATGTATGTATATGTGTGTGTGTGTGTGTGTGTATATATATATATATATATATATATATATATATATATATATATACAAAACGGATTTAAAACACTCCTCTTAAATAACACTCTCTTAAATAGCACTCCTTTATTAAAATTACATTGTTTTGGAGATTCTTTTAAAATACAAAATAATATTAAAATAGAGTGGTCCCACTTGCTTTATTTTAATTTACAAAAATGTCACTCGCGGCCCCACTTGTTTTTTAAAAGAATATTTAAAACGACGTAGTTTTAATAAAAGAGTGTTATTTAAGAGAAAATGTTATTTAATAAGAATGCTTTAAATCCGTCTCTGTATATATATATATATATATATATATATATATATATATATATATATATATATATATATATATTTGGGGAGTGATCTATAGCTAAATGTGGCTATGGGTAGTGGCCATCCCATCTTGTACCGTCGACTATAAGGTTCAATGGATGCAATTTTAAAAAATTCTTATGCTACGCACTGTTATGGTTTGTGGGTGTGTAGGGAGAATTTAAAAAAATCACATATGCACCATTATGGTGTACGAAAACCTTCCCATACGCACCATAATGATGTGCACGATGATTTCCTTGAATTCTTTTTTCAAAATTGAGGAGATGGGTTGGCTAGTACACACTCTACGATCACCTTTATATATGGATCATTCCCATACATACGTCAAGAAACTTATTTATACTTAAAATGGAAAGGCACATATATGTATGCCTTTATATTAAAAAATTTAGGAAAGAGATACTTGCCAACATCGGTTGTGGACCGCTTTATTAAATAGCCTTAGCTAATCTTGACTAAAGCATGCCTTATATAACATTTTCCCTATATATATATATATATAAGGAAACTTATATATATTGCTTCCATATACTTAAAATGGAAAGGTAACATATATGCATGCCTACAATTTATATTAAAAAGATGAGAGAGATACTTGTCAACATCAGGCGTGGCCAAGGGATCATATAGTTCCTCTCTTTGTTCAACATCCGGGACAGAACCTGCCATAGCTCCCACATCCTGAATGCCTTCAGCCTGAAATCGAATCATATAGATATTTAATCAGCAGGAAGGGCTTATGCAACAAGCAACCATATACTTCATAACCTTACACACCACTACCTAGGGAATTCATACACAATGTGCCCCAACCACCTACTAAAAAACTTCAAGTGACCATCATCCTCACAAATTCAGTCTTTGTGTCTACCTTAGAGATCAAATGCAGTAACTATTGTAAAGAAAGTCTTGCCTGTTGAGGATACTGTGAGTAACCAGCATATGCACCATAAGCATACGATGATTGATCATGAGATGCTCCATAAGCATAGGGATCATAACTTTGTCCGTAACCATAATAACCACTGCCCCATTGACTTGGATCAGCCTGCGCACCCCAGACTCCAGTTTGATCCTATAACAAAGTAACAAGTATTTTGTTACAGCAAGTATAACAAATATAAAAACAATGATTGTCCTTTCAGAAGTTGAGTGCTATTTGATGGATAAAAACAAGTACATGAGCTTTGCAAATTTATCCATATTTCTTTTAGCTCTAAATGGGATACTATATACTCCCTTCATTACAAAATTAGAGATACATTTGCAAAACGATAACTTTTAAGGATAATTTTATGTTCTCAAATGTACCCTAATATTAGTTAAAAATAATGAAAATCAACTATTTTATTGGTTAATATGACCATGTACTTTTGGCCTTTTAACGGTTCACTTAACCAAAAATTTCAATGCCATAGATAAAAAGTTATTTCCAAGTCCAATAACTCACTGGACACTTTTTTTTCTGAATTTTTGGGATCTTATTGCTTTCAGCATGAATGTCTGACCACCCTAGTCCCTAGAGACAAAATCCGATAAAACAAAAATCACCTGTTTAGATGTAGGGCTCCTGCCCCAAGAAATTCGAACTACTTGCTGGCCAATAACAGTTCCTTGCATCCTTTGTATCGCTTCTTCAGCAGATGACCTGTTCAGAAAAACATCAAACATTTTGATGAGGAAAAAACTAATCAACTAAAGAGAACATCAACAAAAAGGGGGTTAAAAAGATAAATAATAATATTATAAATGGTAATAAAAATTACTAGTTGTGAGTTGATATTGGAATTCAAATATGAAAGAAAAATGCCAATCCAAAGATTTCAAAGAAAGGAATAAAACATTATCAAAAGGACCATATGTCCTTGCTTTGGCTCATATGTCAAAAGTTAAAATTAATAAATACCCATAGTACGTCCAAATATTAAAAAAATAATAAACACACAACCCAAGAAAACCCAAATATAGAACCCCACTGAAGGAAAAACAGAGGGTGAAATGGAGAAAGTGAGAATATATGTTTATTTGATTTTCGTAATGTGAAATCATTAATATTTTCACATGCCAAACAGACCTGGCTACAAACTGCACAAACCCACATCCTCTGGTTGCAGGGATCTTGACATAGACAATTTCCCCAAGCTGGACAAAGATTTGCCTCAACTCCTCTTCTGTGACATTTGGGTCCAAATTACCAATAAAAATCTGCAATAGAATGATAATGAGAAAAAGAATCGAGATATATAAGTCCACAATGTCAAGTTATTAATTAACTTACTGTGGTGTTATTTATATCATTATCTACTGGGATTGTCTGCACTGCTGGAGTGTAAACTGGAGTAGAATATACGCCTGCCGAAAGAAATTATAATGTAAGTCGGTATTGAGTTTAGGCAAAACAAAGTGTAAAAATTAATTGATTAGCTAGAGAATCAGCATCCATTCTTCACGTCCATATGTTATTCCTGGGCATAAATTTCTATTACCATAACAATAAAATCCTTTCACATATCCAATAAATTCCTTACAAAAAAGTATATGAGGGTCTCCATCTAACTTCATACTTAGTCTCCTCCATCTAACTTTATACATTGTATGGTATCGCGCGACTTGTATTGTAGTCGTAGTCTTGTAGTCGGCCCTCTGTAGTCTTTCATAGAATTTGAAATGGGCCTCATAAAAAAGGTAGGAAATTATTTTTTATTGAAAAAGAAAAAGAAATTTGTTTGTGATAAATACAAAGAAAAAAAATAGGGGGCTAGAAGTCCACCCACACTAAACAAGTGGAGAGCAAGACGAAAATAGCACTAAAAAGTTCAGACCTCTAATCTCAACAAATGACGGCCACAAAAGTAACCCAAAAGGCCCTCAGAACTTGCGGCAAAATGGATGCAAGAAAAATAACAGTATCCATCTGTTAGGAAGTTTGTGGATTACATAATGAATGCCCTAATACACATGCTGAACCCAATTTGACCCTAAAGGTTAAATTGATAGGTCTTCAGCTCAACCTTACACATTGAGCCGTAAAGTTTACACTTGAAAGTAGGAAACTATGTCAACTCACATGTTACCTTGACAAATCTCCTACTCTACATGTAAGTCCCAACCTTACCGAATTGCTCCCCTTAGTGTGAACATATAATGTCAGCACTCAATACACTGAGACTTGGGCATTACTTGAGAACTTTCAATACTGAAAATGTTGAGGCCTGCCCATTACTTGAGCAATTATTTGAGAACATTCCAAATATATGAAATATATCTTTGATACCAATTCATTAGGAGCACTGGGAATCCATAACGACCTACTAAACCGAACTTGAACCAAAAGTTTAAGTTGATAAGTCTTGATCTCAACCTTAAATATTAAACCTTCAACTTCAAATTCAAATTCAAAAACTGATGTAGGTCTATGCCAGCTCACCCTTCACATGTGAGTCCCCACATCGATGACCTGCTCCTTCTTTACATGCGAGTCCAAATATCAAAAAACTACTTCCCTTGATTGTGAAAATATAATCTCGACACTCAACATGTTGAGGCTTGTGCATTACTTAACTTTGTAAGGATCACAAACTGTGGCTCCAATACCGAATTGTCGGGGAGGATATGATTCCAAAATGGAGACCCTAAATAAATTAAAAGATAAGTAGTTCGCGCTAAACAGTTTAGCATTATGCTCATTCTGAATCCCCCATAATACCAAAGAAAATTCCATTCTTGCACCAATTTAAGTTAACTTTGTTTCTTATTTTTTAGAAGAAACAAAGGAGTTGTAAATTCTAAAATGCTAATTATATATCCATTTACCAATCAATCTAATGCATAGTTGTCAAAATCGTACGATACTCGATCCGTATCGTACGATTCAACACAATACATGTAGCGATCGATACATAATCGTATGGGTATCGAAAATTATACAAGAATCGTATGTATTGAAGGGGAATCGCATGTATCGTGTGATACATCAATACCCTAACGATTCAGGAAGAAGACATACGCAAAAAAAATGAAAGACAAATTTCAAAAGTTACCCGTTTTTCGTCGCTTGATTGGTTCGATTATCTCCATCATCTTAACCTCTTGATTGGTTCAATTATCTCCATCACTTTAATTTTCCCGCCATCGTCACCAATGTTTTCTCCCCCAAATCAATTGACGTGTTTTATTTTCCTTACCTTATCTTGAGATAGCGGGTAAGAATTGTATTATGTATAATCTATCTAATAAAATACAAATGATTTTGAATTTCCCGCTCACTTAATAAATCATCTGGGCCGTCCAAAGTTTGGGATAAATCCCACCGTTCATACATCTATCTAATAAAATACATCTATCTATCTAATAATCTAATAATAATTTAATAAAATACAAATGACTTTAAATTTTCCGCTCACTCAATAAATTATTTTGGTCTTTCAAAATTTGAGATAAATCATATTGTCCATACAGTGCCGGAGGCACGGGACCCAGCTAGTAGTATTATATTATATTAACATTAAAGCTTATCCACGTTTTCAAACTCTCCACCCACATAAAGTACTTATTTACTTTGTTTCCTTTTTTATTATTATACACAATATTTATATTAAAGTTTGTTTGTAATTTATAATTAATTAACTAATCAATTTATATACTTAAATACTTAATATGTTTTTAAATAAAATATAATTTTCAGCTTTATATATCAAATGGTGCCAAAGAAAAAAGAGTTTCATTCCATGGAAATGATGAATTTACTGACATTAGTATTGCCGATGATTAATGATAATCATATTTGATAAACTTTAGTTGCTCATTTTCTATGTTTGTGCCTTTTGACAACTTAAAGTTAAAACATCGAGGACTTAGCCTTTTGTTGGACTATATGCTTGATTGTTAAGAAATTTAAGTCATAAATTGTGTTCTCAATATAAATAAATATAATAATTATTTTTTTTGTATCTTACGATAAGATTACACGATACGGGGTTTTCGATTCACGATACGATTCTCAATTTGACAACTATGATCTAATGTATGATTTGTAGAGATTTTGATATGGAACAGAGCTCGGAAGTGAAGAACAATGGAGATTCAGTGCAAAATGGTGCTGAACAAGTGCTAGAGCAGTGAAATAATTGAGGTTATTTCATGAATAGAAATTTGACAAACTATTGACAATAAAATGTTCTATTATGAACGAGCATATTTAGTAGTTCAAAACACCTGCAAAAAAGTCAGACATCTAAACTACATTTCCAATCTAGCACCTCAGTGCCATAGGTTACATTTTCAACCAAAAATTTAATACTGTTCGTTATATTTCTTCTGAAAAGTGGTTAAAGACATTTATCTCAACTATTCATATCATATCTTTGCAGTGAGAAATTATACTAACTAGACCCAAAAAACAAAACCAAAAAAAAAAAAAACTCAAGTCGGACAAGTTTAAATAGCAGATTCTAGCAAACAATGAAAAGCAATCAATAGACCGCAAAATAACAGACAACTATGCAGTGAGAACTTGGAACTAGGACTGACATAATGAAAAGAACAAAACAAAAAAAAAGGAAAAAAGTTCTACCTTTGGTCCCTGCATATTGCTGTTGTAATCCAGTAGTCTTTTTAGGTGTTGCGGCACTGATGCGCATTGGCCTAGTTGAGCAATAGAAACCATTCATTTCAGTCATGGCACGATTCCTTTCCATCTCATCAGCAAATTTAACAAAGCCATATCCCTTTGAGCGTCCAGTAAGTGGATCCGTTACAACCTTGGCTCCTCTAACAGATGGATATGGACCTCGGAAGGTCTCTTGCAACAAGAAATCTGTAACATCAGGTGCTAAATCACCAACAAAAATAGAATGCTCAGGCCCTGTATCTGGCCGTCTTTCTCCAACCCCAAAAGAAGCCCAATTCAACCTAAAAGTTAGTTCAGTTCCAGGAATTTGTGCTCCATTGTACGAATGTAGAATTCTTTCCGCTGTTGCATGTGAAGAAAACTCCACAAAGCCATAACCCTCCGGCTGACTAGTGATCTTGTTACGAATTACTTTTATTGAAAGCACCTAAGTAGATCATAGTGGTTGTTTAGCTCTTACAGTATGAGTTGAAAAGTAACTAAACTAAGAGAATCCTCTTCTCTTCTTAATTTGATAATACTTCATGTGATTAAAATGCAACACTATACCTAGATCCCGGACAGCAGCTCATGATGCTACCATCGAAAATAAGTTTGTTCAGAAATTTGTAGAAAATTCGTTAGCATGTCTTGTGCCGGACATCTTCCCCAAAAACCCCATTAGGGTACATTATATCAATCCAAGTTTCCACAAGTGCGAAGAATGCATGTCACTCCAAAATGTCCATTTAACAAAATCATACGATTTAGCCAATAAAGATCTAGGGATTTTTAAAGGTGTCCAACGAGCAGATTTTCAGTCAATGTTTTTCCAAGATATAAAAAAAATTACTAATGAAAGAGAGAATACAAGATGTTGGAATCTTTATTTGACCCTTCTAATTAGACAGCTGATATTTAACCGAATCTTAATGGTATACCAAGGAAACCAAGAAAAAGGCATATATAAATAATAAATTAAGACTTTAGTAAGGGTGTGTTTGATTAGCTCTTAACACCTCTTAATTGGAGTGTCTCTGATTCGGTCAGAGGCAAAACATGTTTGGTAAAAAAAAATTGCCTCTTAATGCCTCTTAATCGGTTAGACACAAAATTAAAGCTTAATCATTTAGAGGAACATCTGAATGAGTTTATATTTTTTTGGACAAAAATATCCTCTTCAATATTATTAATTTCTTTTTGTATCCATTTTAACCCCCTCTCTCTCTCTCCACTTTACAAACCAAGCTTCCGGCGACTGGATCGAATTTGAGTAGTGTTCTTTATACTTCAATGATAACAGTTTACCTTAAACACAATGACCTTCCCAGAGCGGAATTGCTGTTTTATGCAATTCCTGAGAGAGGTGGTTGAATATGCAATGATCAATGGGTATTCCAAGGCGGGACGAATGGATGAGGCTCAAACAGTGTTTGATCAAATGAATGACAGGAATGTGTTCTCCTGGACAAGGTTGATATCTGGGTATTTTGGGATTGGAAGAGTTGATGATCTACGATGGTGTTGGGTTATGCTAACAATGGGTTGATTGATCAGGCTAGGGCAGTTTTTGACCAAATGCCGGAAAGAAATGTTTGGCAATTTTGTAGTTTTTATATATTTTTTCTTTTGTTCAGAGGGTTAAAATGGTAAAATATTGTTATTCAGGCATTTTGAAAATTTTTTTATCAAACAACATTTTTTCATTCAGATACAATTATATTCAGATGCTCTATATTATTCAGACTTCTAAACTGTTCAGGTCTTAAAACTCAATTTTATCAAACACCACCTAAGTTATCACAAACCCACATCAAAATTCACCATCTGAACAGTTTATATATTTCTATAGACAAATATATATTGATATAATAAGTAAATTATATAACATAACTATAAGCAAGAAATTCCCAACAAATAAATTATAAGAAAATGGTTAACTTTAAGGTCAAGTTCAATGAAAATACTAATAATTATCATAATGTATCTAGAAGTAAGTATGCAATACATATTAACAAGTGTCCGTGAAGACAAGTTTATGTTTTCAAAAACACAACCACATTTTGGAAAAAACACTAACTAATAAGTCTACACAATAAGCAATTAATCATGAAATACACCTTTCCAATAACTAGCAGAACAAATAAAATCCTAATACATATTAATGAAATACAAATATAGAGAGAGTAAGGAATGGACCTCGCCGGAGGGAGCGAACCAGCTATTGAGGTAAGATTCATCGGCCCAGTAAGGTAAATCGCCAATCCAAAGGGTTCGAACTTCTTCGAGGGTTGCTGGTTGGTGATACGGTTGCGACGATGAGTATGTTACTGCTGCCGCTGTTGATATTGCTGCTGAGGGATGCTGCTGTTGTGCTTCCATTTCCCCTTTCTCTCAATTTTATCTCTCCCTTATATGTGTGTGTATATATAGGGTTTGGGGGGCGTACGGTGCAATTGTACCGGACTAACGTCCCGTATACAGTGTTATTTTTTTATTTTTTTTTTTTGTTTTTTTTTTTCATAATTATGAGGAAAAAAAATAAAAAATAATAGAGTAAGTTTGAACAAAAAACTGTAAAAGGAAGTACGTTTTTTATTGAAAAAACACCGTAAATTTACGGTGTTTTTTCAATAAAAAACGTACTTCCTTTTACAGTTTTTTGTTCAAACTTACTCTATTATTTTTTATTTTTTTTCTCATAATTGTGAAAAAAAAAGGGGCACCGGACGGTACCGGTCGTTAAGCACCGGACGCCCCCAATTAGTGTATATATATATATATATATATATATATATATATATATATATATATATAAAATAAACAATTCAATTTGTGTAATTCTTTCTGTTTCTTGCCAAGATTTTCTAGGTTATACTTTTAACGGCAGAGGATTGGTTCAAGAATTCCTGTTCGGCAATGATTTATTTTTAATATGACTTGCGAGAACAAATTCAATTAAGATTTTTAAACATTATTTTTATGTAATAAATTTTTGTAGAATTTATGAGATTTTAATGACGTTCACAGATTTTAAATATTCTTTTTAAATGACTTTTATAGACTTTATAAAATAAGTAACAGATTTTTATAAATTTTTTATCAAGACTGTGATAGACTTTTGTATTCTTCTAATATATTTTGCAACTTATATTAATTGTTCATTATAACCTCTCCCTCTTTTTTCATGAAATAGAGTAAATCTTAGTATATTATTGTAGCATGAGATTTTATATATGTTGAAAGCGTTCACATTATTCTACTCATTTTATGATACATTTGGATACTCGGATACCAATAAAACTTTAGAAACTACAGACGCAATACAAAAATTAAGCTCACTTTTCATTGAGTTATATATACTTTCTGTATATACGTACGCTTTTTAGTAGGAATACCAAACTTTATTTTTCACAAAATAATATGATAAAGAAAATCTATATAATCAAAAGTTGTAAAACTTTATTTTTCTTTTCTTTGTAGAAAATGAAATTCACTCATGTGAATATGTGATTCAATACTATATTGATTAGTTTACTTATATATATATATATATATATATATATATATATATATATATATATATATATATATATATATATATATATATGTGTGTGTGTGTGTGTGTGTGTGTGTGTGTGTGTGTGTGTGCGTGTGTGTGTGTGTGTGTGTTGATTGTGTGATTCTGTCAACCCAATTTTTCATCTTAACTGCTGCTAATTCTGTTTGATTTTGTGGACCTTTTTTATGCTTCTAACATATATCAAAGCAGTGCATTTTTCCCTTTTTTATAAAGGAAAGATAACGATTCTGTCCAAAGACATACACATACACATCATGTGTAAAAAAATTAACAGTATGAAGGATACACCAAAGACATCAAAGACATCATATGTGTAACATATATCAAAGCAGTGCGTGTTTATTTCACTATGATACACCAAAGACATTTGAAGACGAATATGGAGGATGTCTAAAAAATTAAAAGAAATTTCCTTCATTTTAAAAAACTAAAAAAAACATACACATACACATTATATATTTTCTATTTTCATATATTATACATACATAATCTTTACAACTGATATGAGAGTTTCATGATTTTATCTCACTTTTGTTGAACAAATCTCTTTCCTCTTTTTATTGGAAGCTTTCGAACGACTGTTTTTCCCTCACCAATTCAGATTAGGTCTAGTTATTTGTTTACTTATTAATATATTTTGTTAATTCTCTTATTATAATAAATCCAATTTTATTTTTATGACCCAAATTTTATCAAATTATTTATCCATCACATATTAATATTTTTTAGCCCATATAAAATAAATAACTAGTTTGACCCAATAAAAGACAAAGTCTAATTAATAACTAGTTTTATCCACCTTTGTGTTTATTTGGAAGTTTTTAGAAATCTTTAGAGATGAGGTAAGACTTTGGATATGGATTGATAGTTATAATTCTTCTTCTAAAGTCTGTCAAACTCTACCATTTGATAGAAATCTTTAAAATCTATGACTTTTTGAATACCAAAATACTTTTATAGACTTTGTAAAAATCTTAATTCAATGTCACCTAACTTTTAAAGACATTAAAAAAGTTGTAATTGAATACCACTAAACTTTTATAAACTCTTTAAATGTCTTGATTGAATATAACTAAATTTTTAAAATCTTAATTGAATACACCCCCCTAAATAGAATTGAAATAGAATTGATATTTATAAATAGAATTGTTCGGTATTATTTTTACTTATAAGTTTAAAATTAAATTAAAATAAATTATAAAATTATTTAGCTAAAATGATTTATAAATTGAAATGAATTGTAAAGATAACTAAAATAAAGACGAAAGCAATGTTATAAAAGGCGGGAGGCGGGCGGCCGAGGGGGCCTAGCGCCTAGGGGGTCTAGGCGGGATTTTTTATTTTAAGCTAATTTTAATATTTTATCTTACATTTATTCAAACAAAACAATAATATAAAGTAAAATAATCTATAATAAAGATAATAAAGGTCTTTACTTAAAGTTCAAACACATATCCATATTGCTAATGTCAAAGTTCAAACACAAACATGCAATTGTTCAAAGTTCAAACATATTTTTAACGTATTAGTTTTATTCATAAACAAGATTGCTATTAAATAATAAAATTTAAAATTTCAAGAATTTAATTCAATATTAAAATTTAAGAAACTAAACATATAAATTTAAGAATTATATTTAATTAAACTAAATATTACAAATGTATCATCATTTATATAATTTGAAATTGGTACAAGTTCAAAAAATTACAACTATAATAAAATTATCCATTTTGACTTGATATTTTTCACTTCTCGTTGTGATTTGATATGCTACAACATGTATTATGAATATGGTAAATCATTATTAAAATAAATATATCAAGATCTGGTTTTGGTAGTTATTAAAATAAAAAAAACTCTTCGCCTAGGCCCTGCCTTATTTTTTGAAAGAATTTTTTTCCCACCAGGGGGCCTAGCGCCTAAGGGGCGCCAAGGGGGGGCTAGTGCCTAGACGGGGCCTAGGCGGGCCTAGGCGAGGATTTTTAGAATACTACGAAAGAGTCCGTACATTTGTTAAATTTAATTATTTTAAAATAACTTATAAGTTTTGAAAAGTAAAAAATTATAATTTCTCAAAAATAACTTATAAGTCATAACATAAGCTACACACTAACAACTGACTCGTAAAAATTACTTATAAGTTATTTGAATCAAATTATAAGTAGTTGCTGAACAACCAGAAAGAAGATGAACATTTATAAATTAGGCATCCACCGTCTTCAATGAAGACTAAAAGACAGTTTGCGCATTAAAGTTTATAGATGTTTGCATCATAATATTTAAAATGTATTTAAGTGTACTCTAAATTTCTTTTTCTTTAAATAAAAAGCATTCTCTGTACAATTAATCGGTCAAAATTGACCGGTTGTGCCTGTAATCCAAATTTTGAAAGAGTAATTTCGGTAAAACATGTTTAAGAAATAAAAAAAATTAAAATATATCACAACCTCCAAGTCATTGTGCAACTGTATTGTGGTTGTTGATGTTATTTTGCCAAAATTGCCTTTTTTCCCTCCCGGGGTTGTCTCCAGGGTTAATGGGCTTTTGGCCGTCTCTCAAGGTTGCCTCTGGGGTTTAAATTCAGTCGATTCTCTTCTTCCTCAGGGTTCTTCATCAGGGTTCTTCATCATCGGACTCTTCCCAATGCTCTGTCAGGGATTTCTTCTATAACAGATTCCATCATCATTCCTTCTGATGAAGATAGTTTTTGAAGTTATCCTGACTGGGTTTATCTGATGCTTCATTGAGATGATACCAATGGCTTAACTGAGAATTTCATATTCCCGCAGTTTTTCAAGATTTTAGGTGTTTTCCGCTCAATCTTGTAGAACTTTTTTTTCCTGATTTGACTTTTTGACTTCTGAGAGACCTACCGGACCTCAAATTGGATCAAATCAGAGGGGGTGGGACCCACCCTGGACTTCTACAGGTAGACCTACGGATCCCGCGGGTAGACATGCGGAAGGCTGCGGGTGGTTTTATACCCCCTAGCCCATTCACAAGTCACTTTCAACTTGATTCCCTCTAAAAAATCTAAATTTCCTTACTCATATCTACTCAGTTTGGGCTGCTTTTCTAGAAATCCGTCACCGTACAAACGTTCTGCACACTTCAAGTAACGTTTACATCCTTTCTTTTCAAGTGTTGACCATTAGAACGCTATATTTCATGCTTAGCAAGTTAAACACAATATAACAAATATGTATGCTTATATGACTTGATAAAATTGAATGAGCCTAGTAAATGCTTGTGTTTTACCATGCAGAACGTTATGATGTGAAAAAAATTCATTTTTTCAAAAGTCAATTTACACCCATTTTGGCTAGTGTAGCTATCCTATTTTAGGACAAATGAGCATGAAATTAATGTTTTTTTAAAATGCTTATGGCCATTTAGCTATCATTGGGCTCAGTTTAATGTTTAATATATGAAATGTTCATGATTTGGGTTGGTGTGCTACTGAATGGGCACTTAGTCATGCATATGTGCATGTGGATAGTCCATTTTACAAAGGAGACTCTGGAAAAATGTTTTCACGAGTCTAGGAATTTTAATGTGCATGCATGTTTAACTCTACAGGGGATGCATGTTAAAATAGCATGAGTTGATATGATTATGCCAGGCATGATGTGATGATCTAAGCATATCCTTTGGGGTCTGTTGTCCTAGGTGGATGCATATGCTTAATTGAATTAACTAGAGTAGAAACATAGCTCTCCCTTTTTGAGGTGATTTGGAGTTTTTATTTTCAGGCATGGATTCTTACAGGCCTAGCAGTTTTACCTCTCGTAGAGCTTCTTCTGGTGTTAGGAGAGCGGCTTTAGACGTTCCCTTTCCTAGACCGGCCAGACTGACACGTCGGTTGACTGAGTTTGTGATTCGTCCTGTTAGGGTTGATAGGACGGATGCCATTGATAAGGATGAGGATGTTCCCATCGCGGATCCAGCTCCCTCTTCTTCCATTGATCGCCTGGACCTTCGTGATATACATGTGATGATTCCCTATCTGTTAGGCAATTTGAGTTTCCATCCATCGGTCCATCTACATGCTAACGAGGTACTAGAGATTTTCCCCATCTTGAATAGCTTTTTCCTTCCATTTTTGGCAATGGTTGAACCTTGACTTGAATATGCAGGTTCCCGGGTTTACTCAGCCACAAGGAACTGGTTTAACATCCACTCCTTATACATGAGCCTTCATCCCGATTACCAGGCTGTTGTGCATTCCTTGAGTTTCGAGGCTTTCTTCTCTATTACACCGCAGAGTTTTCTATTGGGATATTTGAGAGCTTTATCTGAGAGATGGTTTCATCAAAGCTAGTCGCTCCATCTGCTGGATTGTGAAGTGGTGATGACGCCGATGGATTGGCGATTCATCACTGGTTTGGAGTTTATATGTGAGAGAGTGCACCTGGTGATGGACATTTTCCCGGCTACTGTTAGATCCTTGTTAGGGATACCTCCTTCGGCCCTCAAAGGTCGGTCTGTCCGTTTCGGTCCCTTGAGCATTGATGCTTCTAGAGGAGCTTTGTCAGAACCTCCTCCCACTGATCAGGTAGAGAGGGATTGCATTCTGCGACGTCTATTTCTGACGATCATCAAAAGCTACTTCATTGCAGATAATTCCTCGATTATCTTATTTGCACTGATTAGAGCTCTCCGCGATGTAGATTGCATCAGAGATTTTGATTGGGGATCCTTCACCTTTGCCTATTTCCTCTGTGGGATGCATTTATGCTTTGAGGGCGTTACAGAGGCTTGGTTAGCCTTATACCCATTTCTACTGGTGAGTAGTTTCAATAAGTTTTCCATTTCCCACCTTCGGGTATTTTTGATATATGGACTGATGTAATTGATTGATGCCTTTTCAGTTTTGGGCTTACGAGATGCTTTTTTGCCTTTGGCTAGTTACCACTTTAGGCTTAAAGACACATCCGAGGGGACGCTGATGGCACCATTAATTCTACCCTGGTTGAGGTCCCTGTGGCTGAGGGCTTTACACACTATCGCTTACAGCTGGAGCTATTGACTGCAGATGTCATCACGTGGATTCCTTACACCTCTGACCATCTGACAGTTGGCTTTGCGAATGGCTTTCCATCAGGACTGGAGTACGCCTTGTCAACCCGTTGGATTCCCTTCTTGACTGAGGGAGGCTGAGAGCTCTATTTGGGCAAACGCGCTATTAAATACGTCACAGGGGAGATTCACATTCCATATCTTCCTCCTACTCGATGACACTGGTCTTTGTCTCATCCTGTTACGAATATTCCCCTGATAGGCTTGGATGGTTTCATGTTGGCTGATGGTCCTTTCTCTCATTCTATTTTTTTTATCGATGGTGGACTCCCCACACTAATGAGGCTCAGACCCGTGCTACCCAGTTCCTAGCGAACATGGTGCATGGCTCAGTGATGATGACAGATTGGATATCATGTGTTCGAGAGCCTACCCATTTGGATCAAATAGCAGATTTGATGTGACAAACGAGATTTTTGTAATTTAATTTGAATATTTATTAAATTAAATAAATATTTTTCGATGATTTAATTATTGGGTTAAATAATTAATTGATGAAATTGTGGTAGATTAATTTAATTATATGTGTTACATTGATTAAATTAATGTGAAGAATTTATTATTCAAATGTATGTATTTATGTGAGCTTATTTGATTAAATGAATTAATTAATAAGCATAATGTTATTCTAATTAATTTAATAATTAATTAGAGATTCAATAATTTGACATAATTAATAAATAAGAATTTTAATTATGTGACTATGTGAATTTATGTGATTTTATTCTATTTTATTTAATTAAATTAAATAAAATTAATTGATTAATTAGATGTGTGACCATTAACTATATAATAAGAGTTAATTAAAATAAATGGAAAGGGAGAAACAAGGCCCTAAGGGGAGTTGCACCGGTTAACCCATTACAGATTAACTGACGCCACTAACTTACCCATTATATATTATACGTATTATATCTATATTATATCATACGCCATATCAGTTCATACCTTCATCAGAGAAAAACAGAGAATTTAAGAGAATTGATTAGAGAGAATTGGAGAATTTAAGTTATACGCCTTCAAACAGAGAAAGTAAGGGTAAACCCTAATCTAAGTTTTAATATTTCACGCATTATATTGTTTCCCCCAACTGAGTTCTTTGTGAATGGGAAATTTTATGATTTCTGATTATATGTCTATATACGTGTTACAAATTGTTCATAACATATTATATATCATGTGTACTTGAATCACAGTGATTAAATTCATGTAATTATGTATTAATTGGATTTTGTGAAGTTATAGAGTATAAAAGTTGTATATATGGCTCATATGACCTTTACGTACAAATTAAATGCTTTAATCATATGTTTGTATCAAATTGACACTTGTATATGCTTATGTATGTTGAAATGAACAAAATAGAATTTAAACGGATGGATTCGGTGAATTAACGAATTTGTAATGTTAAAATTCATATTTTTCATCAAAGCTTTAGAAAATATGAAAAACAGTGAAATTAAATGTTGTAATAGTGTAATCATCAATGGTCATGATCATGCCAACAATTGTTCATTAATGCACTATGGGCCAATGATGACTTTTACTACATCATTTGTAACACTACGGTCATGATTATACCGAATAATCCCTGGTCATAATCATACCAATCAACAGTCTATCTATGCACGTAACCCAAAGATGACTTTCATCACAATATAAACATGAGGATGATGACAATGATATAAGAATTCATTTAAAAGATAGCGAAGGATAAATTTTTAAAGATTTATTATTTAATTTATCCAAAATTCAATAATGTCCAAATTATCAACATGATACTGCTTTGTGGAGTAAAATTTAAGAATAATAATGTATCAAAAATGATTTGGACCGGAAAAAAATCAATTTTTGTCATGAATAGTACCCCGGGTGAATAGTAATAAAGTGAATAGTACTTCAGGAATAGTACCCCGTGAATAGTACTCTGGCATGAAAAGGTTAAAATTTATCAAGAATACTCATAATAATATTTTCATGAAAAGATACTGGATGAAGCGCAAATTTTAAGGATATTCTATTAATTTCATGGAGTATAGAAGCCAAAACTTAACAAAATGAGTATAGAATTCAGAATCTAAAACGAAATAATATTACTTACATACTACAGAGTATGGAAGAAAATATTATTTTACACGAGTATTGAACAAAAATAATATCACTTACCTTAAAAAGAAGAGTATTCTAACTGGTATCGCGGGGATATTCTTAAAAAAAAATTAAACTGTTTTCTATGCTCAAAGCTTCCTAAAACTCGAAAGAAATACGCTCAATATTATAGAAGAAGAATTCTCTGATTCTGGTGTGATTTTCAATTCTAACTAAGCATGCTATTTATAGGAGAATGGAAAGGATACTATTTGAATTTTTTTGAATCACGGACCAACATTGGAAAAATCACGGGACGCCGGCTTAAAGGTTTTTTTCCTTTCTAATTTTACTATGCAAACACTATGAAGGCATTATGCAAACACTATACATAATAAAATATAATATATTCTATTTTTCATAAAAAATAAAACTAATAAAAATACATAATTATATCTATATAATAAAACACAAATGATTTTGAATTTCCCGCTCATTCAATAAATCATCTGGGCCGTTCAAAGTTTGGGATAAATCTCACCATCCATCTATCTAATAAAATACAATCTATCTAATTCTATCTATCTATATCTATATTCTATATATCTAATAAAATACAAATAATTTTGAATTTCCCGCTCACTCAATAAATCATCTAGGACACCCAAAGTTTGGGATAAATCCCACCATCCATCTATCTAATAAAATACAATTAATTTTGAATTTCTCGCTCACTCAATAAATCATTTGGGTCGTCCAAAATTTGGAATAAATCCCAACGTTCATAGTGCCGGAGGCACGGGACTGTTGCTAGTATATATATATAACCTTCCTCCTAGGCAAAATCCAAAATCCCCTCCCCCCCGTGACAAATTCTTTTAATCACCCGTGGGTCCCACCCATGTCATCATCACATGTGGGCTCCACCACTTATAATGAATAACTTTCTACCAATTATTTAAAAATGAGTAAGTAGGGGTCCATATAATAAGCAAAATTCACAACAAATATTTTATAAAAATCCCTTCAATATTTTTAACAAGATTTATTCATCATTATTATAACTCGCAATATTAACAACCAGATCGTTCCCAGGAAAGAGGGAGCTTTCCGATAAAGATTTCTCCCTATTGGCGTGCAATCAGATGACCAAACCCCTTTCCTCGACAGAACTTTCTAGACATTGTTAATTATGCAAAAAATAATATGAATAACTTGTTATCTCAATTATTGATTTAATAATATAAAATATAGTGACAATAATTGAATTAATAACGTGAGATACTATGCAATAATTACTGCAGTAATAATTGAGTAAAACTGAGTGACATTTCACGTAAGCATCAATAATCAATACCGTGTGATATTATGCAACCACGTGTATTACTGTACTTTTAACACCGGGTATTTTAACAGTTAAAGGCAAAACTTTCGCAGTTATTTTATAAAAAGATATTTCTGTCATTTTCTAACTCCAACAATAATTCCGTTGTGGGGTCCACTAATGATTGCGCCGTTGTACGAATATTCCCCGTTAAAACGAATATTCCCCGACTAATCGAATATTTTATAATAACTTGCTTACTTTGTAAACTTTATAAATGTTACCCACAACTATGACATTATATCAAATTCACACCATAATATTCAAAAATATATTTCGAGTAAAATTAATCTTTATTCATAAAAGTTGGGGTCTTACACTTTGTGTGATGTTTTTGTGAAATCTATACTTCATGTGTAGCATTAAAATTCATCGTGTTAGTTTAATTTGGGATTTATTGGGCTGTTCTGTGTGTTCTTCATGAGGTCACATGGTTGAACTTGTATGAGATTTTTTGGCCTAAATTGGCCTTGTTATGTTCGCGAATTGCCGAAACTGCAGAAACTGAGTCTGGGTAACCCCGCCCCCAGCGGGTGTTACCAAACAAAATTACCCCGCCTTGGCGGGCAAAAAAAATAAAAAATAAATAATTAAAATATTTATCAAATAAAATGAATGTTTTAATTGAGATATTTAAGGAATAAAATAAATATTTGATGAAAATTATATTTAAATATTTATCAAATAAAATGAATATTTTAATTGAGATATTTATGGAATAAAATAAATATTCGATGAAAATTATTATTAAAATATTTATCAAATAAAATAAATATTTTATATGAAATAAAATAAATATTTGATAGAAATTATTATTAAAATATTTATAAAATAAAAAGAATATTTTAATTAAAATATTTATGAAATAAAATAAATATTCGATGGAAATCATTATTAAATAATTTATTCGAGTGTAATAATAGTAATGGAATGAAAATATTCTAATTTAATTAAGTAATTAAATTAGAAGGGTAATGATTTGTTAAATATAGTGGAGTTATATTAAATAATTAAGTAAAAATATAACTAATGAATGTCGTGAATACATATGGTATGTGTGTAGGACTTGTGGTGAATGGAAGTAGTAATCGTTTAGCCTACACACGAGGCAAGTTCCTAAACTTTGTTTCTTTACATAAAGCAAGTTCCTTATTCTATCTTGTTTATTATTGTTTAAGTCAAGATTTCATATTAGATGCTAACATTCTTTAAAAGTATGATTCCTGTTATACAATACTTATTCGATTGTATACACCTTGAATTTTATTATTTAAATTGAATATCAATTATTTTTGAACCTTATAAGACTAGCGAACCCTTATTGATTCGACTAGTGATGAATGTTCTAAATTTCAAAACCATTGTTGAGCTTTTCCAAACCAAACTTCCTTTGGTGCGGACTCTAATGTCAAACTAAGATAAACAACCCTGTTATAGGGGATTAATCATTCTTTAACAATAAGATATTGTGCACAGTATGGTACTAAGGGTTGATCCCCCTAAGTACGAGAAGAAGAGTCCATAGTCTTATGACTGTTAAAGGTTTCAAGTATAAGCACTTGACAACCTAAGACATAGTTCAAGGTCTTATGACCCTCAGAAGTTCTTTTGATTCTTGTTATTCATTCTTGATTCAAAAGCCAAGTTTTCTTATTTCAGAAGTCTTTAATTCATTCGCATGTTATTATTTTATTGTTATATTATTATACTTGTGGGCAATCCTGCTCACTCTTGCATAATAATAACATTGCAGTTAAGAACAAAAGGTCCGACGAGCCTTCTACTAGCAAGGCAAGAGTAAAGTTAACAAGTGATGAATACTTGTTGTTTATTTGATGTATTTATGTTTTAGACTTATGTTAAAGTTATGTAAGACTTATTATTTGTTTACGTTTCCCCATTTAAGATTTAAGGTTAGTATGACCTAGGATTGATGTATTTACATTCAGATATTGTAACTCCATAAGGAGAGGATTTATTTCTATCTATTTATGGTTTTTCATTTATTATAGGTAGATAAATACATGAGGTTTGGACAGTGAAAACCAAATCCTGTGGGAATTTAAGTACCCGGATTTGGGGGCGTCAGAAGTTGGTATCAGAGCTGTAGGTTATGAACCTTCGGTGAGAGAACAACCTTAAGTAGTAGCCTTATAGGAGATCGAGAACATAGTGGTGGTAAACTTTTATCGAGTTCTAAGAAATGGATTCCTTAATTCATTGAAGATAATAAAAGACTTTATGTGCTTATGTGATAAACTTATGTGCTCGAGAGTATCGATTAGTAACTAAAACTTAAAAACTGTGTTGTCAGGATGTCGGATGTTGGAGGATCTAGTCGAGCTGGGGAGGAGGAACCCCAAGTACCTAGAGAGGAGGAGCCCTGAGACATTCATATCGTCCGGGAGCAGTTGGTGCAGAGAGAACCATTTCCGTTGATCACTGTTGTTGGTCAGGAGCATGAGCCTTAGTCTGATCCAGAGGAGGATCCTGAGGAAGAAGAGGAGGAAGATGACTTCCCAACGAACTCTATCAGTGTCGAGATGTACAACGAGTTATGTGATCGTAACATAGATTTACGAGATACTGTTTAGGAGCTGAGGGAGCGGACGATTATTCAACAGCTTACCATCGAGTAGAGGGATGGAGAGGTTGAGGCTCTTCACACACATCTGGGAAACGTAGAGTGGGATTTGGTTCATGAGAAGGGCCAAACCGAGCATAAGGCAGAGCAAATAGAGGAGTTGAAGAATGAACTGAAAGAGAACTAAGCAAGGCTAGCCATAATAGAGGAGGCCTGGGTAAGGGAATCACGACGTCCAGATCTTGCAGAAGAGAACTGTCGGGCGAAGAAGGTTAAGCTTGAGGAGATGCACTCTACGCTTCAAAATGCAATTGATGAGGCCCAGGATCGAGTTAAGAGATACCCAATTCAGTTCAATGGACTACCATCGTACATGCTAGATCGCAGGACGATGTCCCGTATTATTGAAGAAGAGCGTAGCAAAGCTATTCAACGCCTTAGTAGGCAATGATAAGAATAGTTTAATTATGTGAAAACCTATCTGATAGTTAATAATGTAAATTCTGATGTGTTTATAAACAAAGGAATATTTTGATGTTTTAAATCCTGTAGATTTTTTTTATCTCGGGATAGTTGATGTAAATAGCAGTGAAGCTTTCGTAATTTGTTAAAAATTTTGATTAAATAAATATATCAGAGTTATTTGAGATAATGTATGAACTGAAAGAGAACTAAGCAAGGCTAGCCATAACAGAGGAGGCCTGGGTAAGGGAATCACGACGTGCAGATCTTGCAGAAGAGAACTGTCGGGCGAAGAAGGTTAAGCTTGAGGAGATGCACTCTACGCTTCAAAATGCAATTGATGAGGCCCAGGATCGAGTTAAGAGATACCCAATTTAGTTCAATGGACTACCATCGTACATGCTAGATCGCAGGACGATGTCCCGCATTATGGAAGAAGAGCGTAGCAAAGCTATTCAACGCCTTAGTAGGCAATGATAAGAATAGTTTAATTATGTGAAAACCTATCTGATAGTTAATAATGTAAATTCTGATGTGTTTATAAACAAAGGAATATTTTGATGTTTTAAATCCTGTAGATTTTTTTTATCTCGGGATAGTTGATGTAAATAGCAGTGATGCTTTCGTAATTTGTTAAAAATTTTGATTAAATAAATATATCAGAGTTATTTGAGATAATGTGTTAAGTGATTATGTTAAAATGTTTGAGTTAAGCCTTAAATATTTAGAGAATTGAATAAAGATCTAATAAGCATATTTCTTAACAAAAAATGCCGCCAAGAAGACGACCAAATTGTCGACCAGCCCAAGAAGGGTCAACGAATAAAAACAATAACGATGCCAATGCTAACCCCGTTCAGCAGTTGGTGAATTTACTGACATGAGAGATTAACAGTCAACCACAAGCTCCACTAAATACTACATTCAAGGACTTCAAGGCGGTGGGACCTCCAGAGTTTAAAGGCTCCATGAACCCAATAGAGGATCTAACTTGGGTTATGGAGATGGAAATTTTTTTTGACGTCGCCAGAGTCAAAGAGGACCAGAAAACTGCCTACGCGACGTTCATGCTGAAATCCGAAGCAAGTTATTGGTGGCAAGCAAGTAAGGTCCGGGGAGGTGAAGGTGTGATTACATGGGAGAGGTTCAAGGAGATGTTTTTCGAGATGTATTTTTCGACCAGCTCATAGAACCAAATGGAGGTCCAGTTTCTGGAGTTGAAATAGGGGAATATGTCCGTACCATACTATGTGGCGAAATTCAACGAGTTGGCTAGGTTTGCCACGTATCAAGTGCATATTGACGAGAGAAAGACTAGGCGATTTGAGTAGGGACTGAAGCCCTGGTTGTATAGCAAAGTGTCAATGTTTCAATTGAACACTTTTTTTGGGGTGCTGGAGAAGGCCATACTCGCCGAGGGTGGAAGTGATGCGGTAACCAAGTATAACCAAGATCAGAAAAAGAAGAAGAGTGAAAGTGAAGGAAATAACAAAGTTGGTGGCAGTAACACGGAAGGAAGTAACAATCAGAAGATGAGGTGGACTGACAACTTATCAACTGGAAATCAGCAAGGAGGTCAGAAGAAGAGAATCGAAGCATGCCCAACCTGCGGGAAAGCTCACCTAGGAGTTTGTATGAAAAGAAAACGGGTGTGCTACAATTGTGGTCAAGAAGGCCACATAGCACCTAACTGTCCTAACCCAAAGAAGGGCGTTTGCTTCACTTGTGGCTCAAAGGACCATCTAGCAAGGGACTATCCCACGAAGGGGTCTGGAGGGGCAGGATCAGGAGGGAACAAGGAAAATAGCGGTGGAAGTGCTTTAACTATCACGGGACCAACCACAACTAGCCGACCGACCGCCAGGACCTTCAACATGATAGTGTAAGATGTTGTGCAGTCTCGCGATGTGGTGTCAGGTATCATTCCGATCAATAAAGTTAATGCTTATGTACTATTTGATTTGGGTGCTACTTATTCATTTATATTTGATGACTTTGCTAAGAACTTAGAATTGCCTAAGGATGAGTTAGAATACCCCATGAACATAGAAATTACGAATAGAGAAGTGATCCCTGTTAAATAAGTACACAAGAATTGTAGGGTGGATATTAAGGGTAACATTATGAGCGTAGATCTTATCCCAATTAGACTTGGGGAATTTGGTGTCATTCTGAGAATGGATTGTTTATTCAATTACGGGGCTGTAATTCATTGCCAGAAGAAATGTATTAACCTTATAACTCCGTCAAAGGTTGTGTTTTATGTTAGTAAGTCGCCTAGACAAGCGAGTTGTCTAACGATGATGCAGGCTAGGAAGTTGTTAAGACAAGGCTGTGTAGGATATTTAGCCTACATAGTCAACAGTCGTAAAGAGAACCCGAAAGTAGAAGATATACCAGTCATGAGGGATTTTATAGACGTATTTTCAGATGATCTGCCAAGACTTACACCAGATAGAGAGGTTGGGTTTGTGATCGATTTGGCGCTAGAAACGACCCCAATATCGAAGGCACTGTACCGAATGGCTCTGGTAGAGATGAAAGAATTGATGGTGTAACTACAAGAGCTATTGGACAAGAATTACATCCAATCGAGCGTATCGCCATAGGGAGTGCCAATATTATTTGTGAACAAGAAAGACAAGAAGATGTGGCTTTGCATCGACTATAGAGAACTGAATAAGGTCACCATTAAGAATAGATATCCATTACCGAGGATAGATCATCTGTTTGATCAATTGAAGGGAGTAAGATACTTTTCAAAGATAGACTTGAGGAGTGGTTATCATCAACTGAAGATGAGGCCAGAGGATGTGTCGATGACAACATTTAGGACTTGATATGGTCACTATAAATTTTTGGTGATGTCATTTGGTCTAACGAATGCACCTGCAACATTTATGGATCTCATGAACAGAGTATTCAAACTTTTTTTGGATAAATTCGTAGTGGTCTTTATCGATGACATTTTGGTATATTCGAAAACCAAGGAAAACATGTAGAGCATTTGAAAGTAACGTTAGAGGCATTGAGAAGAGAGAAGTTGCACGCCAAATTTTGGAAATTTGAATTCCGGATTAAAAGGGTACAGTTTCTTGGACATGTGATTGATAAGGACGAAATTTTGGTAGACCGCTCTAAAGCTGAAGCTGTGATGAACTGGGATCAGTTGAAGATGCCGTCGAAAGTAAGAAGTTTTCTTGGATTGGCAGGTTATTATAGAAGATTCATTCAGGACTTTTCCAAGATCGCAACTCCATTGACGAATTTGACTAGGAAATCGGTGAAATTCGTTTGGACGAATAAGTGTGAGGAAAGTTTCCAAGAGTTTAAGAAGAGGTTGAGTTCGGCACTTGTGTTATCTCTTTTGGATGACATAGGAAATTTTGTGGTTTATAGTGATGCATCGCATAATGGACTAGGTTGTGTGCTTATGCAAAATGGCAGGGTCATTGCGTATGTGTCACGACAACTAAAGGACTATGAGAAGGGGTATCCGACCCATAACTTAGAGTTAGTTGCAGTGGTATTTGCTTTGAAGATCTAGAGACACTATCTTTATGGGGAGAAGTATGAAATATATACAGACCACAATAGTTTGAAATATATTTTTACACAGAAGGACTTGAATATGTGCCAGAGAAGGTGGCCGGAGTTAATTAAGGACTATGAATGCGAAATTTTATACCATCCGGGTAAAGCAAATGTGGTTGTCGATGCCTTAAGTAGAGAGGGTCGGGAGAAATTGATGATGTTGACCACTCAAGAGGAGCTAATTTCAGCGATGGAGAAGTTCGAATTGGAAGTGAAGTATCCTATGGAGATTGATGAAAAGCTGTTTCAGATGAAAGCTGGTATAACTTTACTGGTTAAAGTTAAAAAGGCTCAATTACAGGATGAACAATGTGAGAAGGAGAAAAAGAAAATATCTGAAGGAACCGAACCGAGGTTCAAAATAGACAGCGAGGGAATACTAAGATTTGAGAGCAGAGTTTGGGTACCACCAGTACCAGAGATTAAGGAAGATAGTTTGGGCGAGGTTAATAACTCATGGTATTCGATTCACCCTGGTAGTACCAAGATGTACCAAGATCTTCGACAACATTTTTGGTGGCCAAATTTGAAACGAGATGTTGCAGAGTGTGTTGCCAAGTGTCTGACATGCCAGAAAGTGAAAGTAGAGCATCAAAGGCCGAGTGGGTTGCTACAACCTTTAGAAATCATAGAATGGAAATGGGAACATATTACGATGAATTTCGTGGTTGGCCTTCTGACAACTCAGAAAAGCTACGATGCAGTATGGGTTATCGTTGACCGACTGACAAAATCTTCACACTTCTTTCTGATCAGAATCAAATTCAACTTAGACCAGTTGGCAAAATTATATGTAAAAGAAATTGTTTCGAGGCATGAAGTTCCAGTGTCAATTGTTTCCGATAGGGATCCGCGCTTTACATCGAACTTGTAAAAATGAGGAAAATTAAGCCCAAGGTTCATTGGACCCTTTGAGGTACTGCAAAGGATTAGAGAAGTTGCGTATGAGGTACCCTTAACTTCGGCGCTCGAGAATGTCCACAACGTCTTCCATGTTTCAATTTTACGACCCTATAAACCCGATTACAAGTATGTGATTGAATATGAACCCCTACATTTTGAGAAAGACTTATCCTATGAAGAAATTCTTGTTCAGATTGTTGACAAGAAAGAGCAAGTTCTCAGAAATAAAGTAATACCTTATGTTAAGGTAATTTGGAGGAACCACAATGTTAAGAAGCTACGTGGGAACTAGAAGAGCACATGATAAAGAATTACCCACATTTATATGCTTAATTTATGTGTAAGCGATTTTGGAGACATAATCCTTGTAAGGGGGAGAGTGTAATGGGACGAATTAATTGAGTCGTGATTCTGGGGACATAATCCTTTTTAAGGGGGAGGAGTTGTGAAAAACAAGATTTTTGTAATTTAATTTGAATATTTATTAAATTAAATAAATATTTTTTGATGATTTAATTATTGGGTTAAATGATTAATTGATGAAATTGTGGTAGATTAATTTAATTATATGTATTACATTGATTAAATTAATGTGGAGAATTTATTATTCAAATGTATGTATTTATTTGAGTTTATTTGATTAAATGAATTAATTAATAAACATAATGTTATTCTAATTAATTTAATAATTAATTAGAGATTCAATAATTTGGCATAATTAATAAATAAGAATTTTAATTATGTGACTATGTGAATTTATGTGATTTTTTTCTATTCTATTTAATTAAATTAAATAAAATTAATTGATTAATTAGATGTGTGACCATTAACTATATAATAAGAGTTAATTAAAATAAATGGAAAGGGAGAAACAAGGCCCTAAGGGGAGTTGCACCAGTTAACCCATTACGGATTAACTGACGCCACTAACTTACCCATTATATATTATACGTATTATATCTATATTATATCATACGCCATATCAGTTCATACCTTCATCAGAGAAAAACCAGAGAGAAAATTTGAGAGAATTGATTAGAGAGAATTGAAGAATTCAAGTTATACGCCTTCAAACAGAGAAAGCAAGGGTAAACCCTAATCTAAGTTTTAATATTTTACGTATTATATTTTTTCTCCCAACTGAGTTATCTGTGAATGGGAAATTTTATAATTTCAGATTATATGTCTATATACGTATTACAAATTGTTCATAACATATTATATATCATGTATACATGAATCACATTGATTAAATTCATGTAATTATGTGTTAATTGGATTTTGTGAAGTTACAGAGTAAAAGTTGTATATATGGCTCATATGACCCTTACGTACAAATTAAATGCTTTAATCATATGTTTGTATCAAATTGACACTTGTATATGCTTATGTATGTTGAAACGAACAAAACAGAATTTAAACGGATGGATTCTGTGAATTAACGAATCTGTAATGTTAAAATTCATATTTTTCATCAAAACTTTACAAAATATAAAAAACAGTGAAATTAAATGTTGTAATTTGTGTAATTACGTGAATTAAAGTGTTAGAATTATGCTATAGGCTTTGTGTGATGTTTTTGTGAAGTCTATACTTCATGGGTAACATTAAAATTCATCGTATTAGTTTAATTTAGGATTTATTGGGTTGTTCTATGTGTTCTTCACGAGAACATATGGTTGAACTTGTGTGGGATTTTTTAGCCTAAATTAGCCTTGTTATGTTCGCGAACTGCAAAAACTGAATCTGGGTAACCCCGCCCCTAGCGGGTGTTACCAAACTAAATTCGTAAGACCCCAAATTTTATGAATAAAGATGAATTTTTTTTTCTATAAATATCATTTTTGAATATTAAGATATGAATTAGAAATAATGTTATAGTTGTGGGTAATATTTATAAATTTTACAAAGTACGCAAGTTGTTATATTATATTTGATTGGTCAGGGAATATTCGTTTTAACAAGGAATATTCGTACGACGACATAATCATTGGTGGACCCTACAACGGAATTATTTTTAGATTGAGAAAACGACAAAAATATCTTTTTATGAAAATAACGGTGAAAGTTTTATCGTTAACTATTGAAACACCCGGTGTTAAAAGTACAGTAATACGCGTGGTTGCATAGTAGCACACGGTATTGATTATTGATGCTTACGTGAGAAGTCACTAAGTTTTGTTCAATTATTGCTACAGTAATTGATGCATAGTATCTCACGTTATTTGATTCAATTATTGTCGATATTTTATATATTAGTAAATCAATAATTGAGACGACAAAGTTATTAATATTATTATTTGCAATATTGACGATGTCTAGAAGTTCTGTCAAGGAGAAGTTTGGTCACCTAATTGTGCGCCAATAGGGAGAAATCCTTATTGGAAAGACCCCTATTTCCTGGGAACGATCTGGTCGTTAAATATTATAAATTATAATAATGATTATAAATGATGTTAAAAATATTGAAGGAATTTTTATGATGTATTTATGGTTAAATTTTGCTTATTTTATGGACCCTCATTTACCTATTTTTCAAAATAATCGGTAGAAGTTATTTTTAGGGGAGGCCCACGGGTGGGTCCCACTTGTGGAGGAAAGTCTTGGGGTGGGATTTTATGTTGATCACGGGTATTGAAAGAAAAAAGAAAAGAAAAGAAAGAGATGAAATGGGTGGTGATGTGGGTATACTGATAATGTAATATTATATATATATATATATATATATATATATATATATATTTGCAGGTTTGAAAGTTTGGCAGGGGGTGATCACGGGAATACATCCCGTGAATTTATAATAAACATGTGTATGTATATATAATATATATTATATTTTATTTAAAAAATTTCGTTTTATTAGAATATTTTATTGCATAGTATCCTTTCCATTCTCCTATAAATAGGATGCTTAGTTAGAATTGAAAATCACACCAGAATCAGAGAATTCTTCTTCTATAATCTTGAGCGTATTTCTTTCGAGTTTTAGAAAGCTTTGAGCATAGAAAATAGTGAAAGTTTTCTTCAAGAATATCTCCGTTATACCAGTTGGAATACTATTCTTTTCAAGGTAAGGGATGTTATTTTTGTTCAATATTCGCTTGAAATAATATTTTCTTCCATACTCTGTAGTATGTAAGTAATATTATTTCGCTTTAGATTTTGAATTCTATACTCGTTTTGTTAAATTTTTGGCTTCTAAACTCCATGAAATTAGTTGAATATCCTTGATATTTGCTCTTCATCCAGTATCTTTTCATGGAAATATTATTTTGAGCATTCTTGATAAGTTTTAACTTTTTCATACCGGAGTACTATTCACGGGGTTACTATTCCCAAAGTACTATTCATGGGATACTATTCACTCGAGTACTATTCACTCGGGGTACTATTCATGATAAAATTTGATTCGTTTTCGGTCCATATTATTTCTGGTATAATATTATTCTTGAATTTTACTCCACAAAGCATTATCATGTTAACAATTTGAAAGTTATTGATTTCTGGATAAATTAAATTATAAATCTTTAAAAATTTATCCTTGAACTTGTTTTATTGAATTCTTATATCATTGTCATCATCCTCATGTTTATATTATGTTGAAAGTCATCTGTGGCCTGTAGTGCATAGATGGACTTGGTATGATTATGACCAGGGATTATTCGGTATAATCATGACCGTAATGTTACAAATGATGTGGTAAAAGTCCTCATTGGCCCGTAGTGCATTGATGGACAGTTGTTGGCATGATCATGACCATTGATGAAAACACGAATATCCTTGGCCCGTAGTGCATAGATAATTTATGATCGTGATACTAATGAATATCCTTGGCCGTAGTACAGGGATGATGTGGATTATTTAAGCTGAGTCTCTGCGATAAAAGTGATGAAAAACCTTTTAAATCATAGAAGATAATAGATTTTATTCTCTAATTGACTCTTCTAATGGATTGCTTGTTCCGCTGCAGTTAAACTTGATGTTTGTTATATTTTATCAGTTTAACACTGTTGAAGGCTAACGATAAATTATTCTGCATTATCTTAGTCATAATATTTCTTACTGGGCTAGTTGAGCTCACCCTTTTTCTTTCATTGTTCTCTTCAGGAAATGAGAACGTAGCCGGGATTAATCGGGGAATGGAGTGACGGTCCAGATGATAGCATTAGTAGTCCTCACTATTCTATGAAATAGTGTGATAATAATTGTAATGAGGACTTCTTTGAGTGTGAATATTGTCTAGAAGACAATATTCGTTTTAAAAACTCAGTTATGTTTTGTCGTATTTTTACACGACAGTTTTATTAAAGAAGTTTGTATTTGATTTTTGTACCATGTATTTGGCGACTCAAGATGGGTGATGTATAATTATTTTGGGGGCGTCACAATTGGTATCAAAGCTTAGGGATATGATCCCTGGCTGAGATGTGAGACAAGAACTAGGAGGGGAGAGACGGAGAATTCCTTCACTAGTATGACCTACATAAGTTTATTTGGTATTTAATTGGTCGGTCAGAGTATAAGGATAATATGTGACATGTCAATTAACCTATGTTTTGTGGCAGTATTTGAAAATGACATCTGAGAATGTTGAGAATAGCAATGGAGCACAGGAGACCGTTGAGTCACCACCGATCAATAATCAGGATAATGTGCATCAGGAAGGTGACAATCCTCATGCAAACAACAACACTGACCAAATGATGAACGATGGAATGTTCACAGGCTTTATGCAATTCATGTAACATCAGGCGAGAGTGGCTCCTGTCCAAAATATAGGTGGAAACACTGACAACTCTAGGGCGGTCACCTCTAAACAGTTTAAGGAGCTGGGACCACCGGAGATTTTTGGAGAGCCCAAACAACTTAAGGCGGAGATGTGGATAAAGCAGATCAACAAGATATTTGATGTCGTGGGATGCTCCGAGGAGCAAAAGGTTCCCTTTGCCACCTTCATGTTGCGAGCAGAGGCAGATTACTGGTGGGAATCTGTAAAGCGTACTCAATCTGCCGCACTGAAGATGTCTTGGGAGAAGTTCCAAGAACTGTTCAACGACAAGTACTTTCCCAAAAGTATTCGTCACATGAAAGAGGTAGAGTTCATCAATTTGGAGCAAAATAATATGACCATGTCATAGTACGAAGCCAAGTTTACTGAGCTGTCCCGGTTCGCGTCCCACTTAGTTGATAATGAGGAGAGAATGACACGGATGTTTCTAAGAGGTTTGAAACCCGAGATACGTCAATACCTCATTTCTCACAAACTTTGCTTGTATTCAGATGTTGTTAATATGGCTCAGTTATTGGAGCATGATAGTGAGTCAACCCAACCATAAGAGAGCAGCCGGTAAAATGATAATACCAGTGGTAGCAGTCATCGAAGCGGTGACAACAAACGTGGAGGGAATCAACATGCAAGATATGGTAACCACTTCGGTGGTAATCATGGCCAAGACAATAAGAGTGGACATTTCAAGAAGAGGAGATTCAACAATGATGGAAAGACGTCAGTACCAGTACCCGTTGTTAAGGAAGGAGAACGACCTCCTATCATATTCTTCAAATGCGGAGGGGAGGGACACATCAGTCCAAACTGCGCGATGCAGTCCAAAGCGTGTTATAATTGTGGAAGAGAAGAACACCTAGCCCGATTTTGTCGTACACCAAAGATAAGTCGAGCTGGGATGGAGGCACCAAAGGCCGTCCCAAAAAAGTCAAAGCCGGTAGTTCAAAGGAGAGCATTTGTCGTGACCTCCCAGAAAGCAAGAAACCCAAACGAGGTCATCACGGGTATGCTTATCATAAACTCTAGCAAAGTCGATACCTTATTTTATACCGGTTCTACCCATTCTTTTATTTCTCCTACTTCCGCTCAACGTTTAAATTTGACTCTGGAGAAATTAGACTTTGACTTATCTGTTGAAACTCCGTTGGGAGAAACCTTCATTACATCCATTGTTTATAAGTTTTGTTTGGTTCAAATCGGTACCTTCACATTACATGTCGATCTTATTTCATTGAAAATACTTGCATTTGACGTAATTTTAGGGATTGATTGGTTAACTACTCATCATGCAAAAATTGATTTTTTTTCGTAAGGTTGTTAGCTTTTCTATTCCTAACCAACCTATTATGCGAATTCAAGCAACCAAACCATTAAAATCAATCACTGTCATCTCAAGCCATAAAGCTATTCGTTTATTGAAAAACGGATGTCAAGCTTTCTTAGCTTATGTCACAGATTTAAATAAAAAATACGTCAGTTTTGAATGATATTTCCTGACGTATTCCCCGAAGAAGTTCCTGGTTTACCCCCAAAGCGTGAGATTGAATTTTGTATCAACCTTGAACCTGGTACAAAACCCATTTCCAAAGTCCCATATCGAACGACTCCTATTGAACTTCAGGAGTTAAAGACCCAACTACAGGAATTGTTAGACATCGGTTTCATTCGTCCTAGTACTTCTCCTTGGGTGCTCCTGTTCTATTCGTGAAAAAGAAAGATGGGAGTATGCGACTTTGTATTGATTATCGGGAGTTGAACTATGTCATTGTCAAAAATAGATATCCGTTGCCACGTATTGATGACCTGTTTGACCAGTTACAAGGCGCCAAATTCTTTTCAAAAATCGATCTTCGTTCCGGATATCATCAGTTAAAGATTAAAACTGATGACATTCCAAAGACGACTTTCAGAACTCGGTACGGGCATTACGAATTTCTAGTCAGTTCTTTTGGATTGACTAATGCTCCTGCTGCCTTCATGGATATGATGAACCGAGTATTCAAGGAATATTTGGATCACTTTGTGGTCGTCTTTATTGATGACATCCTCATCTATTCCAAAAGCCGTGAAGATCATGAGCAACACTTGAGGCTGATACTCCAAAAGCTTCGTGAAAACAAGCTTTATGCTAAGTTGAATAAATGCGAGTTCTGGCTTAAGGAAGTAGTATTCTTGGGGCACGTAGTATCAAGTCATGGAATATCTATTGACCCGACAAAGATTGAAGCTATTCAAAGCTGGGAACAACCTAAATCAATGACCAAAGTACGTAGCTTTCTCAGCTTAGCTGGTTATTATCGGAGATTCGTAGAAGGGTTTTCTCGAATCGCTACTCCATTAAATTAGCTGACTCAAAAAGATACAAAATTTGGCTGGAGCGAGGAATGTGAAAAGAGTTTTTAAGAACTCAAGATGAGACTCATTTCAGCACCTGTTCTGACAATACTATCTGGGTCGGAGGGATTTGTCATCTACAGTGATGTTTCGGACAAAGGGTTAGTGTGACGCCCCCAAAACAGGTATACATCACCCATCTTGAGTCGCCAAATACATGGTACAAAATTCAAATACAACTTAATTATACAACAGTTGTGTAAAATACAACAAAACATAATCTAAGAATTTTAATAAGAATATTGTCATCTAGACAATATCCACACTCAATGGAGTCCTCATTAAATTTATTGTCATACTATTTAACAGAATAGTGAGGACTACTAATGCTATCACCTGGACCGTCACTCCGTTCCCCGACTAGTCCCGGCTACGTTCTCATTTTCTGAAGAGAATAGTGAAAGAAAGGGTGAGCTTAACTAGCCCATTAAGAAATATTATGACTAAGATAATGCAGAATAAATTATCATTAGTCTTCAACAATGTTAAACTGATAAAATACAATAGACATCAAGTTTAACTGCAATGGAATAAGCAATCCATTAGAAGAGTCAAGTAGAGCATGATATATATTATCTTCTATGATTTAAAATGTTTTCATTAATTTTTTTTATTATCGCTGAGACTCAGCTTAATAAATAAACCACATCATCGAATCATCCCTGCACTACGGGCCAAAGATATTCATTAAATCATCAATGGTCATGACTATACCGAATAATCCCTGGTCATAATCATACTAAAAACTGTTCATCAATGCACTACCAGACAATGCGGACTTTTACCACATCATTCGTTAAATTACGGTCATGAGTATACCGAATAATCCCTCATCATAATCATACCAAGTACATCTATGAACGTAAGCCAAAGATGATTTTCATCACAATATAAGCATGAGGATGATGACAATGATATAAGCAATAATCAAACGAAATCAAATCAAACAAAATCAAGGATAAATTTTATAACTTTAAATTTATCCAAATATTATCAATCACTTAATAAACTCATAATCTAATATTATTAATATTATAATAATATTTTAATCACTTCTTAAACGTATAAATAATTTATTTCAATTGTTTACACTTTACCAAATAATACATTTTAATCATTCAAAAATGTCGTACTCATAAGATTGCATCACCAATGATCAAATTCCTCATCAAAAATCTGCATATACCCTAAAAAGGGATTTCCAAGCCATAAAATCATATTTTCTAATTTTGTTACTTCACATAACATATTTAATTCATTTACTCATAATTAGTTCATTTTCATGAAAAATACCAAATCAGTCCCAAAAATATTTCTTTTATGGGATTTAACAGAATATAGTCCCATATTGAACATATATTTTTCTCAGAATTTTTAAAATTCATTTACTATTTTTTATATGGCCAAAACTGCCGAATATTTAGATATTTATCATAAATTGTATTTTTGTCCAAAAATTCTGAAATTTACAGGGTATACTCCTGTTATATACATGTACTCCCAATAAAAATTTCACCAATTTTGGGGTTAACCACAAGGAGTTATATGGGTTTACTTTTAAAATAGTCTTTTCCCATAAAATCCACAACTCTTAATCTATACATCCAAAAATTGCCATTTTTGAAACAATATAGAAAACTCATCAAATTATCATTTCAAATTTTTTCCAAAATTTTTGAGGGTCAGAAAAATTACTAAACTGCCCCTGGCAGAAACCCCTTATGAATGAAAATACTATTCATATGAATACAAAAGATTATTCATCATACATGCAGTAATCCACATAGACATGTTATTCCAACAAAATAATAAAGAATGGAATAACAGAAGAATTCACCATGTTTGCGATAGACCGCACAGACATGTTATTCTCAACAAAATAATAAAGAATGGAACCAGGTCATGCGTAAACCGCAAGACAAGATATTCCAATAGAATAATAAAGAATGAAACCAGGTCATGCGTAAACCGCACAGATAGGATATTCCTACAGAATAATAAAGAATGAAATAACAAAGAATTCACCATGCATTCGATAGACCGCACAGACAGGTTATTCCAACAGAATAATAAAGAATGGAACCAGGTCTAACGTAATTCGCACAGACATGATATTTCAACAGAATAATAAAGAATGGAATAACATAAGACTTTCACCATGTATGCGGTACTTTGCATAGACAGATTATTCCAACATAATAATAAAGAATGGAATAACAGAAGCTCTCTTTATGAATACGAAAGAAATAATACCCCTTACATTAGAAAGAAACTGGATACTGGAGTAGAGAGGTAGCAGACTTCTCTTGCTGGTACTCAAATTTGCCACCGATACGATTATTATCGTGTTTTTAGTCGTTACCTTTTGGTTGTGCTAACTCATTATCGCGCTCCAATAACTGAGCCCTATTCACAACATCTGAATATAAAAAAAGTTTATGAGAAATGAGGTATTGACGTATATCGGGTTTCAAAACTCTTAGAAACATTCGCGTCATTCGCTCCTCATTATCGACCAAATGGGATGCAAACCGAGATAACTCTGCAAACTTAGCCTCGTACTGCGATACAAGTCATATTATTTTGCTCCATTGCTTATCTCAACATTTTTAGATGCCATTTTCAAATACTATCACAAAACAAGGGTTAATTGACATATCACATATTATCCCTATACTGTGACTGACCAATTTAATACCAAATAAATTTAAGTAGGTCATACTAGCGAAGGAATTCTTCGTCTCTCCCCTCCTAGTTCTTGTCTCACATCTCAGCCAGGAATCATATCCCTAAGCTTTGATACCAACTGTGACGCCCCCAAAATAGGTATACCTCACCCATCTTAAGTCGCCAGATACATGGTACAAAATTCAACTACAATCTTAATTATACAACAGTCGTGCAAAATACGACATATATACTGTGAGTTTTAATATAAATATTGTAACGTATATAATACGACAATATTCATACTCAAATTAATACATGCCATATAAAGTACAACAACAAATATTTCAAGTCTCCAAAGGGACATGAAAAGATTTCTGTTCTCTTCATTTTACTGTGGTGCACTTTTGACGCTTTCAGGGTCAGGTTCTCATCACCCTATTGTTGTTCACCAAAATCAATTATTAAGTGACGTATAAAATACGACACACAAATCTTAGATCCTCAATATAATTATATATTGCATGTCATGCCATAGTAAGGACTACTAATGCTATCATCTGGACCGTCACTCCGTTCCCCGACTCGTCCCAGCTACATTCTCATTTCCTGAAGAGAACACTGAAAGAAAGGGTGAGCTCAACTAGCCCAGTAAGAAATATTATGACTAAGATTATGCAGAATAAATTATTATTAGTCTTTAACAATGTTAAACTGATAAAATACAATAGACATCAAGTTTAACTGCATCGGAACAATCAATCCATTAGAAGAGTCAAGTAGAGCATAAAATCTACTATCTTCTATGATTTAAAAAGATTTTCATAAACTTTATCGCTGAGACTCAGCTTAATAAATAAACCACATCATTCCTGCACCACGGCCAATGATATTTATGTAATCATCAATGGTCCTGATTATACCGAATAATCCCTGGTCATAATCATACCAACAACTGTCCACCAATGAACTACAGGCCAATGAGGACTTTTACCACATCATTCGTTACATTATGGTCATAATTATGCCAAAAAATCCCTAGTCATAATCATACCAAGTCCATCTCTGCATATAAGCCAAAGATGACTTTCATCACAATATAAGCATGAGGATGATGATAATAATATTTAATCAAACAAAAACAAGGATAAATATTAAAGACTTTAAATTTATCAAAATATAATCAATCACTTAATAAGCTCATAATCTAATATTATTAATATTATAACAATATTTTAATAACTTCTTAAACTTATAAAAAATTTATTTCAATTATTTACACTTTACCAAATAATGCATTTAATCATTCAAAAATGTCATACTCATAAGATTTCATCACCAATGATCAAATCACTCATGCATATACCTTATATAAGATTTTCAAGTCCTAAAATCCTATTTACCAATTCTTCAATTTCACATAATATATTTAACTCATATGTTTGAAACTAAACCATTTTTATGAAAAATTAACAAATCAACTTATTATTTTTCTATCCTTTGTCCAAACATATAATCATATATTTCATACACAACAAGTATTTTTTTTATAATTTTTCAACTCTCTTAAGTATTTTTCAAAAATCAATTTCTAATTAATTCCCTAATAATTAGCTACCTCAAGTTTAACTCCAGAAATTCCCAAATCTTGACAGGATCTTACACATGTTAACGTGAGCTTCTAGTTTAAATTTCATGGTCATCGGAGTTATAGAACTCTAGTTATAGCATTTTTTGTCAAAATAACCTAAATATTGAAATGGTCATAACTTGTTCATTTTAAGTTGGAATGAACTCATTTTTGGACAGGAGGTACTTTATACCATATATTTCCATGTCCCAAAAGGCCAGAATTTTTCTCACAAATTAAGTGGCCGAAATTGCTCTTTTAAATTTATGGGCACTCGCTTTTTTGGTATTTTACAGTTTTTGACTCCTTTGTTAAAATCAGTCCACACGAAAATTTACAACACCTTTTCCAGTGATTCCACTTGGATAAGTTAGAAAACTCATAGATCTAACTCTAGAACTTGATCACACTAAAAAAATTGAAATATAATAGGAGATATGGTCAATTAAATTTCATGTTCCATTTTCACCAAAAAATTAATTTTTAACTCTTTGTGATTTCTAAGAAACTTTCATGTTTTCACATAATAACCAACATAACTCAACATAACACTTACTAATACTACATATACCCGTGATTTTCATCAGTCCAATGCGTTTCTTATGACTTTCATCATAATCAACAGTCCAATGCTTATATTATGACTTTCATCATAATCCACGTAAACAGATCATTTCCATAATTTAATAAGGAATGAATACAAAGGATCATTCACCATGCATGTGGCAATCCATATAGACAGGTTATTCTAATAGAATAATAAAAAATGGAATAACTGAAGAATTCACCATGCATGCAGTACTTCGCATAAACAGGTTATTCCCAACAGAATAATAAAAAATAGAATAATTGAAGAATTCACCATGCATGCGATAGACTGCACAGACAGGTTATTCCAATAGAATAATAATTAATGAAATCAGGTCAGGCGTAATACACACCGACATAATATTCCAATAGAATGATAAAGAATGGAATAACTGAAGAATTAACCATGCATGTTGTACTTCGCATAGACAGGTTATTCCCAACAGAATAATAAATAATGGAATAACAACAGAATTCACCATGCATGCGATAGAACGCACAAACATGTTATTCTAACAAAATAATAAATAATAGAACCAGGTCATGCTTAAACGCACAGACAGGATATTCCGACAGAGTAATAAAGAATGGAATAATAGAAGAATCTCACCATGTATGCGGTACTTCGTATAGACAGGTTATTTCAACATAATAATAAAGAATGGAATAACAGAAGAATTTCACCATGTATGCGGTACTTCACATAGACATGTTATTCCAATATAATAATAAAGAATGGAATAACAGAAGAATTTCACCATGTATACGGTAGTCCGCGTATACAAATTATTCCAACAGAATAATAAAGAATGGAATAACAATAGCTCTCTTTATGAATACGAAAAAAATAATACCCCTTACGAATATAACAAATAATATCCCTTACCTTAGAAAGAACAGTACTCCGACGGTTAAGGCGGGGATATACTTGAAGAAAACTTGCACTACGCTCAAAGCTTTCTTAAACTCTAAATAAATACGCTCAAGATTATAGAAGAGAATTCTCTGAATTTGTGGTGTGATTTCAATTCTAACTAAGCATCCTATTTATAGGAAAATAGAAAGGATACTGTTGGGTAAAATCTATATACGCACAACACGCAAGTATACGTGATCAACAAGTAATAAAGTGATGAGTAAAGTATCGTTACCACAGAGACTAACTAGCAATAATCTTAACTTACAATTACCAATTTTCTATTAACCCTAATTTATTAAATAAATCAACTCAATAATTGAAATTAACAAAACTAAAATGAAGAATAATTAAACTAACACAAAACAACCACGAATATCAAAATCTAAAATTTCAAACAATTAATGGAGAATTAGACTTATGATTTCACCCTATGCTCCTCTCTGATTTTAACACTTTTATTCCAATTCAATGTACTATCCCAGTTTGTTAATCAAGAACACGAACGTAGTATTAACCACCTCTCGATGCACTAATACCGTATTAACGTCAATCCATAATTAAGATAGAAATTCGTTAAACACCTTAATCAACTAACCCACTATATCTCTATGTGAATTACAATTGTAGAAGGTTGAAGAATAAGTTCTCAATCCGATTACATGCGGTGTCAAGCATATCTCTACCTTAACACTCATCAAGTTTAAGCTATTAACAAAATCCTAAACACATGCAACTCATCCTCTCTCGATTCCATCCAACTCCACAAAGAATTGTTGATCAGACAATTCATAGATTCAAGCTCAAATAAATATAGATATACTAGAAATAGCTTGTTAAATTAGAAATCAAAGTTTACAAAACCATCGATTCACTTAAGGATCCATCACAAGCCTAAAAAGTGAATTAGTTCATAATAAAGAAAATAAACACTTAATAAATCATGGAAGTTAGTCTTTCAATTACAAATAATAGACTAAGATGAAGAATATTGAAAAACACCCTTCATGTAGCCTAGAATCACAATCGTCTCGAAAGTATCCTTGAATTACTCCTCCAACGCTTGCTTAGAAAAACTGAGATTAATCTTCGTAATTTGCCTTGTATATCTCTTTAATCTCATTTTTTGTTGTTAATTATATACTTCAACATGTATTCTGATAACAATTCCATGCCAATACTAATCCCAAGCCATCACCATCACTAAAACCCCACGTTTGAAGCCTTAGAAACCAACTAGGAGACTTCAAATTTGAGTACCCAAGCCCCAGCTTGTTATTTCCCTTTATAAAAGCAAGCCCCGACTTGCTATCAAGCTGCTAATCCGCCCAGGACCCAAGCCCTGGCTCGCTATTAAGGCATAAATGGGAAAGCCCCAGCTGGCCTACCTTCTGCAAATCTGTTGCACTGTCCTCTACTAAAACTGCCATAACTTTTAAATCGGGAGGATTTACGGGGTCCGCCACCTATCAAATCGAAGCTATTGACGAGCTCTACAACTTTCATTCTTTGAGTTTTCAGAAATAACGAATGGATGAAAGTAGAAATTGCATTGAAAGTAGCTGCTGTTATGTAATGACAACAAAACAACTCTTAGCTTTGTCTTTGTTGCTAAAAAGGCCATACTCTCGCATCCGAACTTCCGATTGAAATGATATAAGACGTTCCGGAAAGCCAAGAAAAAGTCCCACAACATAGTCCAAGTTCCACGCCAAGAACATAAAATACACATGAAATGAACATGAAGGCCCGAACGATATCCGGAATTGCTTTTTCTTGCATTTTTCATACCAATAGTTGCTCACTCAGCTTCCAAACATATTATCTACAAAATGAAAACAAAATGTATGAAAATTAACTAAGAAACACGAGATTAAGTAAATAATTCAAGTAATAGATGCCAGATAAGTAGGTATAAAACCAACTTATCAAATACCCCCAAACTTAAACCTTTGCTTGTCCTCAAGCAAAAACAAAACAAAAATGCAATGCAATAGAATGTAACTAATCTATATGCCTACGAATCCAGCAATAATGAGAATAACAAGTCTTTTCGCCCGGCCTCAGAGAAATCAAGTAAACATGATAATACATCATATCAAAACTCATCAGTAATTTTCTAATCAATCATCAAATCTTAAACTGTTAGTACTGATATAGTGCGTGTGTGCTCAACATCTATGCTAACTGATATAATGCTAAATACAACACATAATAGATCTCTTTAAAGGCATCATATAATGTAAACTCACAAAATTCATAAACAAGCTAAATCCAACTAAATTCAAACATCCACCAAATTCAAGAGTCCAATCCGGGATACTTACGCTTTACTTTGCATTACGGGAGCTTTTTTCTCTTTTCCCGTTTTATTGTTTTTTTAACCATGACTGTGCAATGTCTCATTCCATTAGGCTAACAGTGCTACCCCTTAGCGAGCTTTCGACCAACCACTCCCAGTCCATATAAGACCTTAGGGCGCTAGGTGTAAAGACAATCCCCTCGGGCGTACTTGCTCAAGTAACAAAGGCCCCGAAACAAGACTAGCCACAATATTTTTTTTTCATCATTTTTAATTATTATTTTTCTCTTTTTTTTCTTTTTAAGCTTATATATCCCAATTTTCCCCCCAAACTTAAGTTTTTGTCTAAATTTAGCCATCTCCGCCTGTTCATGTCTTTCATTTATTCAAACTAATATTATCCTTAAGAAGTCAATTATGTATCAATTTAAACTTAATCAGTTAATAAAGTTGTCTCTAACGTGCTAACCTGATTATACCAGTTTCAAACAGGAAAAGATTCAATTCATAACAAGAAATCATATTAAAGTTCTAATAATAATACTATACTTGTCTACTCAATCCCATTCTCATCATTGGCCAAAATAGACTGTAACTATCAAACGGCTGGACTCATGCAAGATGAACATGGTAACTAAATATTATTTTTGATTTTTTTACTGGAAATATGTGGTAAAAATAACATGATTGCACAGATAAATAAAAACTATTTACATTCCTAAGCTACTATACAACTACATGATTACCTGAATGTAACATTTAATAATCCTAAACATAAACAATTAATTAACATATACAAACCTAGCTAATGAAATTAAATATGCAACATGCAACATGCAACTAAATCCCCCAAACTTGAAAATTACAATGTCCTCATTGTATAGATAAAGCAATAAATAAGAGAGGACTTCCCTGTAATCGCCTAAGTCTGGGTTGGTGGTGGCTGTTGTTCTTCATCGGAATCGCTGGGTGGGAACCTTGGCATTGGGGCTGGTATGGGAATTGGGCAGTAGGATTGAAGCTCTGGAGCGTAGTGTTCAATGAGGCAAAAGATAAATTCATGGCCTCAAACATGTGGTCCTGCCTCGCTGCTAGTCTCCGCATTTCTCTTCGTGCTTCCTTGTTGTGCTCATCCACCTGTCGTTGAAGGTTTAAGAACTGAGGGCTAGATATGATTCCGGGCTGTGGTGATGTCTCTGTTTCTTGGTCTCCAATTGTCGCAGTCCCTTGAAACTCATCGTCATCTAAGGTGTCCTCAGCTTCAGCCTCATCCTCTGAGGCTGAGGGAAATACAAATCCTACTCTTCTCGGGTGCGACTCGCCTCCGGGCCACACTGCATATCTTTCAATTATTCTCGAGTTGAGTGTCTGAAGCGGCATTTGGGTTATCTCATCATCTGTCTATCGAACTCCTGCCTGTATACACAACCCACAAATGAGTGATGGGTGTGGCAATCCGCCAGAGAATGGTCCTCGAAGGCATCTTCGGATTGAAAAGTTAATTATAGCCCCTATGTCGATGATGAAATCTTGTTCCATGGCATACAAGAGCATTGCCTTATCCTTAGGCACATCTAACGTGTGTGTAGATGGAAGTAAATTAGCTCATAGAAAGGAATACCATATCTTCCCATACCGACTGAGATCCTTACTGCGAAAGACAGTGCCTCCATGATTTGATTTTGTCCATGAGGTACCCGGCTTTGTCATCTCCTTCATAATAGCTTCATAATCTGGATCATTAACACGTAAGTGTTGGTACTAGCAATGTCTCGGTACTCGTAACTGATAGTATGTGTTGATGGCGTCGGTACTGAAAGGCACTAACCTACCCCGTACAAAAGCATTGAAGGGGGCCTTATCCTCGGCGTTAGCGTAGAATTCTTTGACCACACTCACAACTGTGGCCTCGGGCTCTACTGTGAATTTATTCCAACCTTTTTGATATATTTGTTGCATCATTTCTCCATCCACAGGCTCAGGTGCCAACCTACGCTTAGGTGTGAGTGATTTTGTCACCATATAGTCGTAACAGTCGGCGACGGTGGCACTTATGAATTTTCGCTTATCAAAGGTTCGTGTTGGTTGTGTGGCCCCCAAACTCTCTCCTCATTGCCTCTTTGATACCAGTTTTGGTGCTATTGAGTTGGAATTGATGAGTTTTCCCCCCAAACATTACTTAAGTAATTTGTCGAACATTTGGTATGCGAGACTTGAAATTCCCACAAACTTGGTGATTTAGTTCAATCTATGGGGATAGAAATTGAGGAATTAGAAAATAAACTTCCACTTTCAGTATATTTCTAGGTTGGTTGTAGAGATTTGCACAAACCCTATCCTTGAACTTCCAAATTGGTGAGAATTGAGGTTATTAGATTGTGTGGTGAAGGGGTGGTTTTATAGAGAGGAATTTATGTAGGGAATATTGGGTGAGTGTTTGATTGTTGTGAAGATATGGGAAGTAATGTGAAGTTCGTGGGTGTATGTTATGTAGGAGTTGGATTGTAGGAGGTTGAAGTATAATGGAATTGGGATGTCTGCAATGTACCAACTGCCAAAATTCTTTTCAAATTCTGACCCCCAAGCTCCGGCTTGGGTCTTCTTCATTAAAAGGCAAGCCCCGGCTTGCCTATGGTCTACTAATGCACTATGACCCAAGCCCCGACTTGGGTTTTCTTCTTCACAGGGCAAGCCGAGGCTTGCTATCACTCTGTTAAGGCACCATGAGGGCAAGCACCGGCTTGCTATTTACTCTTGGAGGGGCAAGCCCCGGCTTGTTGTCCATCTTCTAATGCACCATAAGGGGCAAGCCCCAGCTTGCTCTTTGCACTTAATTATATGAGAGATATGATGCAGTAATTACTGTAGCAATAATTGAGTATAACTAAGTGACTTCTCACATAAGCATCAATAATCAATACCGTGTGCTACTATGCAACAACGCGTATTATTATACTTTTACTACCGGGTAGTTCAACATTTTAACGGTAAAACTTCCACCGTTATTTTTATAAAAAGATAATTATGTCATTTTCTAACTACGACAATACTTCCGTTATAGGGTACACAAATGATTGTGCCGTCGTACGAATATTCCCTGTTAAAAAGAATATTCTCCGACCAATCGAATATTATATAACCACTTGCTTACTTTGCAAAATTTGTAAATATTACCCACAACTATAACATTATATCAAATCCACACCATAATATTCAAAAATTATTCTTTATTCATAAAAGTTGGGGTCTTACCTTTGTTCTTCCTCTCCTTGTTGTAGAGGCTCATGGCCTCACTCCCCTCCTCGGCTATGATAGCCTTTTCCATGAGCGCTGCAAATGTAGGAATTTGCAACACCGCCACCTTATTATAGAGCCAGGGTTTTAATCCCAGCTCAAACCTTCTCACTTTCCTAGCCTCCGTATCAACTTGATGCGGAGCGAACCTAGCCAACTCATTAAATTTTTGGCGTACTCCGCAACAGTCGTGTTTTCCTGCTTTAACTCTAAAAATTTCACCTCCATCCTAGCATGTGTACTAGATGAAAAATAATTTTTGAAAAACAAAGTCTTAAACCTATCCCAAGTAACTACACATTCTCCTGCCCTCCCCTGATTTGCTTCTCACCAAAAGTTCGGCTCCTCTTTCATCATGTAAGTGGCAAAAGCTATCTTTTGCCCCTCAGCTACCCTAGCTATCACGAATGCTTTTTCAATTTCTTTAACCCAAGTTTGGGCTTCAATAGGGTCAGTTGTACCTCTAAATTCTGGCAGTCCTACAACCTTAAAGTCTTTGAAGTTCGCCAGACGATTATCCGGCTGGTTCCCTGTGGCTGGCATTCTTTGTTACATAGCTTATGCTACCATGTTTGGAAAGTGCTGCATCGGGTCTGCTTGTTGTTGTCCCTCAGCGTTGTTGACAGATTCTTCTGCCCTTTGGTTTCGAGTTTGACGCCTTAGCGGCATTATCTAGTTAAATAAAACCATAAATTATACTTTATTAACTTACATTCTAAACCTTATCACATAAGTTTAATATATTAAACTTATTTCATTACTCAAACATAGATTTATATTCATTCAACGATTTCAAAATACTTTGCATATCACATACTGCTTTAAACATCAGCTATCCCTTTGTGACTATAAAAGTCAGGATTTACTACACCACTTGCACAAAAGTTTTAGAATATTACATTACACATTCATATATATTACATTTAACAGACCTACACAACAAAACCTATACTACCTATTTACTACACCTTTTTCTTGGACAACCTTTCGCCTGATGACCTTCCAATCCACAAATAAAACATGCATCTGGTTTATAGTCAGGGCAATAAAGATTGGTATGTCCCTTATAGCTACAAAGATAACATATCTTTTTCCATTTCTTCTTATCATATTTTCCTAAGTTATGGTCTTCTATCTTTCTTTTCCCCTTATTGCTCGGAGCTACACACGATGTGTTGCTTGTGGCTCCCATCTAATCAATTTGAATTTTAAGCTTATCTTATTCTTCCATAGTTTCGATTAACGTCTGACGTAATTGACTATTTAGCAGCTTTTCTATTTCCCACAGCTTTTCTAGAGAAGAAACCTTATTCCTCAGATTCTGCACCTCCGTTGATGCTTGATCAGCTTCAACTTTAGTGTCCGAATCACTATCTGTCAGTTCCACCATTTTCGGATCTGGTACTATGTTTTATACGATAACTACCTCCTCCGAGTTGGTTTCATTGTGAGCCTCTATTTCAGCCATTGGCTTTGATATTAGCTCGGGTGTATGGATTTGATCCTTCTTCATGCTATAAGCATATAACAAGCCTTTTCTACCGGACATCTACACACATAAATTATCTGGATTAGCGTATAGTATATACACACATCAAATAATAGTTTTATTTAAGTTATATTTTATTTTGTTTGACGATGAATTTATTCAATTCATCTCCTTTTAAACTCTATATGAGTTATTTATATTTTCAACGTTTCCCTCTGTCCTAAGGTTATAGCCTAAGGTATACCCCACCTAAGATTTCTAACTCTAAAGCTCTGATACCAACTTGAAAAGCCTCCAAATTCAGGTACTTGAAACCCGAACTCGGTGCTTCACGATACCATTTCTATGGGCGAAATAATACTAATAATAATAACAATAATATAAATATTAAAGTTAATTTACATATCAGAGTCTATTCTCAAGTACGCAACCTTTAAACATTCATTACAATTCATGATAATAAATAGATATCAATCTTATCTTAATAAAGTCTAAGTATTACATACGATAGCATAGAACTCATTCAACAACTTTCCCTTTTCTTTTGTTCATGGCCGAGCCCTTTGATTGTTCACACTTAGCTAAAAACATTTAAATTAAGCAAGGATGAGCATTTGAGTGCTCAGCAAGTAATAACAATTATGAATATTAGCTGAAAGGATTAAATATTTTCTTTGTACTACTCTTCTACAACAAACCAATAGTTGTGAAGTAAACTGAACTGATAATAATAACATAACAACTCAATATCAAATTTTTGAAACTACGTACTGACTATAAATAGGGTTAAGGTGACATACTATGAACATTGTTTTCAATTTTCGAATAGGTATAACAGAACTTCATTCGCAAACAGTCATAACTTACAGGCACGGGGGTGATCAGCCCGTTATGCCCTGTATTGATCAATACTACATGCAAGAACGATATTATCGTTCACTCTATCCGCCTTGGGCGCATAAAAGTTTTCCCATGATCGGGATGTTCATACTTAATCAGGAATCCGAACCAAAACAATTTGATTGGATACAAAAAGGTTTTATCATATTCAACGATATTTCTAAATCTGTGTCTAGCTCAGATCAAATAGCTTAGACGACTCTTCGTTATTGTATACATACTGGAGATCAATAAGTATATATATATATATATATATATATATATATATATATATATATATATATATATATATATCAACATGTGATTAAATACAATGATTATCCAAGTGAGGACACTTGAATAACCATATTTAGAAATTAACGAACATAATATATATCTGAATTGAATAATATATTATCATGTTGATAAACAATGATCAGATATAATATATATAATAATAGGGTTAACAATCTGGTACACTAATAATATAATTATGAAACTTTCTTACTCATGTCCATTGCATAAAGAAAATTCAAAGGTAGGATACTTACCTAGTCTGCTGCTTACTATACGCAACTTAGTTTTTATCTTTTGTATAACAACCTATCAGTAATAAGATCATTTTACTGATTAGAATAACATATCGTAGCACATAGTACTGCTATTTGTAGTCAGCACATAACCTAATCACATTGTCTTAAATATTCAACAGTCATTGAATCACAAACAAACATTAATACAGTCAAAATATCTAAGTCTAGATCAATTTCTGAAACATGTCGGTGTACCGACGGCTTTATCGGGTAATTGTTGAGTCTAAGACTCTATTCTGAAGTTCAATATCTATAAGTATCAGTCATATTATTTTTAAATGACTTATAAATTTTTTTAAACATTTATTATAATTTATCATGAAATTTTAAACACCGGAATCACTATTAAATGATTTAAATATTGAATAATTCTATTATCATTAATATTTAATAAATATTAAACTATTAATGAAATCATTACCAAAATATTAAAGTTATTTATAATAACTCAAAATATTTTAAAAACATTTATATTACCCTTAAATGATTTTTAAAACATTTAAAATTATTTTTAAATAATTACCATTAATATTAAAAAATTAATGTACTATTTATCAAAATATTAAAAGTCATTAAATATAACTTAAAATATTTTTAATTCATTTATATCCTTTTTAAATAATTTTTAAATTAATAAAACCATTTTTAAATATTTATGTAATATAATTATTAAATAAATTTTATATCATTAATGCTAAATTAATATCATTAATATTAAATTATTAATGAAATTATCCTTTTAATATGAAAAGTTATATTTTATAACTTAAAATTTCTTTATACATTTTATTATTATTTAAAATGATTTTTAATATAATAAAATCATTGTTAATTTATTTATTTAATTCATTTATTAAATAACTTAATTATCATAATATTAATTTATTAATGAATTTCATTACAAAATTTTAAAAGTCATTAAAAATAACTAAAATATTTTCTTATATCATAATATAATTTTAAATAATTTTTCAAGTATAAAAATTATTTTTAAATAATTTATTTAATATAGTAATTAAATAAATTAAATACCTTTAATATTTGAAAAATATTAATTATTTATGAAATATATTAAAAATTATTAAAAACTAATTTTCAGACTTTAAAATAATTTTTAGTAATTTAATTTGTATTTTTAATAGTTAAAAACTAATTTTCTATAATTATTTAATAAAAATATAATTTTTAGAAATTAGTTGTTGCTACAGACTACCTATTGCGATAGAACCGTCGCTATAGGTGTTCTTCATGTTATTCATCAAATCCAGAACATTCATGTCAGTGAACGAGTGACCAAGTTTGACCATGAATCATTTACTGTGTATTAAGTTTCTGGGATACCTATTGATCTGATATTGTAGTGTTAGTGTAGCATTACAAGTATTAATCAAGTTCTGGGTTAGATTACAACATACAAGCAAGATATAAAAGCTCAAACTATCTGTCAGAACTATTCTTCGTTTTCTAGGTTACCCAAAAAATAAGTTCAGTTCGACTGATCACTTTTGCGCTTCCACAACTTGTTTTTTGTGTTATGTTATAGTGATCTAATGGTTTTAATGTGTAGCCAGCATGACAACGAAGAGATCTAATACATTAAATCACCAAAACAACAACAGATCAAACAGATATAAGCTGGTCAAACCATGTCAGACGACATGTTCAAGCATTTTCTGGGTTACCCAAAAAACAGCTTTCATGTTCGACCGACTTGGTTTGACAGTCCACTACGATCCACCTATTTGATTACTAGGAGATTTTAAGGCATAAACATGTAGTATAACCTACATACTACAACTTAGATGCATCAACAATAACAAAACAACTAACAACTGAAAGATCTGAGCCCATGTACTTGCTGTCAGAGCTTTCTAGACAAGTTCATGGCTGCCCAGGTTTCAACCAGTCAATGCCGGTCAACGTGGTTTGACCACGAATAACTTGCAATCTGGACCCAATCGAAGACTGATTCTTGATCCAGATCAAAGAGCACATAACATACTACATATTTAAAACATATAACAACCAAAAACATAAACCGAGAAAGATCTACAGCCTCTGACATTCATTGTCAGAACACAAAACAAAATTTTTCCAGATTTTGTAAAACTTCAATTTTGAGTATCTAGATGTTTCCAGATCACTTAGTTACACATCATACTACATATTTTAACACTAAAACATAACTTTTAACACAAGATTAAAGATCAGAATATAGCTAGGGTTTTTATACCTTCTATGATCAATTCTGATTCTAGGCCACTGATTTTGTTGTATGTATAAGTGGGGTTGGTTTTATGACTGATAAAGCAAAGAAATTTCGTGGGTTTTGAGTTGAGAGAGTCAAGGATGAGAGTTGTGCAAAAATTAAGTTAGCAAATGATTTTTCTCTCCTTCCAAACTATATATACTAAGTTAGATGCATGAATTGGCTGGCATAGTTGGCCGATTGCTGGTATTTTAGTCATATGGGGTTGGTTAGGTTAGGTCACCAAAACACTTGTCAAACCTTGCAATTTACATAATAAAGAAATGTCAAAAAGGTTATTTTGGTCTTTTTGCTCACAAATTTAATGGCAAACTTGTAACTTGGCAAACCCTAAGGGTTTGACCCTTAGGATTTAAACCTAAAGTTTAGCACAAAAATGGTAGTATTTCTAATTAGGGTTTGTACAAAAATAAAAATTTTAGTTTTTAAAATTTGTAATTAAGGTTTCCTTAATTAGATTAGGTTTCTAATTACATTATACATGAACATTAGGGTATTATTTACTAATTATAATTATCCTTGCTAATTTAGCAATTAGGGTTTATAATTTTTTATAATTAGGGTTACCAAATCATAATTAGGGTTTCTAATTACTAAACTAGGGTTCTAGTCATTAGGGTTTTAAATTACTAATTAGGTTTTCCCTAATTAGCAATAAAATCCATCATACATGATATTAATCACATTAACACAATTTCTAACTGCTCACAAACTCTGGTTTAAGTTTCAAAGTAGGTTTTTTTTTAACAATAAATTAGGGTTTAACTGTTTGAAATTAGGTTTTCTAAATATTAAATAGGGTCTACCTAATTAATCATGCAATTATATAACACACAACATAAATCATATAATACAGTTATTTAACAGTCTCGAACTCATAATTGAGTTTCAAAATAAGGTTTAACCAAGTAATGCTAAAGTTTTGACATTATACCCATAATTGACCAACCATTATCAATACGTACATACAGTATATATTTATAGCACTGAAAAATCAAAATATAAATAATAATATATTATTATTCTCATTCCTTGATCAAAATTCAAAATTAGGGTTTGGATTCCATATCTGATTTATCTTGCATAAATAACATTATTTATTAAGTTAAAAATAATTAACTTAACTAATCTGAAATAAATTCATATAATAAAATAAAATAATTATTATAATAATTCTATAATCATTTCATCTACTATAAAAATAATATATAGTTATATTTTCATGGAAAATAATTAATAAAAACATTTCTACTATAAAATTAATTATTATAAGAATATAATTTATAATGATCAATAATTCTAACATAAAATTATTTGTAAATATTTAATGTAATAAATAAATTTTTATTTATCACATAATTACATACGATTTGTCTTATACATATTTCCCATATTTATTTTAATAAAAAAAAAATTATACGCAAAATTTTTGATTTATTTTTATAGAAAATCTTGGGTTATTACAACCATGCTTGAGTCGCCACAATTTAGGACAGTCGTGCCATTTTCATCGCCAGACTCACCACTCGAGGAGGGTGATATTAATGATAATTAGGGGTGTTCCTTTAAACCCTTTACCTTCATTTATTTGGTACAATGAATATTTTAAGTTTGGGAGTATTGGGTGTTTATTAGTGTAGAGCATTTAATTTATGAATGTTTAGTTTAATTTTTGTTTTTATGCATGTTTAGTTTAATGTTTGCTTGTGTATATGTTTAGTTAATAATTGCAGAAATTTTTTGCATTTTAGTGATTAATATATGTTTTATTTGTTTGTTTAATTGCATTTCCCAAGTATCTAGTTTTATGGAATTCAAGTTTAGCCGATGATGAATGTGGAATTTGATGGATTTTTGAATTTAGTGGATAACATGAGCTCAATTATAATATTCTACATGACTTGATCCATATTTGTTGTCTAAATGCTATCAGTTAGCACATAGGTGTTTATATCTGCTTGTTGGTATACGAATAACATGTTTTGCTTGCTAAATAGAAAATTTTGTTTCTAAAGATAGAATTGTATAGAAAGTGGACTTAGACTGTGAAAACACTGATAATCAAACTTTGGGAACACATGGGTATGCTTGCTATTAGGACGAGATGGAGCATCAAACGCACTCGTTTAAATGGAAATGGAAAGTGAGATGGAGTATAAAATGGACTCGCCATGTATATAAAAAAATCAATAAACACCGCGGGAAAGTGCGAGAATCACCCTCGTGAGTAAAAATAAAGTAAAATAAACTCATTGTTGAACCTTAGTTTATATTGATGTGTTGGAGTAGTTGATGTTTCATTAGTATATGTAATTCTTGATTTAGACTTCAGTTATCTGTCTTCAGTAGTATAACATGTGTAGTATTTGCCTCTGTCAAGCTTATTTATGAACACATCACACACACACAACATCTTTATAGTGAGTACGGATTATTTGATTGTATGATGTTATGTCTATAGCTTAGTTTGATACTATATTCTTAAATCTAGATAATTCTCTAAGGCATAATTAATTGGAATTCTAGTTTGGACTGAAAATCTTGGGACTCACTTGCATCATAGTGTAGTGTGCATAGCATATAGTTGCATTACATTGTTTATTTTTGTGTGCATTGCTTGAGGGCAAACAATAATTCAAGTTTGGGGGTATTTGATAAGTAGGTTTTATACCTACTTATTGGTTACTAACTCACGAGAATTATGCTCAACTTAAGTAGTTTTATTATGTTTTATTTGCATTTTATGTTTATTTTGCAGTATATGTAGTTGGAACCCCTTTTAGCAACTTAAAGCATGGAATGACATGGAAAAGCATGGAATAGCATGGAGTGGCATTGAGCTAGCAAGAACATGGCATGATGGACTTGAGTAGCAGTGTAGAATGCAGCTGTACCTGAGCAGGTGAAGAGGATCAATGAAATGGTGAAATGAAGGAGATAGCAGATAGCAGCAACAGCAAAAAGCCAGCAAAATTCCAAGTGCAGCAGCAGCGCGGCCGCGCTGCTGGTAAGGCTCAACAAGGCGCGCCCGCGCCACATGAATACAGAGGCAGATTTACACCATCGCGCGGCTGAACTCCATCAACGAAGGAAATTAGCGCGCCCTCGCCACGTAATCGGCAGACAACTCTATAGCACGCCCATGCTCGATTTGTAGTGTTATATCACGCGGCCACGCGAGTCTTATCAAGTAAATTTTGCTGACTTTTTGTAATTTGATTTTGAGTGTGTGTTGCTCATTTGAGACGATATGGTTGGCACCAAAGACGTGTTTTTGATGATTTTTTTATCAATTTTACTATTCTTAGGTTTTTAGCTACTCTAAGGAGGGTTCGAGCATTTGATTACTACTTTAAGCTCCTCTCCTTAATTTAGATTACTGAATAATATTAGTGTTTCATTTCTGGAGATTGGTGTGGATTGGAACAAGCCTGGAAATAGAACTTGCAACATAGATTATCAGATTTGCTCTATCATTTCTCTTATATCTATTGATTGCATTTCTTAATTCCATGTTTTGCTTTGATCCCATAATGGCTTTTGGTTCAGAAATGAACTAAACTCCATTATGGGGTTCTAATGGATTTTGATGCGTAGTTTAAATATGTGTATCGGAATGTGATGTCGTATATTTATCATTGGAATGCCCATTATGGTTATGCTAAATAGCTTGAATGCTTGATCACAATTCACACTATTTACTGTATGGATTTGGAAAATGAAATATAAATATAGATTAGACCATGATGGCATATGTTCGTGAAACTTACATGTATTAGGTTTTGTGATTTGTGACCTGAATAGGCATATACTGATTCACCATGTGTAGTCGTTAAGAGAGCTTGCACTTTATATCATTATTGTCGTAAATTCACATAGAAATATAGCGAGTTTGGTAATTATGATGCTTACATGATTTCTATCAAATTTAGATTTTATGTAAATTGGTCATAGTTCATTGAAAAATGGTTATGTTCCACTTTTGTGCTCTTGACTAGCTTTACATGATAAATAATTAAACATGACATGAGGGCTGCATTTTAGATGAAACATTAAATGATATTAGAATCCCATTTCTCTCCAAATTGATTTCATTACTTTAGTAATTATAATTTTGTTTCATTAATTAATTTAGAATTCAATTTAATTGTGAGTTAATCGTTTAAGCATACAGAAATAGTGATTAAGTTGTTTCATGATAAATTAGATTTAACACATTTCTCCGTGGATCGATACTTTTCTTACTCTATAATACTTATTGACCCATGTATACTTGCATGAGTTAGAGTCCATTTTTGTAAACCAAAAAGGAGGCAACAAATTTCACCTAAAATGAGAACACTAAAAGACAAGAACATAAAGGGACAAATAAAAATCCTGACGTCGACAGGTGGCGACTCTGCTGGGGACTCCAGTAAGAGGGCTTAAGCCTCTATTCAAGTTGTTCAAAACTTTTATCTACTTATGTGTGGATACTGAATTTACATTAAATGGATGTACACTAATGCTTTATTTATTGTGCTTTAGTGCTTAGCATCATATCTTCCTGTGATATTAATGCTTCGCACATGTCATCATTTTCATATGGTGAGACGCGATGTATGTGAATGTATGTTGTGTGATTCCTCCACCAGGAGGCTAACCCGTTGGTGTTTGATTATTGGACTCGTCGGAAGACTAATTCGACGAGGCTCAGGAAAGGCACCACCCAGATTCTCTCCAGTTGAAAGATCAAATTAACTTCCCATCAAGTAAATTGCGATGATCTGGGGACCTTCATGCCGAAAAGTCGCGAGAGTAGCCTAAGATATGTCAGCCTCTAATAAGCCAAACGCGGAGGGAAGTCTCTTCATACCTTCCCATTTCAATTACTTGTAATTTCATTTTCATGTCAATCTCAATGTAATGGAAAATATAAAGGAGTATGTGAACATGCATTCCTTTTTTCTTATCAAAACATGGCATGCTATCCTATCATCAAAACGACTAACATCCGTTTTAAAACCTTATAATACTCCTAAAAACAGATACATTACATAACATGTAATATTTCCCCGTTTTCCCATACTAAACTACATAGTCTTTTTGTAGGGAAATGATTTGGCCCGTTACCCGTTCAAAGTCCAAACAGGTACTAAGCCCACCTCCAGACATGGCTACAAGTGTTTAGCCTAATCCTACTCCTCTCTCTCGCAAGGAGTTCGAATGATTAATCAATAAAATAAAGGAGTTGGTTGCTCTCCTAAAAGAACTAAACAAATCAACTCAGGGTCCACAAATACCCATCCAAACTGAAGCCTCTGTACAGGGAGGAATCTAGGGTCTGGACAAAGAAGTCCCAATACCTGAGTCTCACAATGAGAAGTCCAACAAAACCCCTAAAATCACCCATCTTAAAGAAGATCAAGAAACCGGTGATATTCAGATGAAGGTTCTATAAATGGAAGAAACCATTCGGTCCATCAAAGGGATTGGAACAGATGGAAGTATTTCATATTTAGACCTTTGCATCTTCCCCGGGGTTCATTATCCGGAAAAATTTAAGGCTCCTGACTTCGAGAAGTATGATGGCTTGGGAGATCCTTAAACCCACTTAAAAGTGTTCATTAGAGTGCTCAGATCCTATGTCGAGAATGAAAAGTTAAGAATGCACCTATTTCAGAAAAGTCTGACTGGAGAAGCCAGAGCATGGTACACCAGATTGGATAACTCTAAAATTCACAGCTGGGAGGAGTTATCTCATGCTTTCCTCAGTCAATACAACTTTCAAACTCAGATGGCTCCAGATCGGTATCAAATTACCAAAGTCAAGAAGCAAGTCAATAAGACATTCAGAGAGTATGCCCAAAGATGGAGGCGTCTGGCTGCTCAAGTAATCCCATCCATGATAGAGACTGAGATGGTGATGACCTTCATAGATATTCAAGAAGCTCCATTTTATGAGAGGGTCCTAGCCGGAATAGGAAAACCATTCTCAAAAATGATTAAGCATGGAGAAATGGAAGAAATGGGATTGAAGTCTGGGAAGATTCAAGACCTTGCCTCTTTAAAAGCCGTAGCTGAGCATATCTAATCTGAAAGTTATGGGAACAACCACCAGAGGGTCCGTAAGAAGAAAGAAGAGGATGTTTCCTTGATACTGCAAGGGCAAACACAAAAAGGAAGTCAGAACTAGCCTATTCAATAGAGAAACTAATCCCATTTTCAAGCACAGTCCTCAAATCCTCCCTTGCCCAAAAGTGGAGAAGTCAGACGCTCAAGAGTGATCACACCCTTAGGGGACTCACTCGAAAACATCTTCAAACTTCTGACAGCTCAGAAGAAAATCACTCATCTTCTTCCACCAGCCTATCCAAGTGGAAAGGGCTTCAATACAAGTAAGAAGTGTGCCTACCATTCTGGAGCTCCAGGCCACGACACTCAGGATTCTTGGGCCCTCAAGCATAAGATCGAGGACTTAATAGACAGTGGTGAGATCATGGTGACCAAGCCCGAGCAACCACACGTTCAGGATAACCCTGTCCCTCAACACAAGGAAGAGGATGTTAACATGATCAATAGGGGCAATGGAGAGAGTTCCAAGTACCTCAAATTTGTGGGTGGTTCTCCCCAAACCAGTAAAGATAATTTCGATAAATGGGATTATTCAGAGTTTCAATTCATGATAGAACGGGAGTTAAAGTTTCTGGACGAACAAGTCAATCAACTAACAGAACTGGTGATACACCAACACCAAGTCACACGACAGTTGTTCAGTCAGGAGCATGCTAGCCTCCTCTCTCTTATCACAAAGACTCCATCATTCACCCAAAAAAGTGAAACCTTTGAAGAAAATCTTGACATAAAAGCAAGAGCTCAAGCCCATTGAGACTTCGCCAACAAAAAGGGAGTTCAACTATTTAGGCCAACCGATGGAAGAAATATTGCAGATGTTGATCAATGAAGGAAAGATCACTGCACTGCTACCTCTAGTCAACCCACGCTCAAAAAGATTTGATGCTACTGGAGTATGTCAATAGCACTCCCATTCTCACGGTCACAACACTGAATAATGTTGGGCACTCCGCCATCTCATACAAAATATGATTGACAGCGGTGACCTACAAATGGCAGACAATGACACCGTATCACTTAAGAGTGGACACACATTTCCTCTAAGATCACAAAGATGGAAGGAAATCATATCATTTATATCCTCTGAGGGAGATTTGGATACCATGTCATTTATAATTCAACCCATCAAGCTCAAAGGAGTTGAAAACCCTTTGAAGGTGGCTGCACCAGCACCACTCATATTGCTATTCAGGCCACAACATCCTATCATCAGCCTTAACAAAAGTCCCATGGAACTATGGAGAGGTTGCAGGATCAACATCAAACACAACTACTACGGTATCTAAAGAAAATCCGTTATATCTCCCTCAACGAGTGATGAAGCCAGTCATCAGATCTAAGGGGAAAATGCCCAAGGAGAAAATCGAAGAATTCCTCCGCCAGATGGGACATAATGAAGCCAAGGTTGTGCAAAGCTTGAAAGAAGAGCCTCAAAAGATATCTATTTTAGACTTGGTTTTCTCTTCAGAAGATCACCGAAAGATCTTACTAAAGATATTGGAAGAAGACCACATACCAAAGACAGTAATGTGATATCTTTCAACGATGATGACATACCTCCCGAAGGGATGGGTTATTACAAGCCACTGCACATAGCAGTGATGTCTTCCAGATATGTGGTTGGAGGAGTGCTAATAGATGGATGATCATCCCTAAACATCTTCCCCTACGCCACATTAGAAAGAATAAAGATCAATCTCAATCGAATTCGAAGCAGCCACACAATCATCAAAGCTTTTGATGGATCTCGGCAAAATGCTATCGGTGAGATTGAATTAACAGTAGAAATCAGTCCACATACATTCTACATATCCTTTCAAGTGCTTAAAATCACTACATGATATAATTTACTATTAGGAAGACCTTGGATCCATATGGCGGGAGTCGTCCCATACACTCTTCATCAACAACTCAAGTATATCATCAACAGTAATCTGGTCATTGTCAATGCAGAACCAGAGTATCCTGTCCAAAGTGATATACCTCTCATCAGTTTCAATAAAGAAGTTGAGCCTGCTAGCTTTCAAGCCCTTAAGGTGAGCAAGACTCATTATCTACCCATTGGGGCTCCAGCTCTGAAACCAAGAGTTTCTGCCGAGGTAATGTCGACTAGTCAAGAAATGATATCCTTGGACTTCCAACCAAGACAAGGGTTAGGAATGAATCAGCAAGGAATCAAATGCCCAGTTCAAGTTCCCAGCCAGACTTGGAAGGTCGGACTAGGCTACTCCTCTGGGTTCAGTCATAGGAACCCACATAAGCATACACTGGTTTCTTCATCTACAAGGTTGTTGCCTAAACCTATAGATACTGAGTCTGTACGGCTTCTAAAGATAATTCATGTCTCTGTAGTGGGTATGCTATTTCCTAAGACGATACCGGTTAATAGGAAAGAAGTCCTAATTCCAGACCCAAACATGGAAGAAATGAATCAAAAGCGTAAACAGGACATTAAAAGACGGTTATCAAAGATGTACTTCCTGGTGCATACTATAACGATCGAGAAATTTGTAATTTAATTTAAATATTTATGAAATTAAATAAATATTTTAAATAATTTATTTACTGAGAAAATAAATAATTGATGAATTATGGTGAATTATTTTAGTAATTAAATTGATTAGTGTAAATTAAATTGAGTAATGATAATTTATCGTAAGGATTTAATTTAAAGAAATAATTAAATTAAATCAATTGCTTAATATTTAAGAAGATAATAAAGTTAAATGAATTGTTTAATTTAATGGAAATAAATAAATAAAGTGATGTGTCTAATTTATTAATTAAATTAGATATATAATTATTTATTAATTATAAGTATAATTATAATGAGATTATAATTATTCTTAATTATTGCTATTATAAGTTATTTGAATTAATTAAATTAATGGTGTGACATGAAACTATATAATATAAATAATATACAAAAAAATTAGTTTAGGGGATAAAGTGGTAGCCAAACAAGGTCTTGTGGCCTTTGGCTTATTCAACTGATGTTAGTGGGGGAAGTGGGAGTTAGTTTATAATTCCTAAGCGTCTTATTTTTTTCCTAAGGCTAGTTCATAGTTTATTGCATATTGTATCCTAAGCTAAGAGGTAACACAGAGTGTGAGGGAAGTTTAGTGGCTTTAAAGAGAGAATTCTCTGAGGTTTCAAGAGGAATGAGAGGATTGCTAAACCTTATTATCATCTTTTGCTAGCATATAATCAAGGATTAAAGGTATACTTTATTCCTATTTTTATTTTTGGTTTTGGTAGTATATGTATATATATCTTCTTGGTATGATTTGGAAATCACGTGAATTGTGATAGATATATGTGCATAGAGTTTTGAAAAATCTGATAATTATCATATATGATTGATACTTGTTGGTCAAATTCGTGAGAAATTGGTGTGTAGAAAGAAAATGAATATCAGTGTTCATATTTAAAAATTGGCCTTAGAAAGTACCAAATTTCTTGTCCAATATGTGATGTAATCTGTAATTTGTTGGTGGATTGTGATAATATATTAAGAAACGAAAGCGGCGTAGTTTAAATCATGTCAATTGATCAAGAAACGAGTTCGTGGCGATCAAATTCGTTAAAAGTATAAAAATGAGGAAATGTGGGGAAAATATAGTTTTGATTCATTAAAATGGTGTTTATATAATGTTTTTCTATATAGAATGGTGTTTAGCATGTATAACTATAATATGACAAAGTGTTAGATGTTGAAGTTGGGAGATTTTCTGTAGAATTGGGATTTTTTGCCAAAGCAGAGTCTGATTTCGAGCTTCTGCAAAAACTGGAACTGAGGCATCGCACGGGCGCGCTGTTTGGCGCGCGGTTGTCGCGCGGGCGCGCTGCATTGCGTGGGTGTGCGGTTACCCAGTGCATTACTGGCGCGGCCGCGCGAGTAGCCAGTCACAGACAGTGAAGTCTGCTTAATTGCAGGTCATGCGTAACGGACTTGGGTTAGTTTAGCATGCATGTTAAGGATATTAAAACATAAAGTGGACTACAATAACAGATTGTAAGGTGTTGTAATACAAAGTGTTAAAGATTTTTAGGTGATTGTTAATTGAGTTATATAATGAAACTAAAAGTGATGTTTTCAAAAGTTAGAAATGAACGAGTAAGTTATGTTGGCTCGTAATGCGATTTCAGATTCGTTAAGTATGTTAACTTAAATGGTTAGGTGCTAAGTTAGGGTTATGACCTAAATGATGGTTTAATACCCATAGTGTTAATATTCATACTACTAATTGTTGTTGCAATTGTAATGATATGTGTAGGGTAATTCGAGATTATTTTACACTTGTGTAGCTTACAAACAAGGAAAGTTCCTAAACCTTAACTCTTTACATTGAGCAAGCTTTCTAACTTCATTCTTTTTATATTGAATGCATGTTCCCATTCCTAAATCGTTATTGTACAAGTTCCTAAAATTCTTGTAAGGTTGAACAAGCCTAGTTTATCTTGAGTATGTTTGTGCAAGCTCTTGTAACCTAATTCGTTACATCGAGCGAGCTTTACTTTCCTTATTATCATTCGAAGCATATATTGTTCTAATATATTGATTCATAGAAGATTGTTCTAAACTCCTTTGAATATGGCACTTTGCATGTAAATCATGTTATTCAGTTATATATATTGTTGATATCCGATCTTTGACTTTAATAGCCTTGTTCAGTTATACATTCTCGTATTAAACCTTTATTGATGGAAGTTGAATAGTGTTCTAAAATTCTAGAGACACTGATAAGCTATAGTTCCAAACTAAACTTTCTTTAGTGCGGAAATTCTAAATTCAAACTGAGACGAACAACCCTAATATAGGAGATTTTTGTACGTGTAACGTTTAGATGTTTGTGCACAATACATGATACAAAGGGCTAATCCCCCTAAGTACGCTAAGAAGGGTCTGTACAGTCTAATGACTGTTAAGGTTAAGGTAATAATACCTATATACCGGAGACATAGTTCATGGTATTAAGACCCTCAGACATTGATTTTGAACTTATTTTCTATTCTTAATTCACAGAACAAGTTCATTATTGCTAACATTCATTGTTCATTCTCATGTTGTTATTATTACTACTTCCTATATCAGTGAGCAATTGTTTGCTCACTCTTGCATTTAACACTGCAGCTAAAGTTGAGAAAGTCGATGAGTCGTTTACTAGCAAAGGAAAGGGCAAGATGTCCAAATGTTGAAGACTTATGAGAATTTTATTTTAATGAATTATGTTAAAGACTTGTTTTAATATGTGATGTATTCCGTAAACTTATGTAATAATTATAAGGTTAGATTACCTGGGATATATTTTGAGAATATGATGTAACCCTTTAATGGGAAAGATGATTGTTTAAGTTATTTAAATTACGTCTTTATCCTTTGATTATGGGTAGTTAGATGTAATGTTTTGGATAGTGAACACCAAATCCTGTGGGAATGAAGTACCTGGATTTGGGGGTGTCACACATACCAAGTGTATGAACAAGGATATCTTAGATGACGACTGCTCAGATGTCATGGTCATCATTTAAGAGGAGGAGGACGATAACCGCCCTTTCATCATAGTTGTCCACTAGGACTTGACCCTCGACAATTGGAGCAGCACTCCTTGCATTTGCCAAAAAGGGTAAAAAGGGCAGAAAATCCCTCTGCCCTGTAGATAGTAATAACTGCTTATTTTTGTTGCATAATATTAACAGTTGTTTTTGTCATGCCATGCTAACACTTTGTATGATCAAATAGTTTCATATATTAAGTGAAAGCATTTTATTTCAGGACTCTAAAGTTAAATTTGCCTAAACTTGCTGATGGAATGCCTATTCTTCACAAGGACTGTGACACCCCCCAATCCGGGTATCTTTCAACCCGACATATGGTGCTACACGGTGCTACAGTTCACACATACATTCAATTGAAATGCCTCAAAAGAATGAATGTCTTATATATATTCCAAATAATATTCCCTTCCCATGTTCTTTATAACCAATACATAAGTTCTTTGTCATAATATCAAATACATTACAACATTAAACCTATACTATTACATAAGCAATTCAACAGTCTGCCTTAGTCTTCCCTTTATCTTTACCGGATCCTTCGATCCGTTCGATCTTAGCTGCATTCATATGGTTCAAGCAAGAGTGAGCATAACTAGCTCAGCAAGTATAACAATTTCATTTAAACGACATGCTTGAATCATACAAATCATTTATCTTCAATAATTGAACAATAGTTATGAAGTAATATCGATAATTCAAAATAGCACTTCTCTTTTCTTTAAAACGTTTTATAATGACAACATTCAGTAAAACATCAATTCTGGTCCAAGACCTTGAGCATTCATACTTTCTTTGAAAAGGACAACCCGGCACTTAGTCCGTAAGTCCGGCATTACTTATAATCACGTCTAGGTGATCAGCCTATAGTACTCTATGTTGATCAACACTATATTCCTTAAACATATGTACATTTAAGTTGTGGCAACCTCACGTGCCTGTTGTTTGACGACAAAACATTTGTTTAGCATACTCAGTCTTCATTTGAAAACCACACCAAAATAGTTTGGTAAAACATTGACAATACTTCGATAGATTATAAGAAATCCAACATATCATAAGTCTAGTTGAAAGAATTGGCTTTGACTTCATCATACATCAATTCCTGCGTAAGAATACATGAATCACAAAAACCTATCTAGATTGAACATAAACAAGGGTTAGAACACTTGCCTTCAGCGTCTGTTACTGTTATTACACGTTCACTTTAAGTCTTTAAGGTCTCTACAATATATGATCACATAACGTAACACATTAGATCATATATAATCAAGTAAGGTTACTACTATATCTTACCCTTCTTCTCAATCTAATCATGTTTTAGATTGTTATTATTGGTTCCGGCTTATCACATTACATTGTTCTGACATCCAATTAATCTTTCTTCAACCTTCAGTGGTAATACTTAAGGTCTTTAACATCATTTAAGGATGTTACTTTAAATTAATTAAGGTAAGCTAATTTGAAGTAATCACTTTACCTTCATTCTATACATATAAGCATTCATCACTATCTTTGGTTTATTGCTGGCGCTGCGGCGCCACTTTCCAGTGGCTGAGGTATCAACCCGGCGCTGCGGCGCCATTTTCAGTTATAATGGCCGCGCCGCGGCATGAAAGTTTAGTAGGTCAGGGCACTGCACACGGCGTTGCAACACCACATTTTGGCCTTAGGCTGGCGCCGCAGTGCAAGCTTTGTGCACCAGATAATTGACAGTTTTGTTTTACACAATAAACTTCCTGGACTCCAAATTTGATCATTTTAAGTCCGAATTGGCTTGTTCAAAAGTCATTAGCTCACAAATCACATACTCTATGTGTTCATGTAAGAATTTTACATTTTCGACTTCGTTAACTCAAAATTCACCTATTAGTCCATTTTAACGAAAACGATAAACGTTCGTGAACATTCAACGCTCGTTTCTTCGTTCTAAGTCGGAATTCGATCATGTTCGAGTCCGCAACTCTATAATGCCAAATAAGACTTGTTCCCATCGAAAACCAATGTTTTCGAGCTCAATGTCAAAATTTGACTTCCATTCCGAGAATTTCACGATTTTGACGATTATCGTCCGAACTCGTGAATTTCTCCATAACTTCATTACTTATGATTTTATCATCGTTTCAAATGGATTCTATCCATCATACTAATATCTTAACATACACATTTCATTAACTTATTTACATGATAAGTTATTACTTGTTCTTCATGAGTTTATAACTTATAAAAGTATAAACTACTTATGATTTCATTTCACATGACTTATTATAGCTTAAGTCTTCTAACCATCATCCTTACATCTTCTTATCATACAAAATTCATTCATGTAAACATAAGTTCTTCCTTGGTTCATAACTTATATATGAACAACTTGCTTATTTAAGGCTTATTATGACTTAAGTACTTTAATTATCCATTTTCTTTACTTTTTAGCATACATGTCTATCAATCAACACTTCTCTTATAAACCTACAATTGTAGAGATGGAAGATTAATGACATAGGACATTACCTTTAAAGTTCACTTGGTTAATCCTTCTCTTTCCTTCTTGTTCTAACAAACTAGCTTATACTTTTCTTGTTTTTTCTCTCTAATCAATAAGTTATAAGTTATTGGTAGAAATCTAACATGTAAGAAATGAATTTCCAATGCTCTCTATTTATAGGATTAATAAGGTTAGGGTATATTAGTTAATAAACATCCCACATCCTTAACAAACCTCCTTACTATTCAATGCTTAAGCACTAAGTTAACTTGGCCATCACACTCTTTGCTTGCTCATCACATTATTTACTTGGCCACCAATCTCACCCATGTGATCATGGGGCCCACATGGGTTGCCCCATGGATCTCCTTCACCCATTGGATCTTAATTTGGGCTTTAATTCAATTAACTTAACTTATGTTTTTGGGCTTGCATTAATCCACTTTGGACTTTACATTAACCAACACTTGGGCTTTAACAATAGTTTACATTGGGCTTAATCACAATCCCACTTAGACTTTACATTTCCTACACAATCTCACAAGTCCAATTACATATGGCTTAAACCCTTAAAATGTATTCTCTATGTATTAATCTCGTATTCTAACTCGTATACTTATTCAACATATACGACATACCATCATTCATACATACTCGTATAATACTTCGTATCATACTCGTATTCATTACCTCGTATAATACCTACGTATTATACGATCATCTCTTTAACTAGTTAACGCTTTACTTTTCCTAACATTCTCGAATTAAGTCTGCATGCGAAAAACTATGTTTTCCATACCTCGATATTCTATCGTTACGTATTTCTCGAAAGTTCAAAAATAATTCCCGAGCAGAAATTGATGAATAGTGTTTTTTAAAAAATTTCTCGAAAAACTTTTATTTTCATCTTGAAAATTCAAACACTTTAATTCCTTCACGTAGTCGAAATACTACGACATTCCGAAGTTTCTAGGTTATAGAACGACATTCATCTTACTAACACATGGTAATAACAAATAATATAATTTTATTCATTATTTAATTAAATAAAATTATTTTACAATAGATCCGAGTTTCTCGGACGTTACAAGGACTGCAACTTTGATGTAAAGTTGGACTCTGACTTGATGGAGATTGAACAAGAGGACTATGAGGTGCCTGAAGAGATCAAAAAATGGGTCGAAGAAAAACTCAAGCCAAATCTTGATTAAACAACCTCTTTTAACCTCGGAACCTCATAAAACCTCAAACAAATCTAGATTGGCACGGACCTTACCCTTATCCAAAGGAATGACATGGTTACTTTATTGACCTAATTTCAGGATGTGTTTGCATGGTCTCATGAAGACATGATCGGTTTGTCAACTGATTACCCATCAAAGAGTGATTCAAGCCAGTCAAACAGAAACTCAGGCAATTAAAATCTGAGTGGAGTTTGAAAGTCAAGGAAGAAATTGTGAAACAATTTCAAGCAGACATCATCATCATGGTATCAACATACCTTGAGTGGCTATCCAACATAGTCCCCGTACCTAAACCTGGAGGGAATGTGTAAAACCCCAACTTTTATGAATAAAGAATAATTTTCACGAAATATATTTTTGAATATTATGGTGTGAATTTGATATAATGTTATAGTTATGGGAAATATTAACAAATTTTGCAAAGTAAGCAAGTGGTATATAATATTCGATTGGTCAGAGAATATTCGTTTTAACAGGGAATATTCGTATGACGGCACAATCATTGGTGGATCCCACAATGGAAGTATTGCCGTAGTTAGAAAATGACATAATTATCTTTTTATAAAAATAACGGCAGAAGTGTTACCGTTAAACTGTTGAACTACCAGGTAGTAAAAATACAGTAATACGCGTGGTTGCATAGTAGCACACGGTATTGATTATTGATGCTTACGTGAGAAGTCACTCAGTTATACTCAATTATTGCTACAGTAATTGTTGCATCATATCTCTCATATTATTGATTCAGTTATTGTCACAGTATCATCTGCATAATATGTTATATTATTAAATCAATAATTGAGACGACAAAGTTATTCATATTATTAAATTATAATATTTACAATGTCTAAAAGTTCTGTCAATGAGAGGTTTGGTCATCTAATTGCGCGCCAATAAGGAGAAATTCTTATCGGAAAGCCCCCTCTTTCCTGGGAATGACCTGGTTGTTAAATATTGTTAGTTATAATATTAATGATGAATAAGTTAGTGTTGATTAAAGATGAAATTGATAGTTCCATTGTGTTGAAATTATTAGTGTTAATGGAAATCAACATTTATTTCGATATTAATTGATGTCTGGAAGTTTTATTGACCAGTCGGGTAATTAATTAGATAAAGGAGCAATTAATTACTATTAATTCGCATGATTATAACTATTTGTTCACATGTGTGTACTATTGATTCACATTCTTGTACTATTAGGGGAGTTGGTGCAAGATTGATAATACTTGCATAACTAAGTTAAAAATGGAGGTATAGATGGAGGTATTATACTGTAATTTGTATTTTCACATGATTATAACTATTGATTCACATGATTGAACTATTGATTCACATTATTTACTATTAGGGGAGGTAGTGCAAATTTAATAATACTTGCAGGACTAAATTAAAAATTAAAGAAAAATTAAAGGTATTGTACTGTAATATTTCAAGCCCCAAAACGTGCAATTATCGAAACTATATTTTTCTATAAATAGAAGCTCATTCTTCCTTCATTTCCCACCAATTCACTAAATCTTTAGAGCAATTATTATAGAGAGAAAGAAGAAGAGAAGTCTGCTACCTCACTATTCCAATATCTAGTTTCTTCTAAGGTAAGGGGTATTATTCTTTCGTATTCATGAAGAGAATTATTTTTTTTCAATACACGTAAGAGCTATTATTCCATTCTTTATTATTATGTTGGAATAACCTGTCTATGCGAAGTACCACATACATGGTGAAATATTTCTGTTATTCCATTTATTATTCTGTTGGAATAACCTATCTGTGTGGTCTATCACATGCTTGGTGAATTCTGTTGTTATTCCATTCTTTATTATTCTGTTGGAATATCATGTCTGTGCGAATTACGCATGAGCTGGTTCCATTCTTTATTATTCTGTTGGAATATCCCTCTGTACGGTTTACGCATGACCTGGTTCCATTCTTTATTATTCTGTTGGAATAACCTGTCTGTGCGGATTACGTACGCCTGGTGAATTCTTCTGTTATTTCATTCTTTATTATTCTGTTTGAATAACCTGTCTATGTGGATTACCACATGCATGGTGAATGATCCTTTGTATTCATTACTTATTAAATTGTGGAAAAGATCTGTCCACGTGGATTACTGCATGGCGGGCAAAAATCCATTTGTAGTTTCATATATTCTATTATACTCAGTTAGTTAAAGTTTTGGCTTATATACTCCATGAAATTAGTAGAATATCCTGGATATTTGCGCTTCATCTAGTATTTTTCATGGAAATATTCTTCTGAGCATTCTTGAATTTTACTCCACAAAGAAGTATCATGTTGATAATTTGGACGTTATTGATTTCTGGATAAACTAAAATTTTAAATCTTTAAAATTTATCATTGAACTTGTTTTATTCAATTATTATGTCCTTGTCATCATCCTCATGTTTATATTGTGATGAAAGTCATCTTTGGCTTATGTGCATAGATGGACTTGGTATGATTATGACTAGGGATTATTCGGTATAATCATGACCTGTAATGTTATAAATGATGTGGTAAAAGTCCTCAGTGGCCTGTAGTGCATTGATGGACAGCTTTTGGTATGATTATGACCAGGGATTATTTGGTATAGTCATGACCATTGATGATTTAATAAAAATCCTTGGCCCTTAGTGCAGGGATGACTCGATGATGTGGTTTATTTATTAAGCTGAGTCTCAGCGATAAAAATTGATGAAAACATTTTAAATCATAGAAGATAGTAGATATCATGCTCTACTTGACTCTTCTAATGGATTACTTATTCCGCTGCAGTTAAACTTGATGTCTACTGTATTTTATCAGTTTAACATTGTTGAACACTAATGATAATTTATTCTGCATTATCTTAGTTATAATATTTCTTACTGGGCTAGTTGAGCTCACCCTTTTGCTTTCATTGTTCTCTTCAAGAAATGAAAACGTAGTCGGGACTAGTCGGGGAACGGAGTGATGGTCCGAGATGGTGTATTATTAGTCCTCACTATTCTATAAAATAGTGTGACAATAAATGTAATGAGGACTCTATTTGAGAGTGGATATTGTCTAGAAGGCAACATTCCTGTTTAAACTTTCAGGTATATTTTGTCGTATATTACACGACGGTTGTATAATTAAGTTTGTATTTGTATTCTGTATCGTGTATTTGGCGACTCAAGATGGGTTATGTATACCTATTTTGGGGGCGTCACATTTTGTATTAAAGCTTAAGGATATGAACCCTGGCTGAGATGTGAGACAAGAACTAGGAGGGGAGAGACGGGAAATTCCTTCGCTAGTATGACCTACCTAAGTTTATTTGGTATTTAATTGGTCGGTCAGAGTATAGGGATAATATGTGATATGTTAATTAACCCTTATTTTGTGACAGTATTTAAAAATGGCATCTGAAAATGTTGAGAAAAGCAATGAAGCACATGAGACCGTTGAGTCACAACAGATTAATACCCAGGATAATGTGCAACAGGAAGATAATAATCCTCATGTAAACAATAACACCGATTAAATGGTAAACGATGGGATGTTCAGAGGCTTTATGCAATTCATGGAACATCAGGTGAGAGCGGCTCCTTTCCAAAATACAGGTGAAAACACTGACAACCCTCGGATAGTCACCGCTAAGCAGTTCAAGGAGCTGGGATCACCAGAGTTTTTTGGAGAGCCAAAACCACTTAAGGCGGAGACGTGGATAAAGCAGATCAAAAAGATATTTGATGTCTTGGAATTCTCCGAAGAGCAAAAGGTTCCTTTTGCCACCTTCATGTTGCGAGTAGAGACAGATTACTGGTGGGAATCAATAAAACGTACTCAACCTGCCGCACTCAAAATGTCTTGGGAGAAGTTCCAAGAGCTGTTCAACGACAAGTACTTTCCTGAAAGTATTCGTCACATGAAGGAGGTAGAGTTCATCAAGCTTGAGCAAAACAATATGACCGTGGCGTAGTACAAAGCTAAGTTTGTCGAGTTGTCTCGGTTTGCGTCCCACTTGGTTGATAATGAGGAGAGAATGACGCGGATGTTTCTAAGAGGTTTGAAACCCGAGATACGTCAATACCTTATCTCTCATAAACTGTGTTTGTATTCAGATGTTGTTAATAGGGCTCAGTTATTGGAGCGCGATAATGAGTCAACCTAACCAAGAGAGAGCAGCCGACAAGTCGATAATACCAGTGGTAGCAGTCATCGAAGCGGTGACAACAAACGTGGAGGGAATCAACATGCCAGAAATGGTAATCACTTTGGTGGTAATCATGGCCATGACAATAAGAGTGGACATTTCAAGAAGATGAGATTCAATAATGATGGAAAGACGTCATCACCAGCACCTATTGTTAAGGAAAGAGAACGATCGTCGGTCGTATGTTACAAATGTGGAGGGGAAGGACACATAAGTCCAAACTGCACGATGCAGTCCAAAGCATGTTACAATTGTGGAAAAGAATGTCACCTAGCCCAATTTTGTCGTGCGCCAAAGTCAAGTCCAGCTGGGATGGAGGCAACCAAGGGTGTCCCAGACAAGACAAAACTGGTAGTTCAAGGGAGAGCGTTTGTCGTAACCTCCCAAAAAGTGAGAAATTCAAACGAGTTGATCACGGGTAAGCTAATCATAAACTCTAGCGAAGTTTATGCTTTATTTGATACTGGTTCTACCCATTCCTTTATTTCTCCTACTTGCGCTTAACATTTAAATTTGACTCCGGAGAAATTAGACTTTAACTTATCTGTTGAAACTCCGTTGGGAGAAACCTTCATTACATCCACGGTTTAAAAGTCTTGTTTGATTCAAATCGGTAACTGCACGTTACATGTCGATCTTATTTCTTTGAAAATACTTGCATTTGATGTGATTTAAGGGATTGATTGGTTAACTACTCATCATGCTAAAATCGATTGTTTTTGTAAGGTTGTTAGCTTTCATATTCCTAACCAACCTATTATGCGAATTCAAGCAACCAAACCACTAAAATCAATCATCGTCATATCAAGTCATAAAGCTATTTGTTTATTGAAAAACGGATGTCATGCTTTCTTAGCCCATGTCACGGATTTAAATAAAAATACGTCAGATTTGAATGATATTTCTATTGTTAATAAATTTTCTGACGTATTCCCTGAAGAACTTCTTGGCCTACCCCCATAGCGTAAAATTGAATTTTGTATCGACCTTGAATCTGGTACAAAACCCATTTCCAAAGCCCCATGTCGAATGGCTCCTATTGAACTTCAAGAGTTAAAAACTTAACTACAGGAATTGTTAAACATCGGTTTCATTCGTCCTAGTACGTCTCCTTAGGGTGCTCCTATTCTATTCGTAAAGAAGAAAAATGGAAGTATACGACTTTGTATTAATTATCGAGAGTTGAATCATGTCACCATCAAAAATAAGTACCCGTTGCCTCGCATTGATGACCTGTTTGACCAGTTGCAAGGAGTCAAATTCTTTTCAAAGATTGATCTTCGTTCTGGATATCATCAGTTGAAGATTAAAATTGATGACATTCCAAAGACTGCTTTCAGAACTCGGTACGGGCATTATGAATTCCTAGTCATGTCTTTTGGATTGACTAATGCTCCTGCTGCCTTCATGGACATGATGAACCGAGTATTCAAGGAATATTTGGATCACTTTGTGGTCGTCTTTATTGATGACACCCTCATATACTCCAAAACCCATGAAGAACATGAGCAACACTTGAGGCTGATACTTCAAAAGCTTCGTGAAAACAAGCTTTATGCCAAGTTGAAGAAATGTGAGTTCTGACTTGAGGAAGTTGCATTCCTTGGGCACGTGATATCAAATCATGGAATATCTATTGACCCGGCAAAGATTGAAGCAATTCAAATCATGGAATATCTGTTGACTCGGCTTAGCTGGTTATTATCGGAGATTCGTGGAAGGATTTTCTTGAATCGCTACTCCATTAACTTAGCTGACTCGAAAAGATACAAAATTCGGTTGGAACGAGAAATGTGAGAAGAGTTTTCAAGAACTCAAGAGAAGACTCATTTAAGCACCTGTTCTGACAATACCATCTAACTCAAAGGGATTTATCATCTACAGTGATGCTTCAGGCAAAGGGTTAGGATGTGTTCTCATGCAACATGGGAAAGTCATAGCATATGCCTCTCGACAACTCAAAGAATATGAGAGGAATTATCCTACTCATGATCTAGAGTTGGCAGCAGTCGTTTTTGCGCTTAAGATTTGGAGGCATTACCTGTATGGAGAGAAGGTGGAAATTTATACGGATCATAAAAGCCTCAAATATTTCTTCACTCAAAAGGAACTCAACATGCGGCAATGACGATGGCTTGAGTTGTTGAAAGATTATGATCATACCATCCTGGAAAAGCGAACGTAGTAGCTGACGCATTGAGTAGAAGATCATATGCGGGTACGAGTGATATTGTCAATGCAAAGGCCCATTTTGTATGACTTACAAAGGATGAAGATAAAGTTAAAGACTCCAGGGACCCATATGATGATGATGAATATATGAGTAGAACCAACTTTAATTGATAAAGTTAAAGTTGCTCAAGCTACAGACCTGGAGCTGATGCGTATGAAGAAGAAGAAAGTGCAAGAAGGTGCTATTCCGAAAGCCAGAATCGATGAAGAAGGAATACTTCGAGTCAAATCCAGACTTTATGTTCATAATGATTCTGACTTGAAGTATAAAATCATGATGGAGGCGCACAACACACCGTTTACAATCCATCTTGGGAGTACCAAAATGTATCATGATCATCGACATACATTTTGGTGGAGCAATATGAAGAGAGAGATAGTGGGGTTTATCTCAAGGTGTCTAACTTGTCATCGAGCCAAGGCGGAGCATCAAGTGCCAAAAGGTCCATTGCAACCACTTAAAATTCCAGAATAGAAGTGGGAGCACATTACCATGGATTTCATTCCTGGTCTTTCCAAGGTTTCTCAAGGCATAGATGCGATTTGGGTCATTGTTGATAGATTGACCAAGTCTGCTCATTTCTTACCGATACGAGAAACTTATACACTTGAACATTTTTTTAGTATGTATATAAACGAGATTGTAAGATTGCATGGTATGCCAGTATCCATAGTTTCTGATCGAGACCCAAGATTCACTTCAAGATTTTGGGTTAGTTTGCAAAAAGCTATGGGCACGGATTTACGATTTAGTTCGGCATATCATCCTCAAACGGATGGGCAGTCGGAAAGGACTATTCAAACTCTTGAAGATTTATTAAGACTCTGTGTCCTTGACTTCAAGGGAAGTTGGGACAAGTTCTTACCATTGGTGGAGTTTTCCTACAATAATAGTTATCAAGCAAGTATTGGCATGACTCCATTTGAGGCGTTGTATGGAAGAAATTGTCGATCTCCAGTATGCTGGGATGAGGTGGGTGAAGCAACGTTTTTGTGACCGAATTTGGTACGTATGACTAAGGAAAAGATTCAAACGATCCGACAACGTATAAAAAGAACTTGATTTTTCGAGTTGTGTGTACTTGGTATTTATCTTATATTAAGGTGGGAATATGGAAATAGAATAACTAATTCTCATGAAATAAAAAAATTTATATTTGGTTGATTGACTGAAATGGAATGAACTATTCATATTCCAACTAAATTTATAAATTTTGTTTCTCCAGGAAGAATATGGAATTACTCATTTCAGTTATGAATGGAATTACTCATTTCAGTTAGGAATGGAATTAATTATTTAACTCACTATTTTATTTATTTCTCTATTCTATTCTTTCATCAATTTCATTCCTCTAATCTGAATACAATCCTCCTAAGGTTTGATTGTAGACACCCAAAAATTTGCATTCCTGTTACTAATCATGCAGGAAGGTAGAATCGTCTTTCGTCTTCAAGAGACAACCTCGAGAGATCAAATCCAAGCCCCGGAGACAACCCCAGGATATCAAATCCAACCCTGGAGACAACCCCGAGAGATCAAATCCAAGCCCCGAAGACAATCCCGAGAGAGCGTGAGACACAGATAATTCAATTATTAAAATGTTACAATCCAACAAGATCAATAAATATACAAGCACTGATAATAGTTTAGTATTTAGCAATCGCATATAAGATGATGCGGACAATTAGCAAATAACTAGCACAAAGATCCAATAATTACTTCAAAGATCCACACGATATAAGCAGATTCTTTATTTCTAAACCACATAATTACAAAAATAAAAGTTTTAATTTGAGTATATAACTATACTTACTCCATTTCTTAATATAAGTCATTTTAGGAAATTGTTTTTGTTCTTTAATATAAGTCGTTTGAAAATTTCAAGTAACCATTAATTGCTTAATTCCAATATTACCCCAAGTAATAAATATAACTTTGGTTCTCTCACTATTTTGCCCGATAAATAACACTCTTTTTTCAATACAAGGGCAATATATATAATTGATATTATATTTAATACTATACAATTATTTCCTTAATACTTGTGCACAACTCTAAAATGAAAAGAACGGAGGGAGTATATTATAAGAATCCTAAACTAAAAAAAGAGACAAATTACTGTCACATATAATAGTAGAAATATGTAACAAGAATAAAAATAACAGTAGACATCCTAAAAAATATACAGATAAATTTAAATAAACAATGTATACATATATATATCAAATGAAATGAGATTTAGATACATAAAGATGCAAAATATTAAGATATAAATGTTGATTTAGATCTACAACAATTAGTAGCAACATATATTGAACACTATTTCATACATAAATACATAACATAATCAAAACCCAAATAAACTGCCTATGCATACATGCAAAACATATAAACTAACATATACAAATAAACACATACATAACAATACTCAAGTATTAATAGAATTAGACCTTATTTTTTCCAGCATTGGTATGAGTAGCAGTTCCATCGGCAGCCATATCTGATTTAGCCTTCAAATCAACCCTAAGATCCACCACAATACTTTTACTCTCCAAATCCCATATCTTAATACTGGCCTCTGTGGCAGCATACAGCCAATACCTATTTGGGCTAAAATAAAAAGCATGAATAATCGAACCAGCGTCCAACAAATACAGCCTCTTCCCTTTAGCTAAATCCCACAGCAAAATCACCCCATCTTTCCCCCCACTAACGCACAACGACCCATCAGGTGAAACCGCAACTGTATTCACATACCCGTTGTGACCCGCCAGTGTGGACCTCAGCTTACAGTTGGTCAAATTCTAGATTTTGACTGTTTTGTCCCACGAAGCAAACAAAATAGTCGGCTAGATCGTGTTCGGGCTGAACCACATGCAGCTGACCCAGTCGTTATGAGCATCGCCGTCCTGGATGGTGTACTTGCATTCGCCCAAAGTGTTCCACAATTTGATCGAACGGTCACGGGATGCGGACAAAATCTGACGGTTGTCAATGGAGAATGCGACAGATAGAATGTCTTTTATGTGGCCCACAAATTGGCGGGTGGTGACACCGGTGCTGAGGTCCTAGATGCGGAGCTCACCGTCTCAGGATCTGGAGAGGGCGAACTGACCGTCGGATGAGAGGACGACGTCTTGCACGAAGTGGGAGTGGCCTTCCAAACAGCATACTGCGATGCCGTAGGTTTTTTCTTCCTTTGTGACTTTCCAGACACTGATGGATTTGTCACGGGAAGAAGTGACGATCATGTCGGAGTTGTCGATTGGGGTGGCGATGGATGTAACCCATTCAGTGTGGGCCCTCATTGTTCCCTTCAGAACTAGTGATTCTGCCATTTTAGGTACTTTTTTCGAGCTAGCTCTCTCTGTTTGTTGAAGGGTTTTTGAAAAGTGAGACTGCGTGAGGCTGCGACTAAAATGAAAGGGAGCCTATGGAGATGGAGTGAATTTATACCAGGAATTTTAGGGGGTTTACGTTTTTGGGTTTGTTTGGCTTAGTGAATAATATGGATTTTCCTTCTCTCGATGCGTATAGAATACTTATCTTAGGCCGAATATGTTTGGAAACATTGGGATAAAAGAACTTGATTTTCCAAGTTGTATGTATTTGGCACTTATCTTATATTAAGGTAGGAATATGGGAATAGAATGACTAATTCTCATGAAATAAAAAAATTTATATTTGGTTGATTGATTGAAATGGAATGAACTATTCATATTCCAACTAAATTTATAAATTTTGTTTCTCCGGAAAAAAAATAGAATGACTCATTTCAGTTAGGAATAGAATGAATTATTTCACTCACTATTTTAGTTATTTCTCTATTATATTCTTTTACCAATTTCATTCCTCCAATCTGAATACAATCCTCATAAGGTTTGATTGTAGACACTCGAAATTTTACATTCCTGTTACTAATCATGCAAGAGGGCAGAATCGTATTTCATCTTCAAGAGACAACCCCGAGATATCAAATCCAAGCCCCGGAAACAACCTTGGGAGATCAAATCCAACCCCGGAGACAACCTCGAGAGATCAAATCCAACCTTGTAGATAACCTCGGGAGATCAAATCCAAGCCCCGGAGACAATCCCAGAAGATCTAATCCAACTTTAGAGACAACCCCGAGAAATCAAATCCAGCCCCAGAGAAAACCCCGGGAAATCAAAACCAACCCCAGAGACAACCCCTAGAAGATCAAATCCAACCCCGACGACAACCCTTGGGGATCAAGTCCAAGCCCGGAGACAATCGTGGGAGATAAAATCCAAGCTCAAAGACAACCCCAGGAGATCAAATCTAAACCCCGGAGACAACCCTGGGAGATCAAACCATCCTCAGAGACAACCCTGAGGACTGTTAAAAGTCAACGACAGTCCAATCTCGGAGACAACCATGAGAAAAGACGGTTGCAACTGCATCAAGCCCATAACTAACCCGGGAGGGGAAAAATAGTAATTTTGTCAACTCAACGTCAATTCAGCCCAAATCACTGCAAAAGAATTCATGCAGAACCATGACATCAATCATGAGTGATAACAGCACAAGACAGCTCAACGGATGGACTGCGAAAACTTGAAGATCTAGTCATTGACCATTTTCCTGGATTCAAAAAATACCAAATCTCATGTCATTGTGTAGCTCTCTTCAAGGGCTTTCCAGAAAGGTATAGAAACCCTCCATCGAATTCCCGGATTGAAAGTTATGAAGGTTCGAGCGGACAGCGCATTGGCCCAAGTGCACGAACTTTGAGACAATAGAACGGGGATCGGGTCCACCCGGACAGCCGCAGGTAGACTCGGGGCTACTTTGGTCTATAAATAGACCCCCCATCAGCCAAAAAAGAAAAAAAAAGAAAAAAGAGAGAAAACTTTATTCATTTCAGCTCTTAACCCCTCCTATAGGGTTCTAAACTTCAATATTCTTAATTCTAAACACTTGTATACATATATATTATGACATATCAAATTTAACCAGTGGAAACTGAGTTTTCAAGCTCCAAAAGCGGTCTGAAGCCTTCTTTGCAACATGCTGTAAGATTTTTTCATATTTGAAGCTTTCTACTTCTTTAATATATATATATATAGAGAGAGAGAGAGAAAAAAATGATCAGGTCCGGGAGTCCGGACCTGATCAAAATTCTGACCAATTTTTTTTTTTTTTTTTGTAGAACAACTAAAAAAAATTATGGAATTAAAATTTTTCCATAATACAGTGTTTTGGGTGTGTTTTTAATACCTACACCAACCAATGTATGTACAGTCTGCCCAGACTGTACAGAAATATTTTGGTATAGGCATCCAAATCACACAAAAAATACTGTATTATGGAAAAAATTTAGTTCCATAATTTTTTTTTAGTTGTTTCAAAAAAAAAAGATCCGGATTTTGATCAGGTCCGGGAGTCCGGACCTGATCCGACCTCTCTCTCTCTCTCTCTCTATATATATATATATATATATATATATATATATATATATATATATATATACTAGTGTGTGTGTGTGTGTGTGTATATATATATATATTACTTGTTTACTGTGTTAAATATCTATTTTAACTATTCATTCAATGTAAATTCATAATATTTAAATATGTGGATTAGATTTATCTAAATCTAGCAATATCTAACTTTTAACTAGTTCAAAAGTTATAAAACTGAAACCGTTGAACTAGAATGGCTAAGATTTATTTAAATCTAGTTTTGTTTCTAGTTTTTTTGTAAATATTAAACAAACACGTGACCCTAGATCTGTATCTAGAGGGAACAGGAAGCTGGGCTACACGCATGCAGGGATTTAATTGATGAATCCTTGGTTTTGCGTCGTTTAGATCAAATATCTATTTTATTTCAGTATCCTCATTATGCAGGATATTCATATGATATTATGTGAGCCTAGGAGACACGAGATCTAAGATCTAGATGATGGATCTAGATCTGGTTCTCATGATGGACCTTTTTCAACTGTATATTTAGCTTGTAAATCATATTTGGACATCCTTCGATGGCTTTCATGCCTACAAGAAGCCCGACACTTATATATATATATATATATATATATATATATATATATATATTATATTGTCGAAAATATTTCGCATCTCGAGAATAAAATCAAATCAAGTCGAATACGGAATAAAAAGGCAGTATCAAAGGCCTCAATTACTATGTGAGTATAAGGGTTTGAAAACCTGTTTTCAAAATATCATTGTTGTATATATTGCTTAAAATTAAACTTTTATACAAGTCAAACCCTTTGTATATACCAAGCGAGACATAACACTAATTCCAAATAATGCACTTAAGCCCACTAAACACGCACATTTCAAATAAATTAGGGAATTGAAAAGACGTGGTAACCGTGTTTTCACGGAAGTTAGGGGTGCCTAACATCTTCCACCCGCTTAATCAAGCTCCCGAACTCTATAAATCTCGGTTTACAAGGTCTGTTAAACAGAGTCCAACAATTGGGCCTTTCTGTAAAATTTTTCAAATTCGGTTGAGTTGGTACAACCATTTCAAAACTCTCAACTGGCGACTCTGAATTTTCAAATCGTCGACATTTTGTGTCGGACTTTTTTCAAACTCGCCCTTTCAAACAAAATTCAACACATAAAAAACATAAAAGGTAAAAAGAGGAATTCCAATAAAAAAGGAAATTTTTTCCGACGTCGACATTGATCAACAAGTGTAATCTCACGAGTAAGTATTTTCAAATAGAGAATTGTATATAATTATTTATTTTGTATCGGGATAGTTGTAGCATTTAAATAAAGTCAAATATTATAATTGGTATAATTCTCCTGATTTAGATGCTAATATATAGAAATATCCTCCTCCCCCACCTATATAATAAATAAGCCTACTTTGAACAATTAAACATTCCCTTCCTCCAAAATGTAGAATTATTATTAATTTTTTAAAGTAACATTTTTAAATTTAAAACCAATATATATATATATATATATATATATATATATATGTTGTATGATTTATTGTAATTCACTATAATTTTTAGTAAAATATCTTGATTTTGAGTTTTAAAATGTCATAAATGAACTTTAAAAAATCAACAATGATTGGAAAATTAACATTGTTTGGAAAATGAGTCCAATAATAACACAAGACTTCCTTAACAGTAGCATCAATATTTAACTCATGGAGGGACAACTACACCAAAACTGATTGTGATTATATTTAGCAGGAAAGGCTTTAACAATGAATTTAATGGTGCCATGGAGGCACAAGATGATTTGTTAGATTCATATGAACCCCCTCTCATGCAAGGTATTTTCATAACAATATTACATCTCGTACTACCGTTTCATTGATTAAAAACTCTTCATTTAAAACCAACCAAACCCAGACTTTTTTTATTACAAATACTAGATTGATTGAGCTAAACTGCAGGCATTCTTCGCATTAAGACGCATCCACTAGTTTATCTTGATTTCACTCTCAACAAACTCACATCCTAAAGATCTCAAGACAATAACTGGGGCAAAGGAAAACTAAATTTATCACACATTAAAATCACCTAATGTAATAGTCAGGAAACCAATACAACAGAGGCCAAAATATCCAAAAACTATAAAAGTGGATGCCACAAAACCATCAAACATTGTTAAAGGACCAATATTTGTCTTTAAAAGAGGAAGTCAATTCAGTAATTGCTCGTCTAGATATGGCTTTCTAGAGACGCCCAATACCCCAAACCCTGACAACACCATCTGTGTATCCACTGAACAATGTGCTTCCATCAGCACTCCAACTCAAGCTTGTGCAGTATATGACCTGTGCATTATAAGGTTTACAATATATAAGAATATGTACACAAGGATGGAAAGCTAAAAAAACACATTATATGACTCAACAGAAATGAAGAGTGCCCTACTCTAAAACTACAACTGGCATGTGATATCAAGATTGGTAGCATATTATCACTATTAAAAAGATAATACAATTTCAACAATATAACCCCTCCCTACCATAAACTATAATAATGGAGAGCAGGGTGATTCTTTTATTCTACTCTATTTTTAATTTTCATATTGTTATCACATTAATCTTAAAATTATGGTCCAAGCATACACAAACATTGAAGTACTAAAAAATTAACATTGAAACAAATTAACAAAATGATAAACAACAAATCAACAAAATTACCTACTGGAAACAAAATGATTAATCAACAACAAAGCAACAGTACTAAAAAAATTGAAACACAAAGAAACGGGGAAAAATTACCTACTGGAGTACAGAATATACACATCAACTAATCCACATGAATTTTGACAAAATGATTGGCATTCTACCTTTTGTATAAGATTAGCAAGAGAACAAACAACTTGGCACCGCTATAATTTTTATTTCATTTTTTTGGGATTGGGAAGGTTGGGGGAGGGGGTTGATGAAGAGTTCTGATATCTATTGTACTTTCTTCATAATTTAAAATAAAAATTTATGCCTATGCTCGTGTACATATATATTCACACACAAAATGCTTAGCAAAAGGAGGGGTTTGAATCCGCGAGTGCTAATTCAGCTTAAAAGTCGGTAATCTTAGAAGATGACTGTCGGTATTTGATAGTCAGTTACCAACGGCCGGTATATCTTTGAAAGCTCAGACAGAGAGAATAAACGGACTCCATACTGTCGATATTTGATAGTCAGTTACCTACGTTCGGGATAGTCAGTTATGCACTTTTATATAATACATATCCGCCAGTATTGATATCTATTAAAAAAACGGGTAGGAAATTTATGCATACACAAAAAGAGAAGAATAGGCAATTTGATACACCTATAAAAACATATAGCACCATATTCCTACAATACATAGGATTACAAAACAAAAAATGGCACATAATTTTGCTCATATGCACAAAATTACATGCCATTTAAACTTACAAGTATTTCTCACCACATCAATGCACTTATTTATACACACCATTTAACCTTAGAAAGTGATATTAAATCTCGAAAACCATTACATAACTCAAACCCAAGCTATTTCTGAATAAATACATCATCAGAAAAACAAAAAACCCTATAAAACAATGCATTATCAAAACTACTAATGATCAACTACATTATACAATTGAGAGTAATTTTAATCCAAATAACAGGTAACAATATTTAATTGAATCATACAGTGAATACAAATAACAACACAATAAAAACGTATACTAATAACAGGCAATCCTTTAATGAAGACCCAATACCAGCATCGCTAATGGTTTAGTTTTACCAACAAAAAAAACAGATGAAAGGCATAGGCAAGTAGCAAATAACTAGAATAAAATTAGATAAATTATTTCACACCTCCACAAATGAAGGCAATTTATTTCTTTTCCAGAAACCTATATTAAACTTCTGAGTCATATGTGATTACATAATTCAGAAAAACAAAAGTATTTGCTGGAGATGTACATTCTAAAACAGTAAATAGTAAATACCCATATATAATGCTAAACCACAAAAATAGACATCAGTAGTCAGGAAAAATATATCACGCACACAAACACATACACAAGGACAAAAATAACAGTAAACCTTACTATATGAAAATAAATATTTAGATACATAGACACAAATTTTACCATATAAATGTTAATTCAAACCTACATCAATTAGTAGCAAATAGACAAGACATAAATAAAAAAATAACATAATTAAAACCCAAATAAAATGCATGTGCATACATGTAAAACATATAATTAAACCTGTACAATTAAACGCATATATATAAGAATAATCATAAAATAAAATTAGACCTTATTTTTGCCAGCATTGGTGTGAGTAGCAGTTCCCTCAGCAGCCATGTCTGATTCAGCCTTCAAATCAACCCTAAGATCCACCACGATACTCTTACTCTCTAAATCCCATATCTTAATACTGGCCTCTGTGGCAGCACATAGCCAATACCTATTTGGGCTAAAACACAAAGCATGAACAATTGAACCAGCATCCAACGAATACAGTTTCTTCCCCTCAGCCAAATCCCACAACAAAATCACCCCATCTTTCCCCCCACTAGCGCACAGCGACCCATCAGGTGAAACCGCAACTGTATTCACATACCCATTGTGACCCGCCAGTGTGGACCTCAGCTTACAGTTGGTCAAATTCCAGATTTTGACTGTTTTGTCCCACGAAGCAGAGACGATAGTCGGCTGGATCGTGTTCGGGCTGAACCGCACGCAGCTGACCCAGTCGTTATGGGCATCGCCGTCCTGGATGGTGTACTTGCATTCGCCCAAAGTGTTCCACAGTTTGATCGAACGGTCACGGGATGCGGACACGATCTGACGGTTGTCGATGGAGAATGCAACGGAGAGAACGTCTTTGGTGTGGCCGACGAATCGGCGGGCGGTAACACCGGTGCCGAGATCCCAAAGGCGGAGCTCGCCGTCCCAGGATCCGGAGAGGGCGAACTGACCGTCGGATGAGAGGACGACGTCTTGCACGAAGTGGGAGTGGCCTTCCAAACGGCGTACAGCGACGCCGTAGGTTTTATCCTCCTTTGTGAGTTTCCAGACAATGATGGATTTGTCACGGGAGGAAGTGACGATCATGTTGGAGTTGTCGATTGGGGTGGCAATGGCCGTTACCCAGTCGGTGTGAGCCCTCATTGTTCCCTTCAGAATTAGTGATTCTGCCATTTTTTGGGTCTTTTGCAAGCCTCTGTTCGTTTAGGGTTTTGGAAAGCGAGGGGATGGGAGTGATAGGTATGGAGTGAATTTATACTGGGGATTTTAGGGCTTTTGTCTTGTGGGCTTTGTTTGGCTGAGTAAATAACATGGACTTCACTGGAGGAACCGCGAGCTACCTCACTCACTATCTAAATAATTTTTTTATAAAATAAATGAAATATTATTTAAATTTTGCATTTGGATCACTGATTTATTTTTATTGTTTTTTATATTGTGGAGGCTAAAATATAGGTTATAAAAAAACTTCAGTAACACAATTTTCACGTGTTTGGGAAAAAAAAAGAGAAATAAAAAATGAAGAGTACGATAATTGAAAAGAAAATGATTGAACTGATTTTAACATTCTTTCATCTTATTTATTTACTTTATCTAATAAAATATCTTTATAATAAAAAAATATCAACCATATAACACTCCCACTTGGATGTCTATTGTATAGCACTCCCACTTGAATGTCTATTGTATAATTTTATAACACTCCCATTTGGATGTCTATTGTATAGTTATACGCATTGAAAGTTTTTTCATTAAAAACTTTACAAAGAAAAACCCAATAGGAAAAAACCTTAGTTAAGAAAAAAAGAGTGCAGCGCGTATTAGTTCTCCCTCATGAATGTATCCTTAAGTCCTTTAGTTGTCGCATTCCAATATTGCGGCGCAATCCTTCAAACATTGCAGTTGGTAATGCTTTGGTGAATAAATCTGCTAGATTATCTTTTGATCGAATTGTTGAACATCAATGTCATCACACTTATCAAGGTCGTGTGTGAAAAAGAATTTCGGTGAGATATGCTTTGTTTTATCTCCTTTGATGTATCCTCCTTTTAATTGATCTATACATGCAAAATTGTCTTCATACAGAATGGTTGGAGTTCCTCTGCTAGAGGATAAACTGCATGTTTCACGAATATGTTGAGTCATTAATCTCAACCACACACATTCTCGACTTGCTTCATGGATTACAAATATTTCAGCATGATTAGATGAAGTGACAACTAATGTTTGCTTTGTAGATCTCCATGATATAGCAATATCACCACACTTAAAAAGATAACCTATTTGAGATCGACCTTTATGCGGATCAAATAGATATCCTGCATGAGCATATCCAACTAATTTATGATTATCATTATTTAAATAAAATAAGCTCATATCTATAGTTCCTCGTAGGTAAGTTTAACCCCACTCCAGTGTCTCTGGGTAGGAGAAGAGCTATATCTTGCTAACAAATTCACAGAGAATGCTATATCAGGTCGTGAATTATTAGCAAGATACATTAATGCACCAATTGTACTGAGGTATGGTACTTCAGGACTAAGTAATTCTTCATTATCCTCACGAGGTCTAAAAGAGTCCTTTTTCACATCAAGTGATCTAACAACCATTGGGGTACTCAATGGACGAGCTTTATCCATATAAAATCTTTTAAGGACCTTCTCTGTGTAAGTTGACTAATGAATGAGAATTCCATCTACTAAATGCTCGACTTGCAGGCCAAGATAAAAATTTGTTTTTCCTAAATCTTTCATCTCAAATTCTTTCTTTAAATAATTCATTGTCTTTGGAATCTCTCCATGAGTTCCAATAATATTTAAATCATCAACATACACAACAATGATAACAAAACCGGATTCTGACTTCTTTATAAAAACACATGGGCATATAGGGTTATTATTATACCCTTCTTTCAATAAATATTCACTAAGACGATTGTACCACATGCGTCTTGATTGCTTTAACCCATATAGGGACATGTGCAATTTGATTGAGTAAACTTCTCGGGGATTTGAATTATATGCTTCAGGCATTTTAAATCCTTCAGAAATTTTTATACAAACATCATTATCAATTGACCCATATAAATAGGCTGTAACAACATCCATTAGGCACATATCTAATTTTTCATGAGTTGTTAGGCTAATAAGATACCGCAATGTAATGGCATCTACCATAGGAGAATATGTTTCATTGTAATCAATGCCAGGTCTTTGTGAAAACCCTTGTGCCACAAGTCGTGCTTTATATCTTACGATTTCATTTTTCTCATTTCTTTTTCGCACAAAGACCCATTTGTATCCAGCTGGCTTTACTTCTTCAGGTGTTTGGACTACAGGTCCAAAAACTTCATGTTTTGTAAGTATATTTAATTCTGCCTGTATTGCTTCTTTCCATTTTGGCCAATCATTTATGCGTTTACATTCTTCAACCTAATTAGGTTCAGAATCCTCGTTTTCATTAATTATATCAAGTGATATATTATATGAAAAACTGTTGTCAACAACTATCTCACTTTGGTTCCATCTTTTCTTTGTAGACACATAACTTATCGAGATCTCATCATTTTTATTATTTTTAGGTACCTGAACCTCTTATGGGGTTTTATGATTAGCTATGTTTATATCCTCATGAATATTTTCCTCCTAAATAATGTCAACTTGTCTATTTACTTCTTTTCTTTTTCGAGGATTTTTGTCTTTCGAACCGATTGGTCTACCACGCTTCTGGCGTGCCTTAGACTCATTTGCTACAATTTTCGCGGATTGTCCTATTGGGACTTCAATCCGAGCTGGAGCATTTACAGCTGGTATATGAGATTTGGTTACTGCTTTTGAGTCAGTGAATGCATTCGGTAGTTAATTTGCTATATCTTGCAAATGAAGTATCTTTTGAACTTTTTGTTTACATTGTTTTGTACGAGGATCAAAATTCAATAATGACAATGCATTCCATGTAATATCTTTATCCAGCTGTTTAATTTCTCCCCCTAATGCTGGGAACATAGTGTGACGCCCCCAAAACAGGTATACATCACCCATCTTGAGTCGCCAAATACATGGTACAAAATTCAAATACAACTTAATAATACAACAGTCGTGTAAAATACGACAAAACATAATCAAAGAGTTTCAATAAGAATATTGTCATCTAGACAATATCCACACTCAATGAAGTCCTCGTTACAATTATTATCACACTATTTCATAGAATAGTGAGGACTACTAAAACACCCATCTGGACCGTCAATCCGTTCCCCGACTCGTCCCAGATATATTCTCATTTCCTGAAGAGAACAGTGAAAAAAATGGTGAACTCAACTAGCCCAGTAAGAAATATTATGACTAAGATAATGCAGAATAAATTATCCTTAGCCTTCAATAATATAACAACTGATAGAATACAATAGATGTGACGCCCCCAAAATAGGTCCATTCCATCCAACCCATTCTGAGTCGCCAAATACATGGTACAGAAATAACTACAACTTTATTATTACAACATATAAACTATTGCCGTCTAGACAATATCCACATATAAATAAATCCCCATCATAATTATTGATACATTATTTTACAAAAATGGTGAGGACTACTAAACAACTCTCTCTAGAACCATCATTACATTCCCCGACTTGTACTCATTACATTCTCGTCTCCTGAGAAGAAAAAAATAGAACAACAAGAAAAAGGGTGAGCTCAACTAGCCCAGTAAAGAATATTATGACTAAGATAATATACAACAAATTATCGTTAGTCTTCAACAGGGAAAAATCTAATAGAATACAATAGACAACCAGTTTTAAATCAACAACTGCAGCGGAAACAACAATTCATTAGAAGAGTTAAGTAGAGAATGCAAACTACTATCTTCTATATATGAATTTAAAAGTTCATCGTTGATATTTTATCCCTGTAACATCAATCAATATATATCTGGAATCAAATATTCATCTTTGCACTACAGGCCAAAGATATTCATCAGTTGGTCATGTTCATCTAAACACCTGTTCATCTTTGCACTACGGGCCAAAGATATTAATCAGTCGGTCATGTTCATCTCAACACCTGTTCATCTTTGCACTACGGACCAAAGATATTCATCAAGAAATCATTCATCTTTGCATTACAGGCCAAAGATATTCAGTAATATCATCATTTAGGACTGAGGATGATGAAAAATATTTTAAAGAAAACGAATCCAGTGAAACAAAAGAACAAATATTAAGGATTCACACTTTAAACAATTCTCATTCAAAAATACTTCATAAATAATCAGAGTGAGGTAAAATTCAAGAATGATCAAAATATGGATACAATCAAAGCTAGTATCCATAATAGATAAAAATTCCAACCAATAATTCGGCATAATGATATTGAAGAAATAATATCATTTTCAAATAAAATAACATCCCTTACCTCGAAAGACAGTACTTCTTGTTGAAACACCGGATATAGGCTATGACTTGAACTTGCACCGTATAGCAACAGTACTCAAAGTATACTCAAAATACTCACAAGAATAAGCTCGATATTATAGAGAGAGAAAACTTCAGTTTCTGGTGTGATTTTCAATTCTAACCTAAGCACCTATTTATAGGAAATTGCTTAGAACACCAAAGCAGAAAATTTAATATAATATTATTATATAATTTAAATTTTCCTACGCCATCTTTTGTAGAACTGAATTCAGCCACATTTGTTGGCCCACAATAATGAAAAAAACAAAAAAAACATTTTTGTTATTAAAAACAATTAAAACTTCCAAAAATCAATTATTTCGGAGCTTCGGAACTTCAATAATTCATAATAAATAGCCTTTTTGCCAGAAAATTCGAATCTCGCGAGTTTTTATAGGAAATTCCATTATCTAAAACTTTGCAGAAGGAAGTTTTTACAAATTCCAAACAAAAATTGACCGAAATCCACAAACGGACAATTTTACAGGCTATAATCAAATTTTCAGTCAAGAAATAGGGTTCACCGACATGAAAAACATGTTTTAAACATTTATGGTAACAAGAATACTCCTCCTCCACATATACTCATATATCCCACATTCATTATAAAAATATCACCGTTAATATATTATTAAAATAATATATTTAAATGAATTATTTTATCAGGAAAAGATAAAATATTAATTTCAACAATTGTTACATTAAAAATTTTCTCCATCTATATCCACATAAAATTAATATTTTTCTCATCATATAAATCAATAATTAATTATTCACAAATACTATTACAGAATCACAGTACTAGCAACCAGGCCGTTCCCAGGAAAGAGGGGGCTTTCCAATAAGAATTTCTCCTTACTGGCGCGCAATTAGGTGACCAAATCTCTCCTTAGACAGAACTTTCTAGACATTGCCAATAATGTTATCTAATAATATTATTCAGATAATATGAATTATTGCTTCGATAATGAAAAATACTGTGTGGTGACAATTATTGAAACAACAGTAATATAAAATATCAATGCAACAATTATTGAATCAATAACATAAAATACTGAACAGTAATTACTGTAACAATTATTGAGAAGTGCCTTCTTACGTAAGAATCAATAACTGGTGTAATACCGTGTGCTACTGTGCAACAACGCGTATTACTGTGTTTTAATCACCGGGTATTCCAACAGTATTAACGGTAACAACTACACCGTTTTTTATAAACAACTTATACTTGTCGTTTTCTTCATCCAATCGCTTTTCGTTATGGGGCCCATAAAAGACTGCGCCGTCGTACGAATACTCCCCGACAGTACGAATATTCCACGACCAAACGAATATTCCCCAACAACAATGAATATTTTATCACCACTTGCTTATTTAAAATATTTGCACATTTTACCCATAACTAACCACATTAATCAAATCCACCCTTACTATTTCAAAATAATAAATAAAGAAAATTTCTTTTTATTTAAAAAAAATTTCGGGGTCTTATAACAGACAACAAGTTTCAGATCAACAACTGCAGCGGAAATAAGCAATCCATTAAAAGAGTCAAGTAGAGCATAAAATCTACTATCTTCTATAATTTAAAAAGTTTTTCATCAACTTTATCGCTGAGACTCAGCTTAATAAATAAACCACATCATCGAATCATCCCTGCACTACGGGCAAAGGATATTCATGTAATCATCAATGGTCATGACTATACTGAATAATCCCTGGTCATAATCATACCCATAACTGTCCATCAATGCCGTACGGGCCAATGAGGACTTTTACCATGTCATTCGTTACATTACAGTCATGATTATACCAAATAATCCCTGGTCATAATCATACCAAGTTCATCAATGCACGTAAGCCAAAGATGACTTTTATCACAATATAAGCATTAGCATGATGACAATGACATAATAATTCAATAAAACAAGTTCAAGGATAAATTTTAAAGATTTATAATTTAATTTATCCAAAAATCAATAACGTCCAAATTGTCAACATGATACTGCTTTGTAGAGTAAAATTCAAGAATAATATTCATGTACCAAAAATAATTTGGACAGAAAAGAATCAATTTTTCATCGTGAATAGTACCCCGTGAATAGTACTTCGGGAATAATACCTCATGAATAGTACCCCGACATGAAAAGTACTCAAAATACCCAAGTGAATAATATTTAGGTGAATAGTAATCGGGTGAATAGTAACTCGTGAATAGTACTCCGGCACGAAAAGTGTCCCGAATACTCGAGTGAATAATATTAGAGTAAATAGTAACTGGGTGAATAGTAACCCGTGAATAGTAACTCGTAAAAGAAAAATACCAAAGAAAATGATATTTCATGACGAGTACAAAAGAAATGATATCTTAGACAAGTATAATAGAATATACGAAACTGCAAATGGATTTTCACCCGCCATGCGGTAATCCATGTAGACAGATCATTTCCACAATTTAATAAGGAATGAATACAAAGGATCATTCACTATGTATGTGGTAATCCACATAGACAGGTTATTATAACATAATAATAAAGAATGGAATAACCGAAGAATTCACCATGCATGCGATAGACCGCACATACAGGTTATTCCCAATAAAATAATAAAGAATGGAACCAGGTCATGCGTAATCCGTACAGACAGGATATTCAAACAGAATTATAAAGAATGGAACCAGGTCATACGTAATTCGCACAGACAGGATATTCCAACAGAATAATAAAGAATGGAATAACAACAGAATTCACCAGGCATGCTATAGACCACATAGACAGGTTATTCTAACAGAATAATAAAGAATATAATAACAACAGAAATTCACCAGGCATGCGATAGACCGCACAGACAGGTTATTCCAACAGAATAATAAAGAATGGAATAAAAACAGAATTCACCAGGCATGCGATAGACCGCACAGACAGGTTATTCCAACAGAATAATAAAGAATGGAATAACAGAAGAATTTCACCATGTATGCGCTACTTCACATAGACAGCTTATTCCAACATAATAATAAAGAATGGAATAACAACCCTTACGAGTATTGAAAGAAAATAACTCTCTTCATGAATACGAAAGAATAATACCCATTACCTCAAAAGAAGACTGGTTTCTGGAATAGTGAGGTATCAAACTTCTCTTCTTCTTTCTCTCTATAATTTCTCTCTATAATAATTGCTCTATAGCTTTAGTGAATTGGAGAGAAATAAAGGAAGAATGAGCATCTATTTATTGAAAAATATAGTTTCAATAATTGCACATTTTGGGGCTCGAAATATTTCAGTATAATACCTTCCTCTTTTTCTTCATTTTTAATTTAGTCCTACAAGTATTATCAAACTTGCACCATCTCCCCTAATAGTAAATCATGTGAATCAATAGTTCTAGACATGTGAAAATATGAATTACAGTATAGTACATCCATCTATACCTCCATTTTTAACTTAGTCATGCAAGTATTATCAATCTTGCACCAACTCCCCTAATAGTAAATGATTGTGAATCAATAGAACACACATGTGAACAAATAGTTATAATCATGTGAATCAATAGCAATTAATTACTCATTTATCCGGTTAATTACCCGATTGGTAAATATAACCTTCAGACATCAATTATTATCAAAATAAATGTCAATTTTCACTAACACTAATAATTCCAACACAATGGAACTATCAATTTCATCTTTAATTAACACGAACTTATTCATCATTAATATTATAATTCACAATATTTAACAATCGGGTCGTTCCCAGGAAAGAGGGGGCTTTCCGATAAGGATTTCTCCTTATTGGCGCGCAATTAGGTAACCAAACCTCTCCTTGACAGAACTTCTAGACATTGTCAATATTACAAATAATAATATGAATAACTTTGTCATCTCAATTATTGATTTAATAATATAACATATTATGCAGATGATACCGTGACAATAATTGAATCAATAATATGATAGATATGATGCAACAATTACTGTAACAATAATTGAGTATAACTGAGTGACTTCTTACGTAAGTTACGTAAGCATCAATAATCAATACCGTGTGCTATTATGCAACCACGCGTATTAGTGTACTTTTACTATCGGGTAGTTCAACAGTTTTAACGATAACACTTTCGCCATTATTTTTACAAAAAGATAATTCTGTCATTTTATAACTACGACAATACTTCCGTTGTGGGGTCCACCAATGATTGTGCCGTCGTACGAATATTCCCTGTTAAAACGAATATTCCCCGACCAATCGAATATTATATAACAACTTGCTTACTTTGCAAAATTTATAAATATTACCCACAACTATAACATTATATCAAATCCACATCATAATATTCTAAAAAATATTTTGAGAAATTTAAATCTTTATTAATAAAATTTGGGGTCTCACAATCTCCCCTCCTTATGAAATTTCACCATTAAAATTTACGTACGTACCTGGTATGATGAGGATACCTTGACTTCATTTCAGATTCTAACTCTTGAGGTATAACCTTTGAGTGTCGAATATAATCCTTCTTATCCAAGATTTTAACACGTATCTTCTCATACGTTAAATCTTCTGTTATCTCATCAAATTTTAATTTAATAATGTGGTTCGGGTCGTCCACATATTTACGTAACATCGATACGTGAAAAACGTTATGAACACGCGACATACTTGGCCGTAAAACGAATTTATAGGCTTCAGTTCCTAGCTACTCCATCGAGGATTTCAAATGGGCCAATTAAATCGAAGGTTAAAATTTCCTCTCTTCGTCGATTCTTGCTTCTAGAATATATAACGCCCTCTTGAACCTTCTTCTTCACATTCATCAGCTCTGGGAGTGTAGTTTGAGCGTCTTTAACTTTATCGCTTAAAGTCGATTCTAATCATATATTCGTTATCTTCACGTGAGTCCCTAGAGTCTTTAACTCTATCTTCATCATTTATAAGTTATACGAAAATGGATTTTTGTGTTAACAACATCGCACTCGTAAACGCATACGATCTTCTACTCAATGCGTCAGCTACCACGTTCGCTCTTCCATAATGAAATTGAATGGTATAGTCGTAAACTTCAACAGCTCGAGCCAACGTATTTGGCGCATTATACGTTCGTTTTGGGTGAAGAAATTATTTAAGGGTTTTAGAAATGGATTTTGTACTAGGGTCAATACAAAATTCAATTTCACGCTCTAGGGGTAAGCTAAGAAGTCTTCAGGATTACGTTAGGAAATTTATTAACAATAGAAATATCATTCAAAACTGTGACTCTCATCCAAGACTTGGATATCACATGAAATTAAGGTTTCTACTAACGAAGTTTCAACCAATAAGTCAAAGTCTAACTTCTCTAGGGTCAAATTTAAACGTTGAGCGCAAGCAAGAGAGATAAAAGAATGGGTAGAACCGGTATCTAATAAGGTATAGACTTCACAAGAATTTATAATTAACTAACCCGTGCTAACTTCGTTCGGGTTACTCATTTTTTGAGAAGTCACGAAAAATGCTCTTCCTAAAACCACCAACTTTGTTTTGTCCGTATCCGCCTTTGGTGCCATCGTCCCAGCTAGACTTAATTTTGCTACAGGACAAAATCGAGCTATGTGACCTTTTTTTCCACAATTATAACATGCTTTGGACTACATCACGTAGTTTGGACTTATATGTCCCTCCCCTCCGCATTTGAAGCATACAATTAGTGGTCATTCTCCTTCCTTGAAAACGGGTGTTGGTGCTGCTGTCTTTCCATTGTTGTTGAACCTTCTCTTCTTGAAATTTCCACTCCTATTATCTTGGCCATGATTACCACCGAAGTGGTTACCATTCTTGGCATGATAATTTCCCCCACGATGGTTATCATTGTTCTGATGGTCGTTGCCACCAGTACAATTATTATCGTGTTGTTGGTCGTTACCTTTTGGTTGTGCTGACTCATTATCGCGCTCCAATAACTGAGCCCTATTCACAACATCTGAATATAAACAAAGTTTGTGAGAAATGAGGTATTAACGTATATCGGGTTTCAAACCTCTTAGAAACATTCGCGTCATTCTCTCCTCATTATCGAACAAATGGGATGAAAACCGAGATAACTCGGCAAACTTAGCCTCGTACTGCGACACGGTCATATTGTTTTGCTCCAACTTGATGAACTCCACCTCCTTCATGTGACGAATACTTTCGGGAAGGTACTTGTCGTTGAACAGCTCTTGGAACTTCTCCCAAGACATCTTGAGTGCGTCAGGCTGGGTACATTTTACAAATTCCAACCAGTAATCTGCCTCTTCACGCAACATAAAGGTGGCAAAGGGAACCTTTTACTCCTCGGAGCATCTCAAGACATCAAATATCTTGGTGATCTGCTTTAACCACATCTCCGCCTTAAGTGGTTCTGGCTTTCCCAAAAACTCCGGTGGTCCCAGCTCCTTGAACTGCTTAGCGGTGACCGACCATGGGTTGCCATTATTTCCACCTATATTTTGAACAGAAGTCTCTCTTACCTGATGTTGCATGAATTCCATAAAGCCTTTGAACATCCCATCGTTCATCATTTAATCGATGTTGTTATTTACCTGAGAATTATTGTCTTCCTGTTGCACATTATCCTGGGTATTGATCGTTGGTGACTCAACGGTCTCATGTGCTTCATTGCTGATCTCAACATTTTCAGAGCCATTTTCAAACACTGTCATAAAACAAGGGTTAATAATTAACATATCACATATTATCCCTATACTCTGACCGACCAATTAAATACAAAATAAACTTAGGTAGGTCATACTAGCGAAGGAATTTTCCGTCTCTCCCCTCCTAGTTCTTGTCTCACATCTCAGCCAGGGATCATATCCCTAAGTTTTGATACCAATGTGACGCCCCCAAAATAGGTATACATCACCCATCTTGAGTCGCCAAATACATGGTACAAAATTCAAATACAACTTAATAATACAATAGTTATGTAAAATACGACAAAACATAATCTAAGAGTTTCAATAAGAATATTGTCATCTAGACAATATCCACACTCAATGATGTCCTCATTAAAATTATTATCACACTATTTCACAGAATAGTGAGGACTACTAAAACAACCATCTGGACTGTCAATCCGTTCTCCGACTCATCCCAGCTATATTCTCATTTCCTGAAGAGAACAGTGAAAGAAAGGGTGAGCTCAACTAGCCCAGTAAGAAATATTATGACTAAGATAATGCAGAATAAATTATCCTTAGCCTTCAACAGTATAACAACTGATAGAATACAATAGACAACAAGTTTTAGATCAACAACTGCAGCAGAAATAAGCAATCCATTAGAAGAGTCAAGTAGAGCATAAAATCTACTATCTTCTATGATTTAAAAAGTTTTTCATCAACTTTATCGTTGAAACTCAGCTTAATAACTAAACCACATCATCGAATCATCCCTGCACTACGGGCCAAGGATATTCATGTAATCATCAATGGTCATGACTATACCGAATAATCCCTAGTCATAATCATACCCATAACTGTCCATCAATGCACTATGGGCCAATGAGGACTTTTACCACGTCATTCGTTACATTACGGTCATGATTATGCCGAATAATCCCTGGTCATAATCATACCAAGTCCATCTATGCACATAAGCCAAAGATGACTTTCATCACAATATAAGCATGAGGATGATGGTAATGACATAATAATTCAATAAAACAAGTTCAAGGATAAATTTTAAAGATTTATAATTTAATTTATCCAGAAATCAATAATGTCCAAATTGTCAACATGATACTGCTTTGTAAAGTAAAATTCAAGAATAATATTCATTTACCAAAAATAATTTGGACAGAAAATAATCAATTTTTCATCATGAATAGTATCCCGTGAATAGTAATTCAGGAATAGTACCTCGTGAATAGTATCCTGACATGAAAAGTACTCAAAATACTCGAGTGAATAATATTCGAGTGAATAGTAATCAGGTAAATAGTAACACATGAATAGTAACTCATGAATAGTACTTCGGCACAAAAAGTGCCCCGAATACCCGAGTGAATAATACAAGAGTGAATAGTAACCCGTGAATAGTAGTAACTCGCAAAAGAAAAATACCAAAGAAAATGATATTTCATGACGAGTACAAAAGAAATGATATCTTAGACGAGTATAATAGAATATACGAAACTGCAAATAAATTTTTACCCGCCATGCGGTAATCCACGTAGACAGATCATTTCCACAATTTAATAAGGAATAAATACAAATGATCATTCACCATGCATGCGGTAATCCACATAGACAGGTTATTCCAACAGAATAATAAAGAATGGAATAACAGAAGAATTCACCATGCATGCGTAATCCGTACAGACAGGATATTCCAACCGAATAATAAAGAATGGAACTAGGTCATGCGTAATCCATACAGACAGGGTATTCCAACAGAATAATAAAGAATGGAACTAGGTCATGCGTAATCTGCATAGACAGGATATTTCAACAGAATAATAAAGAATGGAATAACAACAGAATTCATCAGGCATTCTATAGACCGCACAGACAGATTATTCCAATAGAATAATAAAGAATGGAATAACAACAAAATTCACCAGGCATGCGATAGACCGCACAGATAGGTTATTCCAACAGAATAATAAAGAATGGAATAACAACAGAATTCACCAGGCATGCGATAGACCGTACAGACATGTTATTCCAACAGAATAATAAAGAATGGAATAACAGAAGAATTTTTCTTCCATACTCTGTAGTCTGTAAGTAATATTATTTCTTTTCATATTCCTAATTCTACACTTATGTTGATAGGTATTGCTTCTATATTCCTTAAAATTAGTAGAATATCTTTGAAATTTGAGCTTCATCTAGTATCGTTTCACAGAAATATTTTTCTAAGCATTCTTGTTAAATTTTAATCATTCCATGTTGGGATACTATTCACGAGGTACTATTCACAAAGTACTATTCACGGGGTACTATCCACTCAGGTATTATTCACCCGGGGTACTATTCACGATAAAAATTGATTTCTTTTCTGTCCAGATTATTTTTGATACATGAATATAACTCACTCAGTTGACAATTTGGACATTCTTGAACTCGGAATAAATTGAATTATAAATCTTTAATATTTATCCTTGATCTCACTTAATTGAATTCTTATATCATTGTCATCATCCTCATGCTTATATTATTATGAAAGTCATCTTTGGCCCGTAGTGCATAGATGGACTGTTGATTGGTATGATTATGACCATGAATTATGTATCAGTATAATCATGACCTGTAATGTTACAAATGATGTGGTAAAAGTCCTCATTGGCCCGTAGTGCATTGATGAACAGTTGTTGGCATGATCATGACTACTGGTGATAATAACGAATATCCTTGGCCCGTAGTGCATGGAAAAATCGTGGATGTGATACTAACGAATATCCTTGGCCCATAGTGCACGGATAATTTGATGATGTGGATTATTTATTGAGCTGTGTTACAGCGATAAAATATTGATGATGAACTTTTAAAGCATAGAAGATAGTAGATATTATGCTCTACTTGACTCTTCTAATGGATTTCTTGTTCCACTGCAGTTAAACTTGTTGTCTATTGTATTCTATCAATTTTACATTGTTGAAGACTAACATTAATTTATTCTGCATTATCTTAGTCATAATATTCTTTACAGGGCTAGTTGAGCTCACTCTTTGCTTTCATTGTTCTCTTTAGGAAATAAGAACATTGTTGGGACTAGTCGGGGTATGGAGTGACGGTCCGAGATGGTGGTTGTAGTAGTCCTCACTATTTTATACAATAGTGTGATAATAATTATAATGAAGACTCCATTTGAGTTTGAATATTGTCTACGAGACAATATTCATGTTAAAACTCTCAACTTATGTTTTGTCATATTTTACACGACAGTTGTATAATTAAGTTTGTATTTGAATTATGTACCATGTATTTGGCGACTCAAAATGGGTTGTGCATAACTATTTTGGGGCGTCACACACACACACACACACACACATATATATATATATATATAATACTTATATATATACTGAATAATAGTATTTTTGATTATTGATGCTTACGTGAGAAGTCACTCAGTTTATTTCAATTATTGTCACAGTAATTGTTGCATAGTATCTCACGTTATTGATTCAATTATTGTCATAATATTTTATATTATTAAATCAATAATTGAGACAAGTTATTTATATTATTGTTTTTATTATTGATGATGTCTAGAAAATTATGTCAAGAAAAGAGGTTTGGTCACCTAATTGGGCGCCAATAGGGAGAAATCCTTATCGGAAAGCCCCCTCTTTCCTGAGAATGATGTGGTTGTTAATATTATGAGTTATAATATTAATGATAAATGTTGTTAAAAATATATTTTGTGAATCCAAGTGAGTTGAGATAAATAGAAGGGGTTTTATTAAAGTATTTATTGTAAATTTTATTTATTATATGGACCCCCATATACCCATTTTTCAAAATAATCAGTAGAAAATTATTCAGTATATATATAGGTATTATATATATATATATATATATATATATATATATATATATATATATATATATATATATATATTATATGTGTGGTGAGTGGTGTGGTGGGTGGTGGTAGATGGCGTGAAATGGAAGGAGTATATATATAAATATATTTTATAAGTTTTATTTTTTATGAAAAATAGAATATATTATATTTTATTATGCATAATGTTTGCATAGTACCTGCATAGTAAATTCAAAATTATTTCAGAGGAATTCGTTGCGCCTGTGATTTCCCCCACTGTGCAGTCCGTGATTTTTCCTAAATAGTATCCTTCCATTCTCCTATAAATAGGATGCTTAGTTTAGAATTAAAAATCACACCAGAATCAGAGAATTCTTCTTCCATAATATTGAGCGTATTTCTTTAGAGTTTAAGGAATCTTTGAGTGTAGAAAATCGTTCAAGTTTTCTTCAAGAATATCTCTGCCCTACTAGTCAGAAATACTCTCCTTTTAAGGTAGGGGATATTATTTTTGTTCAATATTCGTAAGAAATAATATTTTCTTCAATACTCTGTAGTATGTAAGTAATATTATTTCGTTTCAGATTTCGAATTCTACACTCATTTTGTTAAAGTATTCCTTCTATTCTCCTTGAAATTAGTAGAATATCCTTGAAATTTGCGTTTCATTTAGTATCTTTTCACGGAAATATTATTTTGAACATTCTAGATAATTTTTAAATTTTTTCATGTCGGGGTACTATTAACAGGGTACTATTCCTGAAGTACTATTCACGGGGTACTATTCACTCGGGCACTATTCACTCGGGGTACAATTCATGACAAAAATTAAATTTTTTTCGTCCAAATTATTTTTGATACAATATTATTCTTGAATTTTACTCTACAAAGCAGTATCATGTTGACAATTTGGACATTATTCAATTCTGGATAAATTGAATTATAAATCATTAAAATTTATCCTTACTCTCATTTTATTAAATTTTTATATTATTGTCATCATCCTCATGCTTATATTGTGATGAAAGTCATCTTTGGCCCGTAGTGCATAGATGGACTATTAATTGGTATGATTATGACCAGTGATTATTCGATAGAATCATGACCTGTAATGTTACAAATGATGTGGTAAAAGTCCTCATTGGCCCGTAGTGCTTTGATGGACAATTATTGACATGATCATGACCATTGGTGATAACACGGATATTCTTGGCCAGTAGTGCATAGGTAATTCGTGGATTTGATACTAATGAATATCCTTGGTGTAAGACCCCAATTTTTTTTGAATAAAATGGAATTTTCTCTATTTATTATTTTGAAATAGTAAGGGGTTGATTTGATTAATGTGGTTAGTTATGGGTAAAATGCGTAAATATTTTAAATAAGTAAATTGTTATAAAATATTCATTGTTGTCAGGGAATATTCGTTTGGTTGTGGAATATTCTTGCTTTCGGAGAATATTCGTACGATGGCGCAGCCATTTGTGGTCCCCATAACAGAAAACTATCGGATAAAGAAAACGACAAGTATGAGTATTTTATAAATAACAGCGTAGTTATTACCGTTAACACTGTTGGAATACCCGGTGGTTAAAATACAGTAATACGCGGTGTTGTACAATAGCACATGATATTGCACCAATTATTGATTCTTACGTAAGAAGTCATTACTCAATAATTGTTACAGTAATTACTGTTCAATATTCTATTTTATTGACTCAATAATTACTACGTTGATATTTTATTTTATTGATTCAATAATTGTCACTCCACAATATTTTCCATTATCAGATCAATAATTTATATAATTTGAATAATATTATTAGATAACATTATTGGCAATGTCTAAGGAAGTTCTGTCTAGAAAAGGGGTTTGGTCACCTAATTGTGCGCCAATAAGGAGAAATACTTATCAAAAAGCTCCCTCTTTTCTGGGAACGACCTGGTTGTCATTATTGTGATTCTGTAATATTATTTGTGAATAATTAATTATTGATAAATATGATAAGAAAATATTTATTTAATGGAGAAATTTTTAAAGAGACAATTAGGAAGAGTTGATATTTTATCTTCTTCGATAAAATAATTCCTTCAAATATATTATTGTAATATTACATTATAAGTGTATGATGTAATAATATAATAGTATAATAACGATGATATATTTACAATGAATGCACGATATATGAATTAATGAAGAGAGCAAATTGGGTCTGAAATTTTTTTGTTACAAAAAACATTTTAAACATGTTGGCGGGCCCCATTTTTGACTGAAATTTGATTATAGCCTGCAAGATCATCCGTATGTGGATTTTGGTCATTTTTCCTTTAGAATTTATAAAAACTTTCTTCTACAAAGTTGTAGAGAATTAAATTTTCTATGGAATGAACATAAAATTCGTATTTTTCTGATAAAAGGGATATTTATTATAAATTATTGAAGTTTCAGAATATTTGATCCGAATTAATTTTATTGCATTAAATGATAAAAACATATTTTGTGTGTTGGTGGGCCCCACTGGTTGGTGTAAAATTCTGAAATCAGATTTTCAAAGTGTGCATAGGAATTTTTTTAATAAATAATATTATTTTATTAAATTTTTTGCTTTGGTGTTCTAAGCATTTTTCTATTAATAGGGTGCTTAGGTTAGAATTGAAAATCACACCAGAATCTGAAATTTTCTCTCTATATAATATATATCGTATTTTTATGAGTATTTAGATACTTTGAGAGTTGATAAGCAGTGGAAGTTTTTTTAGCATTATATCCGATATTTCAGCCAGAAGTACTATTCTTTTGAGGTAAGGGATGTTATTTTTTTCGTAAATGATATTATTTCTTTCAATATCATTATACCAAAATATTGATATGAATTTTATTATAAAATTTTTACCTTTTCATGTTGAGGTTACTATTCACGTATACAACACTATTCACGTATACGATACTATTCATGAATACGGTACTATTCACGAGTACTATTCACGAAGTATGATTTTTCTTGTGAAATTTTTATCTTTTTGTGCCGGGGTTACTATTCATGTTTACGACACTATTCACGTATATGGCACTATTCACGAATACGACACTATTCACAAAATAATTAAATTTTCTTTTCGTTGTCCAAGTTGTCTGTTATGGTTCCTATCTTTGATTGGATCTATGTTTTGAACTTTATTCTTGAATTTTGCTCCACAATTGATTATTATGGAGTGTTCTTGAACTTGGATAAACTAAATTACGAATCCCTAGTCGTGTCCTTTATCTCACTGGATTCGTTTTCTTTAAACTATTTTCATCATTCTCAGTCCTAAATGGTGATATAACTGAATATCTTTGGCATGTAGTGCAAAGATGAATGATTATATGATGAATATCTTTGGCCTGTAGTGTAAAGATGGACAGGTGTTGAGATGAACATGACCAACTGGTAATACGAATGAATATCTTTGGCCTGTAGTGCAAAGATGAATATTTGATTCAAGATGTATACTGATTGATGTTATAGGGATAAAATATTAATGATGGACTTTTAAATCATAGAAGATAGTAGAATTCATTCTCTACTTAATTCTTCTAATGATTTGTTGTTTTTGCTGTAGTTGTTGATCTAAAACTTGTTGTCTATTATATTCTATCAGATTTTTTCCTGTTGATGGCTAAGGACAATTTGTTCTACATTATCTTAGTCATAATATTCTTTAATGGGCTAGTTGAGCTCATTCTTTTCCTTTTTGTTCCATTTTTCTTCTCAGGAGGCGAGAATATATCGAAAACTAGTCGGGGTGTGGAGTGATGGTTCGAGACAGTTATTTTAAGCAGTCCTCACTATTTTGTAAAATAGTATATCAATAATTGTAATAAGGACTTATTTGAGTGTGGATATTATCTAGAAGACAATATTTTTATTTAAACTCACAGTATATGTGTGTGGACCTATTTTGGGGGCGTCACAGTTGGTATCGGAGCTTAGGGATATGGTCTCTAGCGGAGATTGGGGAATAGAACTAGGAGGGGAGAGACGAGTAAATTTTTTGCTAGTGTGTCCTACCTAAGATTATTTGTTATTTAATGGGTCAGTCGGAGCATAGGGTTAATAATGTGATATGTTAATTTGTTCAATTAACCCTTGTTTTATGGTAGTATTTGAGAATGACATCTGAAAATGTTGAGATGAGCAATGGAGCACATGAGACCGTTGAGACACCGATAATCAACAACCAGGATAATATGTATCAGGAAAGCAATAATCCTCTTGTAAACAACAACACCGACCAAATGACGAACGATGGTATATTTAGGAACTTTCTAGAATTCATGCAAAACCAAACGAGAGAGACTACTGTTTAAAATGCAGGTGGTAACAATGGCAATTCGCGGCTGGTCACTGCTAAGCAATTCAAGGAGTTAGGACCACCGAAGTTTTTGGGAAACCCAGAACCACTTACGCCAGAGACGTGGATAAAGTAGATCACCAAGATATTTGATGTCTTAGGATGCTCCGAGGAGTAAAAGGCTCCATTTCCCACCTTCATATTGCGAGGAGAGGCAGATTACTGGTGGGAATCCGTAAAGCGTACTCAGCCTGCCGCACTCAAGATAACTTGGGAGAAGTTCCTAGAATTGTTCAACGACAAGTATTTTCCAGAAAGTATTCGTCACATGAAGGAGGTAAAGTTCATCAAGCTGTAGCAAAATAATATGACCGTGTCTCAGTACGAAGCTAAGTTTTTCGAGTTGTCCCGGTTTGCATCCCATTTGGTTGATAATGAGGAGAGAATGACGGGAATGTTTCTGCGAGGTTTGAAACCCGAAATACGTTAATACCTCATTTCTCACAAATTGTGTTTGTATTCAGATGTAGTGAATAGGGATCATTTATTGGAGCGGGATTATGAGTCAGCTCAACCAAAAAAAAATGACCAACAACACGATAATAATCATACCGGTGGCAATGGTCATTAGAACAATGATAACCATCGTAGATGAAATTATAATGCCAGAAATGGTAACCACTTCGGTGGTAATCATGGCCAAGATAATAGAAAAATGATTCAAGTGAAAATTTTAAGAAGAAAATATTTAATAATGACGGGAAGACATCGGCAGCAGCACCAGCAACAAATTCTAGGGGAGGAAAACGACCGCCGGTTAAATGCTACAGATGCAGAGAGGATGAACACATAAGTCCAAACTGTTCACAGCCTTCCAAGGTATGTTTTAATTGTGGAAAAGAAATTCATATAGCTCGAGATTGTCCTGTAGCGAAACCAAGTCCAGCGGGGATGGTGACTCCAAAGGCTGTCCTGGACAAGTCAAAGTCGGTGGATCCTGGAAAAGCGTTTGTCGTGACTGCCCAAAGAGAGAGTAACCCGAACGAAGTTATCACGGGTTAGTTAATTATAAACTCTTGCGAAGTCTATACCTTATTAGATATCAGTTCTACCCATTCTTTTATTTCTCCTGCTTGTGCTCAACGTTTAAACTTGACTTCTAAGAAATTAGACTTTGACTTATCTGTTGAAACTCCGTTGGGTGAAATCTTCGTCACATCTACAGTTTATAAATCTTGCTTGATTCAAATTGGTACCCTCACCCTACCTATTGATCTTATATTTTTAAAGATACTTGCATTTGATGTGATTTTAGGGATTGATTGGTTAACCACTCATCATGTTAAAATTGATTATTTTCGTAAGGTTGTTAGTTTTAATATTCCTAACCAACCTATTATACAAATTCAAGCAACCAAACCAATAAAGTCAAACACTTTCATATCAAGCCATAAAGTCATTCGTTTATTGAAAAATGGATGTCAAGCTTTCTTAGCCTATGTCATGGACTTGAATAAAAATACGTTAGATTTGAATAATGTTTCTATTATTAATGAATTTTCTGACGTATTTCCTGAAGAACTTCCTGGCCTACCCCCAGAGTGTGATATGGAATTTTGTATCTATCCTGAACCCGATACAAAACTCATTTCCAAAACTCCATATCAAATGGCACCTATTGAACTTCAGTAGTTAAAAATCCAACTACAGGAGCTGGTACCTGAGCCTCTATCTGGTGACTTCCTTTGTCGAATGCACCGAAGCCAGACTCTCCGTAGGGGATGCTATATTTGTGTGGTGGTAAAATGATAGGTGTCGTTGTGACGTGCTATCCAAGGTTGGGATATGAGTCATAGTTGAGAGAAACCTAAGTCAGTAATCGAAATACATAGCTTTCTAGGCTTAGTTGGTTATTATCGAATATTCGTTTAAGAATTTTCTCGAATCGCTACTCCATTAACTCAGCTGACTTGTAAAGATACAAAATTCAAATGGAGCGAGGAATGTGAGAAGAGCTTCCAAGAACTCAAGAGGAGACTCATTTCAGCACCTGTTCTGACAATACCATCCTAGAAAAACAAACGGGGTAGCTGACGCATTGAGTAGAAGATCGTATGCGGTTACGAGTGCGATGTTTTTTAACACGAAGACCCATTTCGTATAAACATACAAATGATGAAGATAGAGACTTTATGGACCCACATGATGATGTCAAATATATGATTAGAACTGACTTTAATCGATAAAATTAAAGTTGCTCAAGCCACAAATCCGGAGCTGATGCGTATAAAGAAGAAAATACAAGAATGTGTTATTCCAGCAGCAAGAGTCGATGAAGAGAGGGAATCTCAGCCCTCGATTTATTGTTCATCCTTGATCGAGTAGGAACTGTGGCCTATAAACTCGCTTTATTACCAAGTATGTTTCGTGTTCATAACGTGTTTCACATATCCATTCTACATAAATATGTGAAAGACCTGCATCACATTATTGAATTAGAACCAGACGAGATAGTCGAAGATTTAACGTAGGAGGAGTTACTAGTCAAGATCTTGGATAGAAATGAGCATATCCTATGCTCAAAGGTTATACCTCAAGTCAAAGTTTTATGGAGAAACCGTAATATTGAGGAAATGACCTGGGAATTGGAATCGGAAATGAAAGCGAGGTATCCTTACCTTTTTGAAACACAAGCTACACACGTCAATTTTGAGGACAAAATTTCATAAGGAGTGGAGATTGTAAGACCCCAATTTTTTTTTGAATAAAATGGAATTTCCTCTATTTATTATTTTGAAATAGTAAGGGGTTGATTTGATTAATGTTGTTAGTTATGTGTAAAATACATAAATATTTTAAATAAGCAAGTGGTTATAAAATAATTATTATTGTCGGGGAATATTCGTTTGCTTGTGGAATATTCTTGTTGTCATGGAATATTCGTATGACGGCACATCCATTTGTGGGCCCATAACAAAAAATTGTCAGATGAAGAAAACGACAAGTATGAGTTTTTTATAAATAACGACGTAGTTGTTACCGTTAACACTGTTGGAATACCCGCCGGTTAAAATACAGTAATACGCGGTGTTGCTCAGTAGCACACGATATTGAACCAATTATTGATTCTTATGTAAGAAGTCAATACTCAATAATTGTTACAATAATTAATCTTTAATATTTTATTTCATTGACTCAATAATTGCTACGCTTATATTTTATTTTATTGATTCAATAATTTTTACTGCACAATATTTTCCATAATCGGATCAATAATTCTTATTATTTGAATAATATTATTAGATAGCATTATTGGTAATGTCTAAGGAAGTTATGTCTAGGAAAGGGGTTTGGTCACCTAATTGTGCGCCAATAAGGAGAAATCCTTATCGAAAAGTCCCCTCTTTCCTGGGAACGACCTGGTTGTCATTATTATGATTCTGTAATATTATTTGTGAATAATTAATTATTGATCAATATGATAAAAAATATTTATTTAATGCAGAAATTTTTAAAGAGACAATTATTAAGGGTTGATATTTTATCTTCTTCGATAAAATAATTCATTCAAATATATTATTGTAATATTACATTATAAGTGTATGATGTAATAATATAATAATATAATAGCGGTGATATTTTTACAATGAATGCACGATATATGAATTAATGAGAAGGAAGAGAGCAAATTGGGTCCGGAGTATTTTTGTTACAAGAAACATGTTAAACATGTTGGTGAGCCCAATTTTTGACTGAAATTTGATTATAGCATGCAAGATCATTCGTATGTGGATTTCGGTCATTTTTCCTTTAGAATTTGGAAAAACTTTTTTCTACAAAGTTGTAGAAAATTAAATTTCCTATGGTAATCAACATAAAATTCATATTTTTCTAATAAAAGGGTTATTTATTATGAATTATTGAACTTCCGAAATATTGGGTCTGGATTAATTTCGTTGCATTAAATGATAAAAATATGTTTTGTGTGTTGTTGGGCCCCACTAGTTGGTTATTATCGGAGATTCGTTCAAGAATTTTCTCAAATCGCTACTCCATTAACTCAGCTGACTCGTAAAGATACAAAATTCGAATGGAGCGAGGAATGTGATAAGAGCTTCCAAGAACTCAAGATGAGACTCATTTCAGCACCTGTTCTGACAATACCTTCTTAGAAAAGCAAACGGGGTAGCTGACGCATTGAGTAGAAGATCATATGTGGTTACGAGTGCAATATTTTTTAACACGAAGACCCATTTCGTATAAATATACAAATGATTAAGATAGACACTTCTGGGACCCACGTGATGATGTCGAATATACGATTAGAATCGACTTTAATCGATAAAGTTAAAGCTGCTCAAGCCACAAATCCAGAGTTGATGCGTATAAAGAAGAAAATACAAGAATGTGTTATTCCAGAAGCAAAAGTCGATGAAGAGAGGGAATCTCAGCCCTCGATTTATTGTTCATCTTTGATCGAGTAAGAACTGTGGCTTATAAACTCGCTTTACCGCCAAGTATGTCTCATGTTCATAACGTGTTTCACATATCCATGCTACGTAAATATGTGAAAGACCCGCATCACATTATTGAATTAGAACCAGACGAGATAGCTGAAGATTTAACATATGAGGAGGTACCAGTCAAGATCTTGGATAGGAAGGAGCATTTCCTATGCTCAAAGGTTATACCTTAAGTTAAAGTTTGATGGAGAAACCGTGATATTGAGAAAATGGCCTGGGAATTGGAATCGGAAATGAAAGTGAGGTATCCTCACTTTTTTGAAACACCAGCTACGCACGTCAATTTCAAGGGCGAAATTTCATAAAGAGGGGAGGTTGTACGACCCCAAATTATTTTGAATAAAATAGAATTTTCTCTATTTATTATTTTGAAATAGTAAGGTGTTGATTTGATTAATGTGGTTAGTTATGGGTAAAATGCGTAAATATTTTAAATAAGAAAGTGGTTATAAAATATTCATTGTTGTCAGGGAATATTAGTTTAGTTGTGGAATATTATTGCTGTCGCAGAATATTCGTACGGTGGTGCAGCCATTGATGGACCCCATAACGGAAAACTGATGTATGAAGAAAATGACAAGTATTAGTTTTTTATAAATAACGGTGTAGTTATTACCGTTAACACTGTTGGAATACCCCAGTGGTTAAAATACAGTAATACGCGGTGTTGCACAGTAGCACACGGTATTGCACCAATTATTGATTCTTACGTAAGGAGTCACTACTCAATAATTGTTACAGTAATTACTGTTCAATATTTTATTTTATTGACTCAATAATTGCTACGTTGATATTTTATTTTATTGATTCAATAATTATCACTACACAGTATTTTCCTTTATCAGATCAATAATTCATATTATTTGAATAATATTATTAGATAACACTATTGGCAATGTCTAAGAAAGTTCTGTCTCGGAAAGGGGCTTGGTCACTTGATTACGCGCCAATAAGGAGAAATCCTTATCGGAAAGTCCCCTCTTTCCTGGGAATGACCTGATTGTCATTATTGTGATTCTGTAATATTTTTGTGAATAATTAATTATTGATAAAAATTATGATAAGAAAATATTTATTGAATGGAGAAATTTTTAAAGAGACAATTTTTAAGAGTTGATATTTTATCTTCTTCGATAAAATAATTCATTCAAATATATTATTATAATAATACATTATAAGTGTATGATGTAATAATATAATAATATAATAATGGTGATATTTTTACAATGAATGCACAATGTATTTTAACATATGGTTAAAATACAGTAATACGTGTGGTTGCACAGTAACACACGGTATTGCACAGTATTTTTGAATTATTGATTCTTACGTAAGAAGACACTACTCAATAATTGTTACAGTAATTACTGTTCAATATTTTATTTTATTGATTAAATAATTGCTGAGCTGATATTTTATATTATTGTTGTTTCAATAATTGTCAATGCATAGTATTTTCCATTATCAGATCAATAATTCATATTATTTGAATAATATTATTAGATAACATTATTGGCAATGTCTAGAAAGTTCTGTCAAGGAGAGTTTGGTCACCTAATTGCGCGCTAGTAAGGAGAAATCCTTATCGAAAAGCCCCCTCTTTCCTGAGAACGGCTTGGTTGTCATTATTGTGATTCTGTAATATTATTTGTGAATAATTATTTATTGATTTATATGATAAGGAAATATTTATTTTATGTGGCTATTAATGTTGAGGTGTTTTATCAGTTTTTTATCGGAATGAAGGTAATAAAAATCAAATCAGTGTATTGAGATATATTGCGTGAGTTTTAATTTTTAATCCGACCGTTGGATCGTTGTTATTTTTAAATATGTTGTACATATATAAATTGAGTGCATGTCCACAAATTTTAAATCGTTAAAAATTAACGTATGATTTGTTATGAATTTTAAGAGGTGACTAATTCGAAAATTATGTTATAAATGATTTTTGGTGGAAAATTCTAGAATTGAGTGGGCCCCATTTTTGGTTGGTGAGAAATGTGCTCAAATTTTATTTTAAATGTGGTGGGTGGCAATAGTAGCAGGTAAATCCATCAGGTAGCAGGTCAAGTCTGCTTCGGCGTGCTAGCATTTTCCTATAAATAGGTGCTTAGGTTAGAATTGAAAATCACACCAGGATCATAAGCTTTCTTTCTTTCTCTCTATATTATCGAGCATATTTTGTGAGTATTTAGATACTTTGAGAGTTTCTATTCAGTGCAAGTTTCTTTCGGCGTTACATCCGATATTCCAGTCAGAAATACTGCTCTTTTGAGGTAAGGGACTGTAAGGGTTTTTATGTTTTTCAGTTTCATAATTTTTCTGACCTTCAAAAATTCTGAAAAAATTTAAAATGTTAATTTGATGAGTGTTCTAGATTGTGTCCAAAAATGGTGATTTTTGGATGTATAGATTAGGAGTTATGAATTTTATGGGAAAAGACTATTTTAAAAGTAAACCCTTATAACTCCTTGTGGTTAACTCCAAAATTAGTGAAATTTTTAATGGGACTACGTGTAAATAATAGCAGTATACTCTATAAATTTTGGAATATTTGGACAAAATTGCAGTTTATGATAAATGTCTAAATATTCGGCAGTTTTGGCCATATGAAAAATTGTAAATGAATTTTAAAAACTTCGAGAAAAATATATGATCAATATTAGACTATATTCTGCTAAATCCCAGAAAAAAAATATTTGTTTGTACTGATTTGTTATTTTTTATAAAAATAGACTAGTTATGAGTAAATGAATTAAATATGTTATTTGAAATAAGAAAATTGGAAAATATAATTTTATGGCTTGAGAATCCTATATGAGGTATATACAGATTTTTGCTGAGGGTTTTGGTTATTGGTGATAAAATTTTATGAGTTTGGCATTTTAGGATAATTAAATGCATTAATTAGTAAAGTGTAAATAATTAAAATAAAATATTTATAAATTTAAGAAATGATTAAAATATTGTGATAATATTAATAATATTAGATTATGAGATTATTAAGTGATTTATAACATTTGGATTAAGGTGTTATGAAATCATTGATTTATGAATCTTACTCTTGATATTAAATGCAGTTGTTGATCATATTGTTTTATTATCATATATAACATTTTTATAATCCTGGTGAAGAAAAATTTTCTTTGATTTGAGTGTAAAGATGGGTAGATTATTGGTATGAACGTGACTATGGGGTTCTCTTTGGCCAGTAGTGCAAAGATGAATTGTTGACTGGTATGATCATGACCATTGAATTTACAATTGAATATTTTTAGCTTAAGTACAAAGGTGAATTAATCAACATGGTTATAATTATGGTTTATATAAATTCTGAAATGAGTATATATTTCTTTGAGATATTAATATCTTTGGCCCATAGTGCAAAGATGACCTGTTTTTGAATATCTTTGGCCTGTAGCGCAAAGATGATCTATTGTTGAATATCTTTGGCCTGTAGTGCAAAGATGACCTGTTTTTGAATATCTTTGGCCCGTAGTGCAAAGATGACTTGTTGATGAATATATTTGGCCCGTAGTTCAAAGATGAACCTATTAGTATGATTATGAACAGGAACTGTGATTTGGTATAACCATGATCTTTGATGTTTCAGGTAAAGACAGGTGATGAAAATTATCTTCGTCCTATATGAGAAAAGGAATTTGGAACCACAAATATGATTATGAGTTATTCATATGATTGTGGACATGAATTGTTGATTTATATTACAGGGATAAAATATTGTTGGTGGAATTTTAATATGGAGAAGATAATAGACTTTATGGTCTATTTGACTCTTCTAATGGATTGCTCGTTCCGCTGTAACTATGGTTGAAAAGTTTTATCATCTACCATATGTTCTAAATCTCTGATTTATTACTGATGAAGGATATTTATAATTTAATTATCTTTAGTAATGATATTCTTTACTGAGCTAGTCGTGCTCACCCTTTTGCTTCACAATTCCCTTCAGGTAATAAGAATGTTGCCGGGTCGAAAGGGGATAACAGGGGAATAGAACGGTGGTCTATAGCTGTTGAGGTTCTCCCTAAATAGTATGAAAATAATTTTATTGAGAACTTTAGATAAGTGTGCGTATTGTATACTTCATATGATATTTAATTTTGTTGAACCGAATAGGGTGAGGTAAACCCAACTTTGGAAGGGTGTTTTGCCACTATCATACAAGATGTCTAATGACATACAAACTCGTGTTATCATAAGACAGGATTGTGCACATCCACTTGCTGAGTATATCTACGAGCACTAACTATATGATCTTGGAGTTTGGTTGAAATATAATTTTCAATTGCAGATAGTGGAGATAGTTATATGTCAAGAGAAGACTCACCATTAGAAAGAACATGATAGTAACCTTCTCATTTTTCTTTGGGGTCTATTGGGTCAACCAAGGATAATTCTCCAGTCATATGATATATATTATAACTTAGATGCATGGCCTCCCATGTACGAAAGTTTTCTTGAGCACTTCCCAAAGATTTTAATTTCTAAAACAGTTATTGACTGTACCTTTATGTAAGGTGTCATTGTGACGTGCATGCTATCCAAGTTGGTGTCCAGAGTCACAGTTGGTATATATTTGTATCAAACTCACAACATATGTGTTGTTGTATTTTGCACGAAAATTGTAGTAATAAAGTTATAGTTGTTTTCTGTACCATATATTTGGCGACTCAAAATAGGTTGGATGGATTGGACCTATTTTGGGGGCGTCACACACGATATATGAATTAATGAGGACGAAGAGAGAAAATTGGGTCCGGAGTATTTTTGTTACAAAAAACATGTTAAACATGTTGGTGGGTCCCATTTTTGACTGAAATTTGATTATAGCCTGCAAGATAATTCGTATGTGGATTTTGACATTTTCCCTTTAGAATTTTAAAAAACTTTATTCTACAAAGTTGTAGAGAATTAAATTTCCTACAGAATGGACATAAAATTCATATTTTTCTGATTAAAGGGCTATTTATTATGAATTATTTAAGTTCCAGAATATTGGGCCCGAATTAATTTTGTTGCATTAAATGATAAAAACATGTTTTGTGTGTTGGTGGGCCCCACTGATTGGTGTAAAATTCTGAAATTAGATTTTCAAAGTGTGCATAGGAAATTTTTTAATAAATAATATTAGTTCATTAAATTTTTTTTCTTTGGTATTCTAAGCATTTTTCTATAAATAGGGTGCTTAGGTTAGAATTGAAAATCACACCAGAATTTGAAACTTTTTCTCTCTATAATATCGTGCGTATTTTTGTGAGTATTTAGATACTTTGAGAGTTGATAAGCAGTGCAAGTTTTCTTCAGCATTATTTCTGATATTTCAGCCAGAAGTACTTGTAACGCCCCAGAAAAATCAGATTTTTGAGAATTAAATTTTTATTTGATTATGTGGATTAAATGAATTTAATTAATTAATTATGGGAGTAAGCTATCTGAAGGTCGTTTTATGACCTAGACATATCGGAATGTCGTAGTATTTTGGCTACGTGGTAGAATTAAAGTATTTGAATTTTCAAGATGAAAATAAAAGCATTCCAAGAAATTTTCTGAAAAACACTATTCACACATTTCTGCTCGGGAATTATTTTTGAATTTCCGAGAAATACGTAATGATAGAATATCGAGGTGAGATAGAATATCCAATAATATTTTAGTTATGGCAAACGCAGTTTTTCGTCTGCGGACTAAAAACCTAACGGTTAGGGAAAGTGAGTTTCGAGAAGGAATTTAAATGCGTATAATGAATTAAAGCAATGATTATATAATACGTTAGTATTGTATGAGGTAATGAATACGAGTATGATACGAGGTATTATACGAGTTTGTATGAATGATGGAATGTCGTATACTAAATAAGTATACGAGTTAGAATACAAGATGAATACGTAGATTATACGTTATAAGGCTTTAAGCCAAATGTAATGGACTTGTAGGTTTGAGTAAGAAATTGTAAAGTCCAATGAGATATTGATAAGGCCCAAGTGTAGAAATGTGTAATCCCAATGCAAGATAATGATAAAGCCCAAAGAATTGTTAATGCAAGCCCAATGTATAAGTTAAGATAATTAAAACTTAAGTCTAAACTATTAATCCAATAGATTAGGAGGATCTATGGGGCAACCCATGATCACATAGGTGATCTTGGCGGCCAAGAAATAAGTGTGATGAGCAAGTAGACTTAAGGGTTAAGCAAAGAATAAGTTAAGTAACTTAAAGGCTAAGTAAAGTGCTTATGTGTGATGAGCAAGCAAAGTGCTTTTATGTGATGACCAAGTAACTTAATGGCTAAGTGTTGTGATGAGCAAGTAAAGGATAAGCTATGTGCTAAGCAAGTATACTTAAGAGTTAAGTAAATGTGGAGGCCAAGTTAACTTAATGTCTAGGTAATGAATAGTAAGGAGGTGGGTTGGATTAATGACTAAACTACCATAACCTTAGAAAGTCCTATAAATAGCAAGCTTAGTATTCATTTTGTTGGTTTTTCCTTTCCTCCAACAAGTTGAGAGCTTATTTGTTAGAGTAAATAAGCTAAAAAAGCTAGGAAATTAGTCTTACATATTTCAAGAAGCAAGAAAGAGATCAAAGATTAACCAAGTGATTATCAAGGGTAAAAACTTAAAACATTAATCTCTTTCTCTTCCATTGTTAGAGAAGTAGGTAGTGGTAGAACATGTATGCTAAGTGTGACGCCCCCAAAATTACCCAATTTCGAGTCGCCAGAAAATACACTATAAATACAAATAAAACGTAATTATACAGCTGTCGTGTAAAATACGACACAACATACGCTGTGAGTTTTAATACGTATATTGTCATCTAGACAATATATAAACTCAAAGGAGTCCTCAATACATATATTGCAACACTATTTATTCAGAATAGTGAGGACTACTAATGCTATCATCTGGACTGTCACCCCTTTCCCTTGCTATCCCCACTCGACTCAGCTACACTCTTATTACCTGAAAGGAATTGTGAAGCAAAAGGGGTGAGCACGACTAGCCCAGTAAAAATATCATGACTAAAGATAACTACATTATCAATAGCTTTCGTCAATAATAAATTAGAGATTTATAAAATATGGTAGATTATAAAACTTTAATTTCAACCATAGTTGCAGCGGAATCAACAATTCATTAGAAGAGTTAAGTAGAACATAACGTCTACTGTCTCCAACAGTTCTTCGTTGTACCAAAGACAAAGAGAACTTTCATCACCTGTCTTTACCTGAACCATCACAGGTTATATTTAAATTCACAATTCATATTTATAATAACACGAATTAATAATTCCTGCTTGCCACCAGGCTTAATAGAACGTTTACTCAATATCCTTACCCAAAGGCTGAAGATATTCAAGTGTAATAACAATGATCATACCAATCAGTTGTCTACCTTTGCACTACGTGCCAACAAAGATATTCAACTATAAATCAATCGCTGAGACTCAGCTAAATAGTATCACGACCACAAATTATCCATGCACTACGTGCCAAAGATAATCGTGTTTTCAATTACGGTCATGATTATACCGAACAATTCCTGGTCATAATCATACCAAGTCCACCCATGCACGTAAGCCACAGATGACTTTCAACACATCCATGAATTAATATTTCATTGCTGAGACTCAGCTCAATAATTAATCCACATCGTAGAATCATCCCCGCACTACGTGCCAAGGATATTCGTTAGTATCACAAGTGGTCCTGATCATGTCATACACCTGTCCATCTTTGCACCTCGGGTCAAGGCTATCAAACAACATATCATCTTTGCACTACAGGCCAAAGATATTTATCAACAAGTCATCTTCGCACGTAAGCCAAAGATATTCAACTGTAAAACTAATAATCAACAGTTCAATAAAGAATATAAGAAACTGCAAATGGATTTTCACCGCCATACGGTAATCCACTTAGACAGATTATTTTCACAATTTAATAAGAAATGAATATAAAAGGTCATTCGCCATGTATGTGATAATCCACATAGGCAGGTTATTCCAACAGAATAATAAAGAATGGAATAATAGAAGTATTCACCATGCATGCGTTAGAAACCGCACACACAGGTTATCCTCAACAGAATAATAAATGCGGAATAATAAATACGGAACCAGGTCCGGTGTAAAACACACAGACAAGATATTCCAACAGAATCGTAAATACGGAATAATAAAATGGAACCAGGTCCGGCGTATAGCACATACAGGATATTCCGACAGAATCGTAAATGCGGAATAATAAAATGGAACCAGGTCAGGTGAAATTCACACCGACAGGATATTCCGACAGAATATTAAAGAACTGAATAATAAAAGAATTTCACCATGTCTGCGTTACTTCGTATAAACAGGTTATTCTTTATACCGTATAAATAATATATCTTACCACCATAATTATCTCCCTTACTTCCCTTACTTCCCTTACTTGAGCATATGACTTGATTCTGTTTATGTGAATTGATCAATATAAACAATGTTTGCATTCCTTCTCAAATGGAGAGTGCATCCATAACAATTTCAGCATCCGAAATCCAATAAATTATGAAACGCCTTTGGAACTAACAGTAGTGTCAAGAGGCTCAATTCTCTTAAGCATATTAGCAATCACGGAGAATTCGTGGTCGAATCCGGACTTTCTAGTGGAGACAAAGTCGCGGTTACGGGGGCCAGCCTTGTTTTGGCTTACGGTTATTTTTGGCCGGCTTCTCAAAACATATACCACATCCGGAGAGTTTAGGAGAAGGCGGATCGATGGTGTGAGTAATTTGCATCGTCCGATATGGTTGTTGTCTTTAATCATCTTTGACAGCTGCTGCTTTAGCCCCTATAGTTCGTGAATTCAGGCCATGCATGTGAGGCTCAGATCTGCAACTACCAAAGAAAACCCACTTCCCAGAACTAGCATCAATGGTGTCAGAAAAACTCCTCTTATCCCCAGCTGACACTAAACCCACCAACCCGTTCTTCTCTTTCCTTGATTCTGCATTGTGTGCTCCTCGGGTGTATTAAAACACCAGTATACCACCGGCCTTAAACTTCTCAGTCATCTCAATGAATCTGGGTACATGCTTGACGCTGCAAGTGGGAGTGAACGCACCGGAAACATCGAAGAGGACGACCTTCTTGCCGGCGGCAAGAGAGTGAACAGAGACCTGTTGCAGCTGTTCTTCGCCGTCGAAGGAGGTGAGGGTTCCATCGAAAAATGAGTCACCGCCACCGAGCGACCAGCTCAACTCAGTCGGGAATCAGTGACTGAATCGAACTTTGTCGTCCATAATTCTATTCTCCTTCTCTTATTCATTTTCCAGCCCAACGAATGGTTTGTACAGAAGAGTTAGTACGTAGAGAAGAGAAAAAAAAATGAAGTTAGCATGAAGAAGATGATGTGCCGGAACTGTTTTGATGGTTGGAGTTTGTTCTGTGTAGACCACCTCGACTGTAGGATTGCCTCTGCTATCGAAGATTTATCGTGCCTTGACGAACTGGGACTTCGAGTAGAATTTGCGACCACTAACAGGATCAACGTAGCACTTGACTTTCCGTCCAAGCCATTAGTTTTAAGATGCATGGCCCAACCGAAGAGAAGACAGTCCGGCGAATTTTCCGACACCATTTTCACCTGAATCCAAAGCTCTGCTACTGCAACTCTCAGTATAGAGAGAGGAAAGATGGAGAGAGATTGCATGTATATCCCAGCCGAGTGCCATGCCAGAAAACACACTAAAGTGCGACGTTGGTAACAATCATGAAAATCCATGACGTCGCCGGAAAGTTATGGTCCGGTCGTGGAGTTGAGCTTGTATGGAACAGAAACAAAGAAATCTCCTTTCAATATTTCACCAAAAGTGAGCTTCTTTTCTTTCACAGGATCTAGGGAAGGAAAGATCGAAGCAAGGATATGTTTCGTAGGAGAAATCTTGAGGATAGAAAGAGAACCGAAAGAGTTCTTTATAAAAATATTCCTCAAGTGTGTAGGAATGGGATAAATATTCCCCCATTATATAGAGAGAAGCCAGAGTCCTCCCTTTGATATAAGCCGTCCAATTTCGAGAGAGAGAAAATGAAAAAACCAAAAACAGTAGCCATGCAATAATACAAACCAATAATCCCCCAATTCAGCCGCCCTCATGGTTATCAAAAAAATAAATAAATTATATTATTTCCTTTTTATTTTATTCTACCCGTGACTTAAATCATCTCTCACACGCTACTTCGGTAACTGTTGATTAAAAGAGGTCTCAACGACTTATACGCAATTTACGAAATTTATAATCTCATGTGATTTGATATTTTAATATAAAATTTTTATGAACATACCTTCAAGCAAAAATAAATAAATAAATAAAAATTTCAAATATACCTTTAAATTTAAACCTTTATCAATTTAATTATTCACAAAAATAGATAATTTGAACAATTTTTTATTTCATAAAAATTCGGGGTCTCACACTAAGGAATGATAAGAATGATTAATCAATGGACTTAAGCCGTATAAGTCATGAATAAGTAATTCAAACTTAATTAAGTTATGAATTTATGAAGAGCTTATATGAACTACTCATATGTGTACTTTAATATGATTGTATGATAATAAGAAGCAAGAATGGTGGTTAAAAGACTTAATCTATAATAAGTCATGAGAAAGGAAGTTATAAGTAGTTTATACTTTTATAAGTTATAAACTCACAAAGAACAAGTAATAAATTATCATGTTTATAAGTCAATAAAGTATGTATGTCAAGATGTTAATATGATGGATTGAATCCATTTGAAGCGAGGAACAAATTTTACGAAATGAAGTTAAGGCAGAATTCACGAGCTTGGACGATAATCGTCGAATTCCTAAAATTCTCAGAATGGAAGTCAAATTTTGATATTGAGATTGGAATCATTAGTTTTCAATGGAGATAAGTCTTATTAGGCATTATAGAGTTGTGGACTCGAAAATGAACGGATTCCGACTTAGAACGATGAAACGAGCGTTGAACGTTCACGAACGTTTACCATTTTTGTTAAAAATGGACTAATATGTGAATTTTTAGCAAACGAAGTCAAATAGATAAAATTCTTACATGAACGCATAGAGTATATAATTTGTGAACTGTAGTCCCTTGAACGAGCCAATTCAAACTTATAACGAAGAAGTTATGCGTTCGGGAATTTCACAAATTTGAAAAACTGTCAAAAAATTTTGAGGCACAGAGTTCGCGCCGCAGCGCGACTCCAGGCACAAAGGCCCGCGTCGCAACGCGAGGTCGAGACTAGGTACACTGCTAACTGGCGCCGCAGCGCGGCCATAGCAAAGGAGACTCGCACCGCAGCGCCGAGTCCGGACCATACATGTGATGCCCCCAAAATAGGTATACATAAATTCTTCTTTCATTCTCACCAATTCACTAAGTCTCATAAGAGAAATTATTGAGAGAGAATCTATAGAGAGAAAGAAGAAGAGTAGTCTGCTACTCCACTACTCCAGTATCCAGTCTTCTTCTGAGGTAAGAGTTATTATTTTTTATATTCTGAAGAGATATTATTTTTCGTATTCGTATGAATATTATTATCGTTCAATATTCATTATATTCGTTTAATATTCGTAAGGAATATTATTTTCGTTTAACCGTTGTAAGTAAGAGGTTTTTGCTAGGGGCAGTTTTGTAATTTTTCTGACCCTAAAAAATTCTGAAAAAATTTGAAATGATAATTTGATGAGTTTTCTAGGTTGTGTCCAAAAATGACGATTTTTGGATGTATAGATTAGGAGTTATGAATTTTATAGGAAAAAACTATTTTAAAAGTAAACCCTTATAACTCCTTGTGGTTAAATCCAAAATTGGTGAAATTTTTATTAGAAGTACATGTATATCACAGGAGTATACCCTGTAAATTTTGGAATTTTTGGACAAAGGTACAATTTATGATAAATGTTTAAATATTCGGCAGTTTTGGCCATATAAAAAATAGTAAATACATTTTAAAAAATTTGAGAAAAATATATGTTCAATGTGGAACTATATTCTGTTAAATCCCAGAAAAGAAAATATATTTGTATTGATTTGGTATTTTTTATGAAAATGGACTAGTTATGTGTAAATGAATTAAATATGTTATGTGAAGTAAGAAAATTAAAAAAATAGAATTTTATGGCTTAAGAATCTTATATAAGGTATATGCAGATTTTTTATAAGAGTTTTGAATATTTGTGATGAAATCTTATGAATTTGGCATTTTAGGATTATTAAATGCATTAATCAGTAAAGTGTAAATAATTAAAATAAATTATTTATAAGTTTAGGAAATGATTAAAATATTGTTGTAATATTAATAATATTAGATTATGAGATTATTAAATGATTTATAACATTTGGATTAAGGTGTTATAAATATTGATATGAATTTTATTGTGAAACTTTATCTTTTTGTGTCGGAGTTACTATTCACGTATACGACACTATTCACGTATACGGCACTATTCATGTATATGACACTATTTTTGTATATGACATTATTTATGTATACGGTACTATGTACGAATACGGAGTACTATTTATGAGTTACTATTCACGAGTTACTATTCATGGAGTACTATTTACCCAAAAAATAGATTTCTTTTCTGTCCAAATTATTTTTGGTATATGAATATTATTCTTGAATTTTACTCCACAAAGCATTATCATATTGACAATTTAGATATTTTTAAACTCTGGATAAATTTAAAGTCTTTAATATTTATCCTTGATTGCGTTGGTTTAATGCTTATATCTTTGTCATCATCCTCATGCTTATATTGTGATGAAAGTCATCTTTGGCTTACGTGCATTGATGGACTGTTGATTATTGGTTTTATGGTTGTATATCTTTAGCTTACGTGCAAAGATGGACTGTTGATTATTGATTTTACAATTGTATATCTTTGGCTTACGTGCAAAGACGAACTGTTGATTGAAAGCTTTAGCCCGTAGTGTAAAGATGAACAGGTGTATGACATGATCATGACCACTGGTGATACTAACGAATATCCTTGGCCTGTAGTGCATGGATAATTTGATGATGTGATTTGCAGGATCATGACCATTAGTTAACAGTTGAATGTCTTTGGTCGTAGTGCACTGACAGACAATTGATTGGTATGATCATGACCATTAGTTTTATAGTTGAATATCTTTGGCCCGTGGTGCAAAGGTAGACAACTGATTGGTATGATCATTGTTATCACATTTGAATATCTTTAGCCTTTGGGGTAAGGATATTGAGTTAACATTCTATTAAGCCTTTGTGGCAAGGAGGAACTGTCGATTTACATGATTATAAATATGAATTGTGGATTTAACTATAATCTTTGGTGGCTCAGGTGAAGACAGGTGATGAGAGCTCTCTTTTGTATAACAAAGAACTGTTGATGGGTATTACAAGAATGAAATATTAACGATGGACTTTTAATCTAGAGGAGACAGTAGTCATTATGTTCTACTTGACTCTTCTAATGGATTGCTTATTCCGCTGCAGTTGTTGATTTAAAACTTGTTATCTATTATAATCTATCAGTTGTTATACTGATGAAGGCTAAGGATAATTTATTCTGCATTATCTTAGTCATAATATTTCTTACTGGGCTAGTTGAGCCCACCTTTTCTTTCATTATTCTCTTCAGGTAATGAGAATATAGCTGGGACGAGTCGGGAAATGGAGCGATGGTTCAGGATAAGTGACTTTAGTAGTCCTCACTATTCTATGAAAATTAGTCATATATTTTGCACGACTGTTGTGTAAAAGAAGTTTGTATTTGAGTTTTGTACCATGTATCTGGCGACCCAAGATGGGCGATGTATACTTGTTTTGGGGGCATCACAGTTGGTATCAAAGCTTAGGGACATGATCCCTGGCTGAGATGTGAGACAAGAACTAGGAGGGGAGAGACGGGGAATTCCTTCGCTAGTATGACCTACCTAAGTTATTTGGTATTAATTGGTCGGTCATAGTATAGGGATAATATGTGGCTTGTCAATTAGCCCTTATTTTGAAACTATATTCTAGAATGATATCTGAAATACAGGATATGAGAAATGGGAAAATAATGATAGAGAGAAAATAACCGGGAAGATAGAATCTGAAAATAATGCAAGGTATTCTCAGCTCTTCAAACTACCAGGTACGTAAATTTCGAGAGTGAAATTTTATAAGGAGGGGAGATTGTGAGACCCCGAATTTTATGAAATGAAAGTATTCAATTTTCTTATAATTATTCTATTTAGTAAATGGTTAAATTGATAAAAGGTTAAAGTTAAGGGTGCTATTTGAAAAATTTTCAAAGTAAGAAAGTTTTCATAAAATAATCGGTGATAAAAGTACAGTAATACGCTTGGTTGCATAGTAGCACACGGTATTGATTATTGATGTTTACGTGAGAAGTCACTCAGTTATACTCAATTATTGCTACAGTAATTGTTGCATAATATCTCTCATACTATTGATTCAATTATTGGCACAGTATCATCTGCATAATATTTTATATTATTAAATCAATAATTAAGACGACAAAGTTATTCATATTATTATTTGCAATATTGACAATGTTTAGAAGTTCTGTCAAGGAGAGGTTTGGTCACCTAATTGCGCGCTAATAGGGAGAAATCCTTATTGGAAAGCCCCTCTTTCCTGGGAACGACCTGGTTGTTAAATATTGTAAATTATAATATTAATGATGAATAAGTTCGTGTTGATTAAATATGAAATTGATAGTTCCATTGTGTTGGAATTATCAGTGTTAGTGAAAATCGACATTTATTTCGATAATAATTGATGTCTAGAGGTTATATTGACTAATTGGGTAATTAACCGGATAAATGAGTAATTAATTGTTATTAATTCACATGCTTATAACTATGTGTTCACATGTGTGTACTATTGATTCACATGATTTACTATTAGGGGAGTTGATGCAAGTTTGATATTACTTGCATGACTAAGTTAAAAATGGAGGCATAGTTGAAGGTACTATACTATAATTAATTTTTTCACATGTTAAGAACTATCGAGTCACATGATTTACTATTGATTCACATGATTTACTATTAGGGGAGGTGGTGCAAGTTTGATAATACTTGCATGACTAAATTAAAAATGAAGGAAAAGATGAAGGTATTATACTGTAATATTTTGAGCCCTAAAACGTGCGATTATCGAAACTATATTTTCCTATAAATAGAAGCTCATTCTTCCTTCATTCTCACCAATTCACTAAGTCTCACAAGAGCAATTATAGAGAGAGAAGCTATAGAGAGAAAGAAGAAAAGTAGTCTGCTATTTCACTACTCCAGTATTCAGTCTTCTTCTGAGGTAAGTGTTATTATTTTTTATATTCTGAAGAGATATTATTTTTTGTATTCGTATGAATATTATTATCGTTCAATATTCATTATATTCGTTTAATATTCGTAAGGAATATTATTTTCGTTCAATATTCGTAAGGAATATTATTTTCGTTTAACCGTTGTAAGTAAGGGGTTTCTGCCAGGGGTAGTTTTATAATTTTTCTGACCTTCAAAAATTCTAGAAAAAATTAAAATGATATTTTGATGAGTTTTCTAGGTTGTGTCCAAAAATGGCGATTTTTGGATGTATAGATTAGGAGTTATGAATTTTAATGGGAAAAGACTATTTTAAAAGTAAACCATTATAACTCCTTGTGATTAACTCCAAAATTGGTGAAATTTTTATTAGGAGTACATGTATATCATAGGAGTATACCTTGTAAATTCCGGAATTTTTGGGCAAAGGTACAGTTTATGATAAATGTCTAAATATTCGACAGTTTTGGCCATATAAAAAATAGTAAATGAATTTTAAAAATTCTGAGAAAAATATATGTTCAATATGGAACTATATTCTCTAAATCCCAGAAAAGAAAATTTGTTTGTACTGATTTGGTAATTTTTATAAAAATGGACTAGTTATAAGTAAATGAATTAAATATGTTATGTGAAGTAAGAAAATTGGAAAATAGGATTTTATGGCTTGAGAATCCTATATAAGGTATATGCAGATTTTTGATGAGAATTTTGGTTATTGGTGATGAAATCTTATGAGTTTGACATTTTAGGATTATTAAATGCATTAATCAGTAAAGTGTAAACAATTAAAATAAATTATTTATAAGTTTAAGAAATGATTAAAATATTGTGGTAATATTAATAATATTAGATTATGAGATTATTAAGTGATTTATAACATTTAGATTAAGGTGTTATAAATATTGATATGGATTTTATTGTGAAACTTTATCTTTTTGTGTCGGGATTACTATTTACGTATACGACACTATTCACGTATACGGCACTATTCATGTATATGGCACTATTTCGTATATGACATTATTTATGTATACGATACTATGTACGAATATGGAGTACTATTCATGAGTTACTATTCATGAGTTACTATTTATGAGTTATTATTCACGAGTTACTATTCACGAGTTACTATTCATGGGGTACTATTTACCCGAAAAATATTTTTTTTTCTGTCCAAATTATTTTTGGTACATGAATATTATTCTTGAATTTTACTCCACAAAGCATTATCATGTTGACTATTTAGATATTTTTAAACTCTAGATAAATTTAAAGTTTTTAATATTTATCCTTGATTGAGTTGGATTAATGCTTATATCATTGTCATCATCCTCATACTTATATTGTGATGAAAGTCATCTTTGGCTTACGTGCATAGATGGACTGTTGATTATTGGTTTTATGGTTGTATATCTTTGGTTTACGTGCAAAGATGGACAGTTGACTATTGATTTTACAGTTGTATATCCTTGGCCCGTAGTGCATGGATAATTTGATGATGTGATTTGCAGGATCATGACCATTAGTTGAATGTCTTTGGTCGTAATGTACTAACAGACAATTGATTGGTATGATCATGACCATTGGTTTTATAGTTGAATATCTTTGGCCCGTGGTGAAAAGGTAGACAACTGATTGGTATGATCATTGTTATTACATTTGAATATCTTTAGCCTTTGGGTAAGGATATTGAGTAAACTTTTCTATTAAGCCTTTGTGGCAAGGAAGAACTGTCGATTTACATGATTATAAATATGAATTGTGGATTTAACTATAATCTTTGGTGGCTCAGGTGAAGACAGGTGATGAGACTTCTTTTTTGTATAACAAAGAACTGTTGATGAGTATTACAGGAATGAAATTTTAACGATGGACTTTTAATTAGGGGTGTAAACGATATTAAACGGATACGGATACAGGTATATCCGTATCCATATCCGGAAAACTAATTCGCTATTCGTATCCGTATCCGGTATCCGGCGGATTTTAAAAATATTATCTGTATCCAGTATTTGGAAAAATATTCGAATACGGATAATATCCGTTACCGTTTATTTTATCCGAATAGACAAATTATTCGGATATCCGAATATCCGAATTCGTTTATCAATAACCTAATATAAAATTCATTCAAAATATTTACGAAAAAAAATTAAAGTTTAAATCATACATATTAATTAAACATAATTTAATATTTAAACCATACATATTAATTAAACATCCTAATCATAAAGGGAGGAACATGCTAATTGACGTTTTGGGTGAAAATAAAAAGATTCAATAATGTAACCGATACTTTGTTTGATGGATCAAATTAAAATTAAAATCTCAATATTATTCTTTCAAATTTTATTAAATAATAAAAAAGAGAAATAAATTAATATTTAATAAATGAATAGTAATATTTATGGGAGATTTATTTATTATTTATCCTCAATAAATAAATTACATGGTTATAAGAAATTATTTGATTTCATTATATTTATGGAGAGTGTGAGTTATAATGTATGTGTGACAACTAGTTAATCTAAATTGATTCAAAATTGACATTGAACTTATTTTACATATTTGGACTTCTAGTTTCTAAATAATTAGGCAAATGAAAGTGATAAATACTCTCTCCACCCAAAAATTCATAAACGTGAATTAATTTATTTAACTCTCCCTTCTAGATTAATTTTAAATTAATTCAGACCTAACACATTTTAACAATAAAATTATATTGTCCATTGCTCCCGCCTCTCGACCGTTGTCCTTAAACATGTGTGTGTGTGTGTGTATATATATATATATATATATATATATATATATATATATATATATATATATATATATATATATATTAATAGCTTATATAAATGAATGTAAGTGATTAATTAATGAATGTAAGTTATTAATATATATGTGTGTGTGTGTATATTGTGTATATATATATAAGTTATTAATTAATTAATACAAGTTATTAATATATATGTGTGTATATATATAATAACTTATATATATATATATATATATATATATATATATATATATATAAATGTATATGTAAGTTATTAATTAATAAATATAAGTTAAAGTGATTAATTAATGAATCTAAGTTATGATTTATTAATATATATACATATACATATATATATATATATATATATATATATATATATATATATATATACACACACACGTATATATTAATAACTAATATAAATAAATGTAAGTGATTAATCAATGAATGTAAGTTATTAATAAATACATATATTATATATATATATATATATATATATATATTAAATTATTAACAACTTATATAGGTAAATTATTAATTAATAATATACATTAATTAATAACTTAATTAATGTAAATATTAAGTGTGTGTGTATATATATATATATATATATATATATATATATATATATATATATATATATATATATATATATATATATAAGTTATTCGGATACGGATTCCAGATATCGGAATCCGGATATCCGTATCTGCCAGATATATTTACGGACGGATGTTAATCGAATACGAATACGCCTATATCCGTATTCGTATCTGTTTATTTACGGATACCTTTAAACTGAATACGGATATATCCATTTTTTTCGAATACGAATAATATCCGTTTTTTTTCGAATACGGATGCGGACAAATACGAATTTTCCGGTTACCATTTACAGCCCTGCTTTTAATATATAGGAGACAGTAGACATTATGTTCTACTTGACTCTTCTAATTGAGTGTTTATTCTGCTGCAGTTGTTGATCTAAAACTTGTTGTCTATTATATTCTATTAGTTGTTATACTGTTGAAGGCTAAGTATAATTTATTCTTCATTATATTAGTCATAATATTTCTTACTGGCTAGTTGAGCTCACCCTTTCTTTCATTATTCTCTTCAGAAAATGAGAATATAGTTGGGACGAGTCGGGAAATGGAGCGATGGTCCAGGATAAGTGACTTTAGTAGTCCTCACTATTCTGTGAAATAGTGTGATAATAATTGTAATGAGGACTCCATTGAGTGTGTATATTGTCTAGAAGGCAATATTCTTGTTTAAACTTTAAGCTGTATTAGTCGTATATTTTGAACGACTGTTGTGTAAAAGAAGTTTGTATTTGAGTTCTGTACCATATATCTGGTGACCCAAGATGGGTGATGTATACCTGTTTTGGGGGCATCATAATAAAGGCAAGACAAAGATGAACGATTAGTTTACCTTGTAATAAACTAGTAAGTTTCGCATACCATAGTATGACGAACAAAGAATGTAATGATTTTAGAACCTGGGATCGGGATGTAATATTATTAATCTAATAAGAATATCGTTGATACACACATTTTGATGTCGTTTCAATAGAATTACAGTTATGAGTACCGTGTAGCACCATATGTCGGGTTGGAAGATACCCGGATTTGGGAGCATCACAGGTTGGTATCAAAACATTTGGTTATAAAACTTAAGGGGGGAGAACCTTAGGCTAATAACCTCATTAAGGAAGAAAAGTCCGAAGGAAGTAAACTCGAGCTTTACTTAAGTTGAATGAGTTAATAAGGTATTGAGGAAACTCAGTACCGAAAGGTTTAAAAGATGGAAAGTAACCCGAAATAAATTAAAAGTGATTTGTGCTTATACTATTGTGTGTTAGGTACTAATCAACATATGTGTTATTGTAGGATGTCGATCGATAGCTTGATGTATAGAGATATACACGCAGTGAGTGAAGAAATTGTGAACAGAGTAGAGCATGTACCCATGCCAGTGGCGGAGGTACCATTAATGATTCTAGAGGAGTCGGAGACAGTGGAGTACTTTTCTGAGGAGGAATACTCTGAGGGAGATATGGATATAGCGTCATATCTTAATATGATGGTTTATGAGGAGGAGGGAATGAAGGTAACATCGGTTAATACGGTGGTACCTACATTATAGTCAATACCTCTAGATGCAATGAGAGTATTGTATCTAGCAATACTTGACAGGAATGTGCAACTGAGTACAGTTGTGCAGAATAAGAGTGAAGAGATTAATTATCTCCATGAAGCTAAGGTGTCTGCAGAAGCAGATTTTGAGTCAGAGCACGATAGGCAGGTGCTTATGACAGAGCAGGCTAGGGTCTATAAGGAAGATGTCGATGAGCTTCGTAAGAAACTGATTAAGAGAGACCGAAAGATAGCACGGATGTCTTATATCCATAAGAGTGCTCATAAGGATTTCAAGCTTAAAGTTGCTTGTTATTCCATAGAGTCGGGGCATACTCGACATACTATTAGTCGAGATACTGTAGCAAAGATTGCAAATGAGAAACATGAGGATGCTGTTGTAAGACCTCGAATTTTATGAAATAAAAGTATTCAATTTTTCTATTTAGTAAATAGTTAAATTGATGATATATATAAAATTTTCAAAATACGCAAGTGGTTATAAAATACTCATTTCTGTTGGAGAATATTCGTTTGGTCGTAGAATATTCTTGTTGTCGGGAAATATTCTTACGACGACACATCCATTTGTGGGCCCCATAATAGAATAACTATCGAATGAAAAAATGACAAGTTTGAGTTTTATAAATAAACGACGTAATTGTTACTGTTAATACTGTTGGAATACCTGGTGGTTAAAATATAATAATACGCGTGGTTACACAGTAGCACACGGTATTGCACAGTATTTTTTGAATTATTAATTCTTACGTAAGAAGATACTACTCAATAATTATTACAGTAATTACTGTTCAATATTTTATTTTATTGAATCAATAATTGCTGCGTTGATATTTTATATTATTGTTGTTTCAATAATTATCACTGCACAGTATTTCTCATTATCAGATCAATAATTCATATTATTTGAATAATATTATTAGATAGCATTATTGGCAATGTCTAGAAAGTTCTGTCAATGAGAGGTTTGGTCATCTAATTGCGCGCCAGTAAGGAGAAATTCTTATCGGAAAGCCCCCTCTTTCCTGGGAACCACCTGGTTGTCGTGATTCTGTAATATTATTTGTGAATAATTAATTATTAATTTATATGATAAGAAAATATTTATTTGATGCTGATATAAATGATGGATTTATTTATGTGGTTGTAAATGAAGGAATTAATGTTGAGGTGTTTTATCAATATTTTGTCGGATTGGAGGTAATAAAAGATCAAATTGGTATTCTTAAAGCCCCTGTTTCGTGAGTTATAATTTTAATCCGACCGTTGGATCGTTGTGATTTTTGGATATGTTATACATATATTAGTTGAGTATATGTCCACAAATTTTGAACCGTTAAAATTTAACGTATGATTTGTTATGAATTTTAAGAGGTGGCTGATTCGGAAATTATGTTATAAATGATTTTTGGTGAAAAATTCTAGAATTGAGTGGGCCCCACTTTTGGTTGATGAGAAATGTGCTCAAATTGAATTTCAAATGTGGTGGGTGGCAATATTAGCAGGTAAAGCCATCAGGTAGCAGGTCAAGTCTGCTTCGACGGGATAACATTTTCCTATAAATAGAGGGCTAAGTTAGAATTGAAAATCACACCAGAAATAAGTTTTCTTTCTCTCTATATTATCGAGCGTATTTTGTGAGTTTTTAGATACTTTGAGAGTTGCTATTTAGTGCAAGTTTCCTTCAGCTTTACATCTGATATTTCGGTCAGAAATACTGCTCTTTCGAGGTACGGGATTTTAAGGGTTATTATATTTTTCAGTTTTGTAATTTTTCTGATATTCAAAAATTCTGGAAAAATTTGAAATGATAATTTGATGAGTTTTCTAGATTGTGTCCAAAAATAGGGATTTTTGGATGTATAGATTAGGAGTTATGAATATTATGGGAAAAGACTCTTTTACAAGTAAAACCTTATAGCTCCTTGTGGTTAACTCCAAAATTGGTGAAATTTTATTGGGAGTACATGTATATAACAGAAGTATACTCTCTAAATTTTAGAATTTTTGGATAAAAGTACAGTTTATGATAAATGTCTAAATATTCGGTAGTTTTGGCCATATGAAAAATAGTAAATGAATTTTAAAAATTCTGAGAAAAATATATGTTCAATATGGAACTATATTCTCTAAATCCAAGAAAAGAAAATTTGTTTGTACTGATTTGATATTTTTCATGAAAATGGACTAGTTATGAGTAAATGAATTAAATATGTTATGTGAAGTAAGAAAATTGGAAAATATGATTTTATGGCTTGAGAATCCTATATGAGGTATATGCAAATTTTTTATGAGGGTTTTGGTTATTGGTGATGAAATCTTATGAGTTTGGCATTTTAGGATGATTAAATGCATTATTTAGTAAAGTGTAAATAATTAAAATAAATTATTTATAAGTTTAAGAAATGTTATTCTTTCAATATCATTATACCGAAATATTAGTATAGATTTTATTGTGGAATTTCTACCTTTTTCATGTCGGGTTTACTATTCATGAATTACTATTCATGAGTTATTATTCATGAGTTACTATTCACAGGGTACTATTCACGACAAAATTGGTTTCTTTTTCTGACCAAATTATCGTTGATTTATGAATCTTACTCTTAAAATTAAATCCGTGTTTTGATCATATTGTTTTTATTATCATATATAACATTTTTATAATCCTGGTGAAGAAATTTCTCTTTGACTTGAGTGTAAAGATTGGTAGATTATTGGTATGATCGTGATTATGAGTTCTCTTTGGCCAGTAGTGCAAAGTTGTATCGTTGATTGGTATGATCATGACCATTGAATTTATAATTGAATATTTTTAGCTTAAGTGCAAAGTTGAATTGATCAACCTGGTTATAATTATGGTTTATATAAATTCTGAAATGATTATGTATTTCTTTGAGATATGAATATATTTGGCCTGTAGTGCAAAGATGACCAATTTTTGAATATCTTTCGCCCGTAGTGCAAAGATGACCTGTTTTTTAATATCTTTGGCCTGTAGCGCAAAGATGATCTATTGTTGAATATCTTTGACCTGTAGTGCAAAGATGACCTGTTTTTGAATATCTTTGGCCCGTAGTGCAAAGATGACTTGTTGATGAATATCTTTGGCCCATAGTGCAAAGATGAATTTATTAGTATGATTATGAACAGGAACTGTGATTTGGTATAACCATGATCTTTGATATTTCAGGTAAAGACATGTGATGTAAATTATCTTCGCCCTAGGTGAGAAGAAGAATTTAGAATCATAATTATGATTATGAGTTATTCATATGATTGTGGAAAGGAATTGTTGATTGATGTTACAGGGATAAAACATTGTTCGTGGACTTTTAACATAGAGAAGATAATAGACTTTATGGTCTATTTGACTCTTTTAATGGATTGCTCGTTCTGCTACAATTATGGTTAAAAAGTTTTATCATCTACCATATGTTCTAAATCTCTGATTTATTACTGACGAAGGTTATTGATATTTTAATTATCTTTAGTCATGATATCCTTTACTAGGCTATTTGTGTTCACCCTTTTGCTTCACAATTTCTTTCAGGTAATAAAAGTGTTGCCGGGTCGAGCTGGGATAACAGGGGAATAGAACGGTGGTCTATAGCTGTTGAGGTTCTCCCTGAATAGTATGAAAATAATTTTATTGAGAAATTTAGATAAGTGTGTCATATTGTATACGTCATTTGATATTTAATTTCGGTAAAGCGAATAGGGTGAGGTGAACCCAACTTTGGAAGGGTGTTTTGCCACTATCATACAAGATGTCTAATGACATATAACCTCGTATTATCATAAGACAGGGTTGTGCACATCCACTTGCTGAGTATATATACGAGCACTACCTATATGATCTTAGAGTTTGGTTGAAATATAATTTTAAATTGCAGACAGTGGAGATAGTTATATCTCAAGAGAAGACTCACCATTGGAAAGAACATGATAGTAATCTTCTCGTTTTTCTTTGGGTTCTATTGGGTCAACCAAGGATAATTATTTGGGCATATGATATCTATCATAGCCTAGACGCATAGCCTCCCAATTACGAAGGTTTCCTTGAGCACTTCCCAAAGATTTTAATTTCTAAAACAGTTATTGACTGTACCTTTATGTAATGTATCAAAGTGAGGTGATGTCTATAGTTGGGACATGAGTCAAAGTTGGTATTAAAACTCACAGTATATGTGTTGTTGTATTTTGCACGACAATTATAGTAATAAAGTTGTAGTTATTTTCTGTACCATGTATTTGGCGACTCTGAATAGGTTGGATGGATTGGACCTATTTTGGGGGCGTCACAGATGTTATGCATTATTAGAAGTCTAGAGTAAATAAATATATGTGTAGTGATGTAAAACCCTATTTTGTATAAAATGGTAGTCTTTTTGTAAATCCCAACTTTTGAGAAGTTCAATTGCGGGATAGAAATGTAATAGCCTTTGGCTATTTAAGCAAATTGTAAATAGTTTTGACTATGAAGAAGTATATGAATATAATGAAGTTTTCATTTAATATGCTTTATTATGGTATGAGTTGTTATGAGACGAATAATAATGAAGTAAGTAAATAGATAATAATGAAATTTTATTTAATCAGAAAATGCTGCCAAGGAGAAGACAAAGTAATCAGGAAGCGGAATCACGTAATAAAAATCAAGGGTGTCAAAACAACCCTATGCAAGAGTTCGTTAAATTATTAACGGCTGCATTTAACTAAACCTGGGGTAGAGTACCCGCCGAACCTAGGTTAGCCAGAATGACTACCTTTAAAGAATTTAAAAGCGTAGGTCCGCCGAAGTTCAAAGGAACGACGGACCCATTAGCAGCCTGGACATGGGTAAAGGAAATAGAGAAGGCGTTTGTTATTAAAAAACGTAGGTGAGGAGCAAAAGACTTCTTTTGTGACTTATATGATGAAAGGGGAAGCCAACTTTTGGTGGGAGGCTCATTAGGGTGGGGCAATAGCAGATGTGGTAATGTGGGAACAATTCAAGAAAGTTTTCTTCGAGAATTATTTCCCTACAAGTATGCAGGGGAGGAGGGAGATTAAGTTCTTAGAACTTAAACTAGGGGACATGATGGTTGTAAGACCCCAACTTTTATGAATAAAAATGAATTTTCTATAAATATCATTTTTGAATATTATGAAATAAATTTGATATAATGTTATAGTTGTGGGTAATATTTATAAATTTTTCAAAGTAAGCAAGTTGTTATATAATATTCGATTGGTCAGGGAATATTCGTACGAAGGTACAATCATTGGTGGACCCCACAACAGAATTATTGTCGGATTGAGAAAATGAAAAAAATATTTTTATGAAAATAACGGAGGAAGTTTTACCGTTGATACTGTTGAACTACTCGGTAGTAAAAGTACAGTAATACGCGTGGTTGTATAGTAGCACACAGTATTGATTATTAATGCTTATGTGAGAAGTCACTCAGTTTGATTCAATTATTGTCGATATTTCATATGTTATTAAATCAATAATTGAGATGACGAAGATGTTAATATTATTATTTGCATTATTAACGATATCTAGAAGTTCTGCCAATAAGAGGTTTAGTCACCTAATTGTGCGCCAATAGGGAGAAATCCTTATTGGAAAGCCCCCTCTTTCCTGGGAACGACCTGGTCGATTAATAGTGTGAATAATAATAATGATGATGACGTTTTATTTTATTCGTATTATTAACGTAATAAAACAGAAAAACTTTTTATATAAAACAGAATACTTTTATAAAGTTATTCGTTTTATTAGGCTAATAGAAAAATCTTTTTATATAAAACAGAATACTTTTATAAAGTTATCTGTTTTATTAGACAATAATTAGAATATATTATATTTTATTATGCATAGTGCTTGCATAGTGTTTGCATAGTAAAATCTTTTTAAAAGTTATTCGTTTATTAGATTATAAATAGAATATATTATTTTTTATTTAAAAGATTTTGCTTTAAATATGGACCGTCCGATTAAAGTAAATCATTCTAGACCTTTCATGGATTGGTTATTATTCATTCCATTCTTCTATAAATAGAAGCTCATTCCTTCATTATTTCTTACGAATTCACTGAAACTCTAAAGAGAGAAAGAATAAAAGTATTCTGCTACTTCACTACTCCGATATCAAGTTTCTTTTACGGTAAGGGGTATTATTTCTTTTGTATTCATGAAGAGAACTTCTATTATTCCATCTTTATTATTCTGTTGGAATAACCTGTATACGCGGGCTACCCTATACTTGGTGAAATTCTTCTGTATTCCATTCTTTAGTATTCTGTTGGAATATCATGTATGTGCTTTACGCCGGACCTGGTTCCGTCTTTATTATTCTGTTGGAACATCCTGTTGGTGTGAATTTCACCTGACCTGGTTCCGTCATTTAGTATTCTGTTGGAATAACATGTCTATGCGAAGTACCGCATGCACGGTGATTTCTGTTGTATTCCACTCTTTATTATTCTGTTGGAATATCCTGTCGGTGCGTATTACACCTGACCTGGTTTCGTTATTTATTATTCTGATGGAATAAGTACCGCATGCATGGTGATTTCTTTTATTATTTCATTCTTTATTATACTCAGTTGGTTAAAGTTTTGACTTCTACACTCCATGAAATTAGTGGAATATTCTTGATATTTACGCTTCATCCAGTATCTTTTCATGGAAATATTCTTCTGAGCATTCTTGAATTTTACTTTACAAAGAAGTATCATGTTGACAATTTGGACGTTATTAGTTCCTGAATAAATTAATTCTTGAACTTGTTTTATTGAATTCTTATATCATTGTCATCATCCTCATGTTTATATTATTTTTGAAAGTCATATGTGGTCTGTAGTGCATAGATGGACTTGGTATAATTATGAGCAGGGATTATTCGGTGTAATCATGACCGTAATGTTACAAATGATGTGGTAAAAGTCCTCATTGGCCCGAAGTGCATTGATGGACAGTTGTTGGCATGATCATGACCATTGATGAATACACAAATATCCTTGGCCCGTAGTGAATGGATAATTTGTGGTCGTGACCCTAATGAATATCCTTGGCCGTAGTGCAGGGTTGATGTGGATTATTTATTAATCTGAGTCTCAGTGATAAAAGTGATGAAGAACCTTTTTAAATCATAAAAGATAGTAGATTTTATTCTCTACTTGACTCTTTTAATGGATTGCATGTTCCGCTGCAGTTAAACTTGATGTCTTTTGTATTTTATCAGTTTAACACTGTTGAGGACTAATAATAATTTATTCTGCATTATCTTAGTCATAATATTTCTTACTGGGCTAGTTGAGCTCACCCTTTCTATCATTGTTCTCTTCAGAAAATGAGAACGTAGCCGGGACTAGTCGGGGAACGGAGTGACGGTCTGAGATGGTGTCTTAGTAGTCCTCACTATTCTGTTAAATAGTGTGATAATAAATGTAATAAGGACTAAATTGAGTGTGGATATTGTCTAGATGACAATATTTGTATTAAAACTCACAGCATGTATTTTTTCGTATTTGACACGACTGTTATATAATTAAGTTGTATTTGAATTTAGTACCATGTATTTGGCAACTCAAAATGGGTGATGTATACCTATTTTGGGGGCGTCACAATGGTTCCCTAGTACGCGGCCAGATTTAATGAATTGGCAAAGTTTACTCCACATCAAGTGGACACTGAGGAGAGGAAAGCTCGTAGGTTTGAGCAGGGCCTGAGACCCTGGCTATATAGTAGGATTTCGGTGTTCGAGAGTGTTTCCTATAGGACCATTCTGGAGAAGGTGATTATAGAAGAGGGTGGTAGTGAGGCGTTGACTCAATATCACAAAAAGAGGAAGAGTAAGAGCAAGGGAGAGGGCGGAACCAAGGCAGAGAGTACCAGTGGTAGTGATAGTATGCCAAAAAGAAAGAATTTTAACTTCGGGAATACTTGAGGGGGAACAAGGGGATCCTAAGCATAGGATCGAGGTATGTAAGACATGTGGAAAGACTCATCTAGTCGTCTATCTGAAAAGGAAATCAGTTTATTATAACTGTGAACACGAGGGTCATATATTACCCAATTGTCCTAAATCTAAGAAAAACCATGGCTGTTTTGTATGCGGGTCATTGGACCACATGGCCAGAAATTGCCCAAAGAAGGGGTCAGAGGAAAGTAAAGGTTTTAGTGGTGGTAAATTAGCCATTACTAAACCACCATCGTCAGGTAGACCTATGGCCCATACTTTTATTATGATGGTCCAAGATGCGGTTGCATTAACAAATTTAGTAGTAGGTATCAGTCCAGTCAATATAATGAATGTTTATGTGTTGTTTGATTGGAGTGCTACTTTTCTTTTATAGCATGAGAGTTTGCTAAGTGATTAAGTTCATTCTGAGAAGTGATTATAAATACCTTTATACGTTAAGGTAGAGAATGGGGAAATAACTTTCGTTAATTATATTTGTGGAAATGGCTTCATGAATAAGGAATGTAAGTAAGTATCGGTAGATAAGTACCGATAAAGTTGAGAGAATTTGAAGTAATTCTCGGTATGAATGAGTTGATTAACTATAGAAATTTAATAAATTGTTAAAATAAAAGTACGAATCTTCAGTTTTCTAAGTAACCCAAGGTAGTATTTTACGGTAATAAAATACCGCGACGCTCTTGTTGTCTAGCAATGACGTAAGTTAAAAGGATGTTAAGTAAAAGGATGAGTTGTTACGTTTGCGTATCAACTATCGTAAGGGGAATAAGTTAGCGGTTGAGAGTAAATATCTAGTGCCCAGGATCGATGATCTATTTGATCAGTTGGAAGTGGTAAAGTATTTTTCTAAGATAGATTTGTGTACGGGGTATTATCGGTAAAACGTAAGGAAAGACGAGGTACCTAAGACAACATTCAGAAATTGTTATAGTTATAATGAGTTTCTGCTTATGTCATTTGGGTTAACTAATGTGCGGAAGTTAGACTTTCCGTAATGGGTGTCAAGCAAGTCGGTGGCAAATTGATAGCTACTCTTGTGAGGTGCTATGGTTGAAAGTACCATTAGCATCACAGAGTGTTCAAATATTATTTGGACAAGGGTGTCATAATGATCATTGGTGATATTCTAGTCTAATTTAAGACGTCAGAAGATCGCGTTGAACATTTGAAGATAGTGTAAGAAACACTACGGAGGGAGAAGTTGGATACGGAATTAACTACGTGTGAATTGTAGCTTAAAGAGATAGACAAAATTTGTTATTGAGAAGTATGTTAGGAATGAGAAGGGAGAAAATAGTTTTCAGGAGCTAAAAGGAAGGTTAAGTGAGGCATCTGTATTGTCTTTATCAGGTGATACGGGAGATTTTATAGTGTATCTTGATGTTTCACATAGAAGATAGGGTTACGTACTCATGTAGCATGGCAATGTCATTATGTATGCATCACTCCAGTTAAAGAATTATGAGGAGGCCTATCCTACTTATGATCTAGAATTGGCAGCTGTAGTTTTAGAATTAAAAATTGGAAGATAGTATTTGTACGGGGAGAAGTGTGAGATATACACGGACTCTAAGAATTTGAAATATATCTCCACACAGAAGAAGTTGAATATGAAGTATAGAAGGTGATTAGAATGGATAAGAGGTTACGACTGTGATATGTTATATCATACATGGAAGGTAAACGTAGAAGCTGACGCATTAAGTAGGAAGGGTAGGGAAAAGCTATCGATGTTAACGACTCAGAATGAGTTACTAACGGAGATGGCAAGAACGGAGCTAGAAGTTAAATTACGGAATGAAGAGGTAGAAATGGTATTCACAACGTAGACTCAATCCACGATAATGGAACGAGTTAATTAAATACAACTAGGTAACGAGGAGTGCAAGCGAGTGAAGAAGAAGATGCAGGATAAAGAGAAGATCAAGTATAATCTTGTTTTGAATGAGGAATTTGAGTTTCAAATAATTTTAAAGTTAAAGGAAGAATTAATCAGAGGAAGATAGCATAATATGTTAATAAGTATTTAAACTTCCAACTCAAATTATTGATAGGAAGCGACAAGTCATGAAAAATAAGATAATACCTTCGTTGAAAGTGAAATGAAAGAACCACAATGCTGAAGAAGCATTGTGGGAATTTGAGATTAAAACAAAAGAAAAATTTTCCTCAATGGTGTATGTATTATTAGAGAGATTCTGGGGATAGAATCCTTATAAGGGGGGAAGAGTGTAACGCCCCAGAAAAATCAGATTTTTGAGAATTAAATTTTTATTTGATTATGTGGATTAAATGAATTTAATTAATTAATTATGGGAGTAAGCTATTTGAAGGTCGTTCTATGATCTAGACATATCGGAATGTCGTAGTATTTTGGCTACGTGGTAGAATTAAAGTGTTTGAATTTCCAAGATGAAAATCAAAGCTTTTCGAGAAATTTTCCGAAAAACACTATTCACACATTTCTGCTCGGGAATTATTTTTGAATTTCCGAGAAATACTTACTGATAGAATATTGAGGTGAGATAGAATATCCAATAATATTTTAGTTATGGCAAATGTAGTTTTTCGCCTGCGGACTTAAAACCTAACGGTTAGGGAAAGTGAGTTCCGAGAAGGAATTTAAATGCGTATAATTAATTAAAGCAATGATTGTATAATACGTAAGTATTATACGAGGTAATGAATACGAGTATGATACGAGGTATTATACGAGTTTGCATGAATGATGGAATGTTGTATACTAAATAAGTATACGAGTTAGAATACAAGATGAATACGTAGATTATACGTTATATGGCTTTAAGCCAAATGTAATGGACTTGTAGGATTGAGTAAGAAATTGTAAAGTCCAATGAGATGTTGATAAGGCTCAAGTGTAGAAATGTGTTAGCCCAATGCAAGCTAATGATAAAGCCCAAATAATTGTTAATGCAAGCCCAATGTATAAGTTAGGTTAATTAAAACTTAAGCCTAAACTATTAATCCAATGGATTAGGAGGATCCATGGGGCAACCCATGATCACACGAGTGATCTTGGTGGCCAAGAAATAAGTGTGATGAGCAAGTAGACTTAAGGATTAAGCAAAGAATAAGTTAAGTAACTTAAAGGCTAAGTAAAGTGCTTATGTGTGATGATCAAACAAAGTGCTTTTATGTGATGACCAAGTAACTTAATGGCTAAGTGTTGTGATGATCAAGTAAAGGATAAGCTATGTGCTAAACATGTATACTTAAGAGTTAAGTAAATGTGGAGGCCAAGTTAACTTAATGTCTAAGTAATGAATAATAAGGAAGTGATTAAGGATGTGGGTTGGATTAATGACCAAACTACCCTAACCTTAGGAAGTCCTATAAATAGCAAGCTTAGTATTCATTTTGTTGGTTATTCATTTCCTCCAACAAGTTGAAAGCTTATTTGTTAGAGAAAATAAGCTAGAAAAGCTAGGAAGTTAGTCTTTCATATTTCAAGAAGCAAGAAGGAGATCAAAGATTAACCAAGTGATTATCAAGGGTAAGAACTTAAACCATTAATCTCTTTCTCTTCCATTGTTAGAGAAGGGGTTAGTGGTAGAACATGTATGCTAAGGAATGATAAGAATGATTAATCAATGGACTTAAGCTGTATAAGTCATGAATAAGTAATTCAAACTTAATTAAGTTATGAATTTATGAAGAGCTTATATGAACTACTCATATGTGTACTTTAATAAGATTGTATGATAAAAAGAAACAAGAATGGTGGTTAAAAGACTTAATCTATAATAAGTCATAAGAAAGGAAGTCATAAGTAGTTTATACTTTTATAAGTTATAAACTCACAAAGAACAAGTAATAACTTATCATGTTTATAAGCTAATGAAGTATGTATGTCAAGATGTTAATATGATGGATTGAATCCATTTGAAGCGAAGAAAAAATCTTACGAAATGAAGTTAAGGCGGAATTCACGAGTTTTGACGATAATCGTCAAATTCGTAAAATTCTCGGAATGGAAGTCGAATTTTGATATTGAGCTTGGAAACATTGGTTTTCAATGGAGACAAGTCTTATTTGGAATTATAGAGTTGTGGACTCAAAAATGACCGGATTCTGACTTATAATGAAGAAACGAGCGTTGAACATTCACGAACGTTTACTATTTCTGTTAAAAATGGACTAATAGGTGAATTTTTAGCAAACGAAGTCAAATAGATAAAATTCTTGCATAAACGCGTAGAGCATGTAATTTGTGAACTGTAGGCCCTTGAACGAGCCAATTCAGACTTATAACGAAGAAGTTATGCGTCCGGGAATTTCGCAAAGTTGAAAAACTGTCAAAATTTTCTGAGGCACAGAGTCCGCGCCGCAGCGCGACTCCAGGCACAAAGGCCCGTGACGCAGCGCGAGGCCGAGACAGGGTACACTGCTAACTGGTGCCGCAGCACGGCCATAGCAAAGGAGACTCACGTCGCAATGCCAAGTCCGGACCATACACACTGCTAAGTCACGCCACGACGTGACACAGAGAAAGAATGTCGGCGCCGCAACGCCAGCATTAGGGAAAGCCCAGAGAGGAAAGGTTTTGAATATAAAGGAGAAACAAGTTAATGATAAGGAATCATATCAATGTTAAATCTAATGTAACATCATTAAAAGTTGTTATAAACCTTAAGTATAATACTAAAGGTTGGAGATAAGTCAATTGAATGTGAACGTGAATGGTATGCAATACGTGTACTTAGCGATCGAGTTTTGATTAATAAACGTGATAACGTTAGTAAGCCGTGAAAAAGGATGATTAACTAGAAACGAGTTGTATTAATAAAGTAAATCCAAGTAAGACATAGAAGAGAAAGAAGTTGGTAAGAATGATGTAAGTTATAACGATAAGCCGGAACCAATAAATAACAAATCTAATACATGATTAAATTGAGAAGAAGGGTAAGATTAATTAGGAACCATGTATGTTCATTCATGACCTAATGTGGTATGTTATGTGTTTATGTGTTGTAGAGACTATAAAGACTCAAAGGAAAAGTAATTTTACTATAGCAGGCGCTGAATGCAAGTTTTTCTTAAACGCTTGTCTAACCTTCGTGTTAGCCAAGTTTTCTATGATTCATGTTATGAGATGCATGAACTGTTTTACTAAAGGGTCGATGCCAGTTTTATCTCGGCTAGACTAATCTTGAAGATTGATTGATTTATTTACAAGTCTTTCAATATAGAATTGATAACGCTATCCTACGCCAATTGTTTGATTCGGATTCAAGGTAAGCCTGAGTATGAATAAATAAATGTATTTTTCATCGATTATTCGATGGGCACGCGAGGTTGCCAAAACTTAAACGTACATACGTTTAAGGGATGTAGTATTAATCAATATAGAGTACTTTGGGCTGATCACCCAGAAGTGCTCGTAAGATATACCGGACTTACGAACTTAGTGTCGGGTTATCCTTTTCAAAGAAATTATGAAATGCTCATGGTCTTGGACCAGGATTAATGTTTTACTGAATATTGTCATGGTAAAACGTTTTGAAGGAAAAGAAGTGCTATTTTAAATTATTGATAGTACTTCATAACTATTATCCAGTTATTGAAGATATACGATTCCTATGTTTCAAACATGTCGTTTAAAAGAAATTGTTATACTTGTTGAGCTTGTTATGTTCACTCTTGCTTAAACTATATGAATGCAGCTAGGACCGAATGAACCAAGGGATCCGACAAGGATAAAGGCAAGACGAAGATGAACGATTAGTTTACCTTGTAATAAACTAGTAAGTTGCATATATCATAGTATGACGAACAAAGAATGTAATGATTTTAGAACCTGAGATCGGGATGTAATATTATTAATGTAATAAGAATGTCGTTGATACACACATTTTGATGTCGTTTCAATAGAATGAATGTACAGTTATGAGTACCGTGTAGTACCATCTGTCGGGTTGGAAAATACCCAAATTTGGGGGCGTCATAGTACTATTCTTTTTATGTAAGGGATGTTATTTTTTTCGTAAATGATATTATTTCTTTCAATATCATTATACCAAAATATTGATATGAATTTTATTATGAAATTTTTACCTTTTCATGTCGAGGTTACTATTCACGTTTACGACACTATTCACGTATACGGCACTATTCATGAATACGGTACTATTCATGAGTACTATTCACGAAGTATGATATTTCTTGTGGAATTTTTACCTTTTCGTGTCGGGGTTACTATTAACGTATACGGCACTATTCACGTATACGACACTATTCACGAATACGACACTATTCACAAAAAAAAATTAGATTTTCTTTTCGTTGTCCAAGTTGTCTGTTATGGTTCCTATCTTTGAATGGATCTATGTTTTGAACTTTATTCTTGAATTTTGCTCCACAATTGATTATTATGGAGTATTCTTGAACTTGGATAAATTAAATTACAAATCCCTTGTCGTGTACTTTATCTCACTGGATTCGTTTTCTTTAAACTATTTTCATCATTCTTAGTCCTAAATGGTGATATAGTGAATATCTTTGGCCTATAGTGCAAAGATGAATGATTACCTGATGAATATCTTTGGTCCGTAGTGTAAAGATGAATATTTGATTCAAGATGTATATTGATTGATGTTACAGGGATAAAATATTAATGATGGACTTTTAAATCATAGAAGATAGTAGAATTCATTCTCTACTTAACTCTTCTAATGAATTATTGTTTTCGTTGTAGTTGTTGATCTAAAACTTGTTGTCTATTATATTTTATCAGATTTTTTCCTGTTGAGGACTAAGGATAATTGTTTCTACATTATCTTAGTCATAATATTCTTTACTGGGTTAGTTGAGCTCATCCTTTTCCTTTTTGTTCCATTTTTCTTCTCAGGAGGCGAGAATATAGCGGGAACTGAAAGTAGTATGCACACAAGCCAATCATGTTTGATGATAAAGCATATACTTTGTAACAATCTTATTCATTTATTAATAAAAAGTATTAATTTATTAAAGACTTTTAATTATCTACATGATTCTGTTTTATAATATGTGATAAATACGTAGTTTTAAGCAATGTTTTTAGAATAATGATGATGATCATTCTAATGAGATCTAAATTCTTAGAAATCTTAAAACTAAAATAGTTCCCAATCATTGGATTACTAAATTGGGAATTAGTGAATCCGGATAGATTGGTATGTACGTTGCTTGCTCATTGGATGAGGATGATTGATCTCTTGATCATTTGTGTGGAGACACTAAAGTAAGTATGTAGGTGTTTATTAGAGAATAAGTTTACTAAACGTGGCTCGCTAAGGAATACCTAATTTAGTTTTACTTGCCCGTCAATAGGAATTCCTGCAGTGATAGTATTACAAGTGATCCTTGGACTTGAGATCATCATAGTATCTTGTGTATGATGAGTTATACTTTGACTTATTCCTTAAGACCCTTAGGGTATATCAAAGGGTATGTTTGGGTATAATAAGTTTTACATGGAGATAATGCATGATCAATAACAAATCTACCGCTTCTAGTAAAAGAAGAGAAATATCATATGTGATTCGATAAGTGACAACCCAGTAGTCCTTGGTTAAGACAGAATAAAATTAGAAAGGAGTTTCTAATTTGTATTATTTGGAGTTGTGCATTTAAGAGTTAAAATACATATAATTAAATAACATAAGACTTGACAGTAATTTCATGTCTTATATTTAATTGGGACATTATATGGTGGATAATTGAATTGTACGGTAACTATTTACTCAAATGTTCTTTTATGATTAATGTTGAAATCTATATTATCTAGAAAGTCGTTAATTGCTAGGTAAGCTTATCCCTATTGTAGAATAAATATTATTTATTTAAATAAATTAATTGTTTAATTTATTTATTTAAATAAGATTAAAACTATTCTAATTGATTTATTCACACTCGGTTTAATATGGAGAACCTAAAGGGTCACACCATAAAAAGAAGAATAATTATTTAAGAAATTAATGGCATAATCATAATAATAAGTTAAGTATATTTAATTTAATCTATGGTGATACAATAAATTAAATAGCTTAATATTTATTATTTAATATTTTAAAAATATTAAATATAAATTAATAAGAGGAGTCTTATTATTATTATTACTATTATTATTATTCAATTCCTAAAGAAGTTTGGGAATTAATTAATAAAAGTAGTCTCATATAATCCTAATAAGATTAGGAGGTTAAATTAATTAAAAGAGTTTAATTAATTATCCGTAATAAGATTAGGGAGCTTAATTAATTAAAAGAATTTAATTAATTAAATAATACCCTATTTTCTAATTAGATTAGAAGGGTTAATTAATATCTTTATAAGAGAAGTCTTATATCAGATATCAATAGACGTGATTTCAATTGTTGTAGAGTACACTCTTTTTCTATGAGAGATAGAAAAACTAGGGTTTTGTCAAATACCCATCTTCTTTAATCTTTCTTCTTCCTTAGTGGATCACCTCCAAACATTTGGGTGGCTAACGTTGATCAAAGGAAGGAACCAAACCCGGTGGATTCAAGTTGAACGCGAAAAGATTTGGAAGTGAACTTATACCTGAGGAAGCTCGAATCTTCAAGGGTATAATTCTTGTTCTTTATCTTTTAGTTTAATTAATAATTATGCATAAAGGATGATCCGGGTATATGGTTTGTAAAATTTTAAAACTCTGATTTTCCTCGTCTGCGCTTATTTTATGCAATTTGATTGCGTTCATGAATATTACAAACCTAACAGTGGCATCAGAGCCAAACCTTTATGCGAATTATTAATTGTCAAATTTGATATGTATATTAATATGTGTTTAGAACACTTTAATTAGGCATAATTTTATTGTATAGAATGTTTAAAATAAATAAATAATTGTGAATCCCAATTTTTCTATTTCACTGAATTGGTGTTTATTCAAGGCAGGAGATTCACGGCTTCCGTAGTATGATTACTAATATATATATATATATATATATATATATATATATATATATATATATATATATATATATCATATAGAAGTATGATTCCTGAACTTGTAGGGTAGTATGATTACTTTATATATTATTCCCTCCGTCCCAAATTAACTGCTCAGTTTTGACTTTTTTAAGTCAAATTGACTATTTTTAGAATTAATAATTAAGCATATATAAATATATTTCTAAAATTATAAAAATTAGGATTAATAATAAATTGTATATACTTTCTTTTGTTTATAATCTCTTCACCTATATTTTAGTAAAAATAGTAAAAAGATTAGTTTTAAAAATGGTCAATTTGACTTTAAAAAGTCAAAACTGAGCAATTAATTTGGGACGGAGGGAGTATTATGGATGCTTCAGGTGAATCACAATTTAATCATATATATATATATATATATATATATATATATATATATATATATATATTACTTAACAGACGACGAATTTTAAGGGAATCTCCCACGTGATTAATTAATATTATATATATATAATATTTTTAATTATTTTAATCTTAAAATAAAGAGTTTATTTTAATTTTAAAAATAGATTTCATGCTAACTAATTAGATTTGAAATTAGATTCTATGATAACTAATTGGAGTTGAAATTGGAATCCATATTTCCTTTAATAAAAAAGTTTATTTAGATATGGAATAAGATTTCATATTATTCAAAATAAAGGAGTTTATTTGTGAATAGGAAAGAAAATTCGTGTTTTCTTAAATAAAGGAGTTTATTTTGACGTAGAATTGGATTCCATAATTAATTGAAATAAATGAGTTTATTTTAATTAAAGAATTTGATTAAAATAAAATAGTTTATTTTATTCAAAATTGGATAAATTAAAATAAAAGATGTTTATTTTGATTTAAATTGAATTAAAATAAAAGAGTTTATTTTGATTCAAAATTAGATTTTATACTAACTAATTTTGCCCATTAAATGATATCAATATATATATTGAATGTTTATTATTCATGAGATGAATGTTATTTATTGATGCATATGGTGATGTGTATGATAATAAATGGGTTTGATTATGGGCCATTGTCCAATGTGATTGGATTTTATTTTAGTTGGATGCATGAATGTGTAAATTTTATTAAATGGGGTCTGCGTACCTTGTCTTCTCTAATTTTTTCTTAATGTAAATTTTATCATCCTCCTATGTATTTCCCCTTAACTGCTGATCAAGGTTTCTATTTATTTTAGATAGTTTTGTAATAGGAATAGTTAGAATTATTTTTAAGAATTGGAGATCAAGAAACAAAGAGCGCTTTAAGACCCGTTTGTAATTATGGAGCCTGGGATTTAAATATAATAGTTATATTTAAATATTAATTCTTGCACCCCTAGGGTTTGACCTTTTGGTTCACTTGGTGGCTCTAGTGAACCAAACTAGAATAAAAGTTCATAATCAATCCGGGAAGAATATAGTATTCTATATGTGCATGCTTATACTATATATATATTGTATATTATACAGACATGCTTTGCATGTTAATTAATATGACGCATATTTTATATATATATGTGCTTGCGCGTTAAACAAGATGAGACAAATTAATAACAAACCCCTCAAAATTTTTTATATTAAGTTCTAAGCGTTCAAAGATATTTGGAATATCGAACGTCGCCTTCTAGCATGATAAAAATAATAGAGTATCAATTAATTATTGTAAGTTTGTTGTGTCACCATAAGGCTTATCTTAATTCATTGAGATGTTAATTTTATCACATTTGATGCTTATAAAGAAAATTGAACAATGTTGTTTTGTTGTGTCACCACAAGGACAATATTTTTTTTTGAATATATGGAGTGCTAGGTTGGACTTAACTTGGATAATTTTGATTCGGATGTGCCACCACTTAATCAAAATAATCTAAGAGCCAAAATATAAGGAGTTGCATAGTTGATGTAATTGACAAGAGTTGTCTACCTATTTATTTATATATAGTTTGTTGTGTCACCACAAGACTATATACATTTGAAATGTGATCCTTATTCTCACTAGCAAATCTTTAATTAGATTTTGCCAAACTATATAAGTGAGGGTAATATAGTTTGAAGAAAATAGTGAGAGATACCAATTTAAAACAAGACTTAATTTATTTTGGTAATTAATAAAAGAATGTATGCTAAAATGTTGTTGATTACAAATTCATTTACAGAATTTTACAATGTCTAAATTACTATCACTGCGAAGCATATCAGATGTTATTTAACCGAACCGTATTAAACGGATTGGTTAAGAAATTTGAGAATAGTTCTCACGGCTGAAAAGCTATCTTATGTCCTTAATACGCTTATCCCTGCAATGGTTGCAGATAATGCCTCTGAGGAAAGATTGCTACTTTTAAAAAGTGGCAAGATGATGCACAGATGGCTTAATGCATCATGCTCGCATCCATGAGTAATGAGCTTCAGCGTCAACATGAACATGAAACTATGGATGCTCCTACTATACTCTTGTACGTCAAGTAGTTGATGGTGAGGAAAATAGGACTAATAGATATCAGATATCTAAGGAGCTCTTCCGATCTAGAATGAAAAACGACACTACAGTACATACACATGTCCTAAACATGATCAATTTGATAGAACAATTAGGATAATAGGTTTTGTCATGGATGGAGGGTTGAGCCAAGATTTGATCTTGTAGTCACTCTGGACTCCTTCTCACAATTGTTCTGAATTTTTCATATGAATAAGCTAAAGATCAGCCTCGCTGATTTGCTTAAGATGTTAAAAAATATTAAGAGTCACTTTCCAACCAAGAAAGACCAAATCTTACTAGTAGAGGCCAAATGATCTTCTAAAAGGAAGAACGATTCTAAGAAGGTAAATAGAAAGGTAAAAACAAAGGATAATAAGAACAAAACTGATACAGATAGCAAAGGAGTTTGCTTCCACTGCAATAAGTCTGGACACTGGAAAGAAACTGCAAGAAACATCTTGCAGAGCTAACCAGAAGAAGCTTAGTGAAGTTTCGGTTACAAATACAATTTTGTTCATGATTTAAAATAACTTTTTTCTTTAAGTCAAGGTTCAACTTGAGTATTGAATACTGACTTTGGTTATCATAAATATAGATTTATGAAGGGACCAAGCAGAAGTAGAAAGCTAAACAAAGATAAGTAATCCTCTGTGTGGGAAATAAAGCAAAGGTTGCTACATTAGCCATAAGAACTTATTGTTTAGCATTGCCTACGGGCAAGTCTATTAAGTCAATAAGTTGTTATTGTATTCCAGTTCTCGTTAGAAACATTATTTTTATTTTGTTGTTGAACAATGAAATCTTTGGTATTATATTTAAGAACATTTTTTGTTCTATTTATAATAATAATGTTCTGTATAGAACTGAAATATTACTTAATGGATTTTGTATACTTGACTTACGTGAAAAATTATTTTATAAATTGAATAAACTAGTATAAGAAAAGGAGATGATCATTCAAAGAGTTGAATGTTTGTATTTGATGAAATACAAGTATGAATTATTTGAAAGGTTCAAAGAATTCAGAAGTGAAACAAATTGGCAAAGTATTAGGATTCTTTAATCAGATCAAGGAAGGATTACTTGTGCAATGAGTTTCTAGATCATCTCAAATGGTTTTCTCACAATGAACGCCTCCTGATATGCAATAATTGATTGATTTATCTGAAAGAAAAAATTGTACCTTATTGGACATGGTGCGGTCCATAATGATTTTACCAACATTCCAGTATCCTTCTGGGATAATGTTCTAGAAATGGTTGCATATCTACGAAAAAGATAACCTCAAAATCCGGCCACAAGACTCCATAAAAGTTATGGAGAGGAAGGACTCCTAATATTAAGTATGTTAAGATAAGGGGTTGTCCAACTTATGTGAAAAAGGTTTCAAAGGATAAGTTTGGGACAAGATATGACATATAAAGATTTGTGGGATATCCTAAAGTAAGTTTAGGATATATGTTCTATAATCCTACTTAGCAAAAGGTATTTGTTGCGAAACACGCTTCCTTCTAAGATAAAGGTGTTTATCATTGAAGGGGCTAGTGGGAGGATAATAGAATCTTGAAGAGTTCAAGAACCACAAAATACTATAAGTCAAATAAGAGGAACTTGTAGATTATTGTACCACAACCGAATCATAAATCTGGAATAGTACTAAAGATACCTGGGAGGTATGGATTCATAATAGATGATGATGATGAGGCACGCATCATAAAAGATGATGATCCAGTTATATACGATGAGGTAAGAGTGGTAGACACTTAGAGAAATGGATTGAAGCAAGCTTCTCAAAAATGGAACATTCGTTTTGATGAAACAAATCAAAAGAGTTTGATTTTAACACAAATAAGAATGAACCTAGTGTGTAAAAAAGGGTCAGTGGGAGCGTCATGACATTCCTAGTATATTGATATACTACGGATAAGGAATAACATGCCAATGCTAGAATCAGTAAAGATAAAGTTGTCTAAACATTCCTGCCTGAATGATTTGGGAAGAATATCTTTATTGGGGATACAAATCTATATAGATAAATTTAATAGGATGCTCGACTTAACCCAAGGAACGTATATTCATTTGATGCTAAAGTTGTTTAGCATGGCAAACTCCAAGAGATGTCTCATGTTGATGAGTCATGGAGTGTATCTCTTTTAATAGTCCCCATAGACTCCTGAAAAGATAGATCGCATGAGTGATAATCATGTATATATTGAAATATACGAGACCTAATGCTAACCGATCATATTCTGGAGAAGATAACTTAAAACATTGAAAAATATCTTAAAGTACTTAACCGACACTAAGGATGTGATTAAAATTTATGGTCGGTCTAAATTAAAACGAGAGGGCTTAACAAACTTAAGTTTTTCAGACAGACCAAGACGACAGAAAATCAACTTTAAGGTAAATGGTTACCTTGAACGGTGGTGCAGTGAATTGGAAAGGTTTCAAACAGCAAGGAGTTGTTGGTTTAGTGATAAAGACAAAATATATAACTATAAATGAAGCTACAAGTTGATTGTTTAGATGAAAAATTCATTATAGAACTAGGAATAGTTCCTAAGTCTCATCTTGGATCTAAACATGTGTTGTGGCACTTTCATTTGATTATAGGAATCATTGAAAGATGGAAAATCACTATAGAGATAGTGGACTCTTAAGAACAACATTACATATCTATTACCTAAAGCTTATCCAACAGCAGGATAATCGTCACTTAGAGAAGAAGGGTATGAGATACTATGGCGATTGGCTTTAGTGCAAGTGGAAGATTTAAATCAGTATGCACACAAGCCAATCATGTTTGATGATAAAGCATATACTTTGTAACAATCTTATTCGTTTATTAATAAAAAGTATTAATTTATTAAAGGCTTTTAATTATCTACATGATGCTGTTTTATAATATGTGATAAACCCATAGTTTTAAGTAATGCTTTTAGAATAATGATAATGATCATTCTAATGAGATCTAAATTCTTAGAAAGCTTAAAATTAAAATAGTTTCCAATCATTAGATTACTAAATTGGGGATTAGTGAATCCAGATATATTGGTATATACGTTGTTTGCTCATTGGATGAGGATGATTGATCTGATGATCATTTGTGTGGAGACACTAAAGTAAGTATGTAGGTGCTTATTAGAGAATAAGTTCACTGAACGTGGCTCGCTAAGGAATACCTAATGGAGTTTTACTTGCCTGTCAATAAGAATTCTTGTAGTGATAGTAGTACAAGTGATCCTTGGACTTGAGATCATCATAGTATCTTGTGTATGATGAGTTATACTTTGACTTATTCCTTAAGACCCTTAGGGTATATCAAAGGGTATGCTTGGGTATAATAAATTGTACATGGAGATAATGCATGATCAATAACAAATCTACCGTTTCTAGTAAAAGAAGAGAAATGTCCTATGTGATTCGATAAGTGACAACCCAGTAGTCCTTGGCCAATGCAGAATAAAATTAGAAAGGAGTTTCTAATTTGCATTATTTGAAGTTGTGCATTTAAGAGTCGAAACACATATAATTAAATAAAATAAGACTTGAAAGTAATTCTATGTCTTATATTTAATTGAGACATTGTATGGTGGAAGGATTGAATTGTACGGTAACTATTTACTCAATGGTTTTTTTCTGATTAATGTTGAAATCTGTATTATCTGGAAAGTCGTTAATCGTTATGGAGGCTTATCCCTATTGTAGAATAAATATTATTTATTTAAATAAATTAATTGTTTAATTTATTTATTTAAATAAGATTAGAACTGTTCTAATTGATTTATTCACAACCGGTTTAATATGGAGAACATAAAGGGTCACACCATAAAAGGAAGAATAATTATTTAAGAAGTTAATGACATAATCATAATAATAAGTTAAGTATATTTAATTTAATCTATGGCGATAGAATAAATTAAATAGCTTAATATTTAATATTTTAAAAATATTAAATATAAATTAATAAGAGGAGTCTTATTATTATTATTATTACTATTATTATTATTTAATTCCTAAAGGAGTTTGGAAATTAATTAATAAAAGTACTCTCATATATTCCTAATAAGATTAGGAGGTTAAATTAATTAAAAGTGTTTAATTAATTATCCGTAATAAGATTAGGGAGCTTAATTAATTAAAATAATTTAATTAATTAAATAATACCCTATTTTCTAATTAGATTTGAAGGGTTAACTGATATCTTTACAGGAGGAGTCTTATATCAGATATCAATAGACGTGATTCCAATTGTTGTAGAGTACGCTATTTTTCTATGAGAGATAGAAAAACTAGGGTTTTGCCAAACACCCATCTTCTTGAATCTTTTTTCTTCCTTGGTGGATCACCTCTAGAGGCCAAACATTTAGGTGGCTAACGTTGATCGAAGGAAGGAACCAAACCCGGTGGATTCAAGTTGAACTCGAAAGGATTTGGAGGTGAACTTGTACCTGAGCAAGCTCGAATCTTTAAGGGTATGATTATTATTCTTTATCTTTTTCGTTTAATTAATAATTATGCATAAAGGATGATCCGGGTATATGCTTTGTTAAATTTTAAAACTCTGATTTTTCACGTTTTCGCTTATTTTATGCAATTTGATTACGTTCATGAATATTACAAATCTAACAGGAACTAGTCAGGGTGTGGAGTGATGGTTCGAGACAGTTGTTTTAAGCAGTCCTCACTATTTTGCAAAATAGTGTATCAATAATTGTAATGAGAACTTATTTGAGTGTGGATATTGTCTAAAAGATAATATTTGCATTTAAACTCACAGTATATGTGTTGTCGTATTTTGCACGACAATTGTAATAATGAAGTTGTAGTTGTTTCTGTACCATGTATTTAGCAACTTAGAATGGGTTGTATGGATCTATTTTGGGGGCGTCACACTTGGCTTGTAATGCATGAATAATTCAGTGATGTAGATTGTTTATTAAGCTGAGTCTTAGCGATAAAATTGATGATAAACATTTAAATCATAGAAGATAGTAGATATCATGCTCTACTTGACTCTTCTAATGAATTATTTATTCCGCTGCAGTTAAACTTGTTGTCTATTGTATTATATCAGTTTAACACAGTTAAAGGCTAACGATAACTTATTATGCATTATCTTAGTCTTAATATTTCTTACTGGGCTAGTTGAGCTCACCCTTTTGCTTTCATTGTTCTTTTCAGGAAATGAGAAAGTAGCCGGGACTAGTCGGGGAACGGAGTGACGGTCCGAGATGGTGGCTGTAGTAGTCCTCACTATTCTATGAAATAATGTAATAATAAATGTATTGAGGACTCCATTTGAGTTTGTTTATTGTCTATGAGACAATATTCATGTAAAAACTCTCAGCAACGCTTTTTGTCGTATTGTATAAATGAAGTTTGTATTTAAATTCTGTACCATGTATTTGGCGACTCAGGATGAATGATGTATACCTATTTTGGCGGCGTCACATATGAAAATAGAATTTGGCACTCTGCCTAGTTTTACTTCACCACCTCTAGTATTCCATTCCCTTGAACTCCTTTAAGCCTTTTGGTGTATTGTCGGCTTGCTTCAAAAACTGGCAGGTAATTTTCAACTACACAACAAGACTCCAACCAAAGAAAGCAAATTTTGCCTTTACTTCCTTCTCATGAGATTCATAACACAAATTAAATGGGAGAAACTACACACGTTTAACTAAATCAACATGGTAAAGCAACATCATTAGTTAAAATCATGCAGAGATAGTTCAGCTATTATCATTAATTAAAGTTGGTGGAAATGAAATTTAAACGAACAAAAAAGACGGACTATAAAAGTAATTGAAAAGTAATGCTATGATATGTTCACCAAGCTTGACTAATAGAGTAGCCAGACCTTTAAGTGGTAGAGGGTGAGGCTAAATGCTCAAGATTCCAATCAATCCTAACAGTGCCAAGATAATTAACAAGTGAAGCCAAAAAAATGAGAGCACTAAATTGGTAATCAGATAAAATGTTTGCTAGATTCCGACACATGTATCAATGTTTCTTAGTTCTCTAGTTCTTGATCAATTTTCACGCACATACAAGGTCCCATCTGTGTCCCCAAATGGAAAGGCATAACAATATATGTCATAATATGAGTGAGAATGTAAGCCTATTGTGCGGTATTATTTATAAGGAATGATCAGTCCATTTACCACATGAAGAAAATTTTCTCTAATGAGATGATATTTGTTACATAGTCTACCAACATAAAACGTATGAGAAAGGAAAGAAATGCATGGAAACTCAGTACCAAGAGGAAAGGTACCCACCCAGTAGAGGAAGGGGAATCGAAAAACTCAGTATGTGTTTGTTGTGTGTATACATACGAGAAGGAGAGGAAGAGGGAGAGGGAGAGGGAGAAATAAGTTCGTCGCGGTTGTACTCATTCACTCACATAGGCAAATTTGTCTGCCAAAGATGCGCCTAGCCATATAGGTCACTTGTTGTATGCACAAGAAATATAACCCAACTCATAGCCAAGAAATTTATGGCAAAGATGATCCAGATTGTGTTCAATTAAAGCCACGCATAAGCCATCAAAATCTAGAACACTCCGTCAAATGTAAAGTAAACCTACCACCTGATTCAATTTTAAGTTCCACCAGCTCCAAAATATCTCCAGATGAGCCTCTTGTCATCAAAATCTGTCATCGTGGAAATTTCAAATAGATGCCAACATAAAAAATCTAACCTAACAACAATGTCGCGGTGCGCTTTATGCGGTGTGTCCTCATCACTGTTTCAGTTGAGAGTATGTCCTCCAAATTTCAGATAAATTTTAAGTTTACATCTTAAAATAATGTTGCTCAAATAAAGAGAGCCAACGGAGATTTAGTGTTCAAATCTACTGGCGAAGCCATCAGAACTGTAAAAAGCATTAAGTTTATAATCAAATGAGCTATAAAACTATGGTAGACGTTACAATCAAAAGCAAAGGAAAAATCTACATAGGCTAAGAAATTCAATGTATAATCATATCGAGACTGGGACTGCGACTGAAATTAGCAAAAAAAAATTTAATTATCAATCCGCTGCATAAAATAAAATTAGCTCTCTATGATACAGACAAGTCGAAATCTTGCAATGTTTGAACTGGTCCAACCCACACAAATTAATAATCATAGAACTCCTCCACACACAACTGAGAACTATTAAAACTAATAAACCTGCTTAAGGATGGAAACATGGACAAGACAAATATTGCATATACAAGTTTCTTAGGATAGGATTTTAAACTTGGTAAAATATGGTGTTTGAACATGGCAAGTTTCAATAGAATGTAAGATCTTCAAGGTGGGCCATGAGTTTTCCAAACTCTGTGTCATCCGGTCTTCTAGTTTTAGGCTGGAGGCTTCATCAAATAGGCTGGGCTGCCTCCGGGTTTCAGATATCTCGGCTGTTTTGTTGGGTAAGGGAAGGGAAAATTAGAACAACACTTTCATATATGGGAGATGGGGTAGGTTATTTAGAAAAATCTGATAAACTTAGCATGAGCTGATACAAATTAGATTAAATTAGCAACTAACTAAGGAGCTAGGAAAATTCATGAGAGTTATAGTAGTAGCAAACTTATTCTTTTAGTTTTGTCCATTATTGCTAAACCATTTCAGCTTTTTAATGTAATTGAACAAATAAGTTGTACTTAAAACCAAAAGAGACACAAAAATAATAGTTGTAATTATTTTAATTTTTTTGTATATTAGGAGGTTTTTTTTTTCTATAATGGTTAAAAACTTTTATTAAATTAAGCATCCAGTACAACAGCTGAAATTAAACAACCAACTGACTAATGCATATTTTGTCGTGGTGCATTAAGTATGTCTCGGGTGTTTGTAAATTCAAACGCACTTTAGAATCTTTTGTTTGTCTAAAAATATAAACGCAATAACTCACAAACTTCAGCCACCTAAACCTTCACGTAGCAAAATTAAGCCCATACCCACTAGGCAGGTTCAATGCTTAGAAATTATCGAAACATTATTGAGTCTAAAAAAGTTCTATCAAAACTATTAACACTTTCAAAATATAATTCTTATAATGTGAATATAACCTTTTGTTTTAACTAAAAGAAGAGTCAAAACAATTAAATTAATCTTTTTTTTTTCTTCCAAACACGTGAAAATTGTATTACTGAAGTCTTTTTATAACCTCTATTTTACCCTTTACAATATAAAAAAAAATAAAACTAATATAAAAATAAATCGGTGATCGAAATGCAAAATTTAAATAATCTTTCATTTATTTTATATTGTAAATTAAAAAAAAATCTGTTCTTTTATTTTTAACCGTGGAAAATAATTATTTAGACAGTGAGAGAAGTAGCTCGCTCGTCGCGCGGCAAAGTCCATGTTATTTACTCAGCCAAACAAAGCCCACAAGACAAAAGCCCTAAAATCCCCAGTATAAATTCACTCCATACCTTTTACTCGTAGCAACTCGCTTTCCAAAACCCTAAACGGACAGAGAAGCTTGCAAAAAAACCCAAAAATGGCAGAATCACTAATTCTGAAAGGAACAATGAGGGCTCACACCGACTGGGTAACGGCCATTGCCACACCAATCGACAACTCCGACATGATTGTCACTTCCTCCCGTGACAAATCAATCATTGTCTGGAAACTCACAAAGGAGGATAAAACCTACGGCGTCGCTGTACGCCGTTTGGAAGGCCACTCCCACTTCGTGCAAGACGTCGTCCTCTCATCCGACGGTCAGTTCGCCCTCTCCGGATCCTGGGACGGCGAGCTCCGCCTCTGGGACCTCGGCACCGGTGTTACCGCCCGCCGATTCGTCGGCCACACCAAAGACGTTCTTTCCGTTGCATTCTCCATCGACAACCGTCAGATCGTGTCCGCATCCCGTGACCGTTCGATCAAACTGTGGAACACTTTGGGCGAATGCAAGTACACCATCCAGGACGGCGATGCCCATAACGACTGGGTCAGCTGCGTGAGGTTCAGCCCGAACACGATCCAGCCGACTATCGTCTCTGCTTCGTGGGACAAAACAGTCAAAATCTGGAATTTGACCAACTGTAAGCTGAGGTCCACACTGACGGGTCACAATGGGTATGTGAATACAGTTGCGGTTTCACCTGATGGGTCGCTGTGCGCTAGTGGGGGGAAAGATGGGGTGATTTTGCTGTGGGATTTGGCTGAGGGGAAGAAACTGTATTCGTTGGATGCTGGTTCAATTGTTCATGCTTTGTGTTTTAGCCCAAATAAGTATTGGCTATGTGCTGCCACAGAGGCCAGTATTAAGATATGGGATTTGGAGAGCAAGAGTATTGTGGTGGATCTTAGGGTTGATTTGAAGGCTGAATCAGACATGGCTGCTGAGGGAACTGCTACTCATACCAATGCTGGAAAAAATAAGGTCTAATTTTATTTTATGATTATTCTTATGTATATGCGTTTAATTGTACAGGTTTAATTATATGTTTTACATGTATGCACATGCATTTTATTTTATTTGGGTTTTAATTATGTTATTTTTCTATTTATATCTTGTCTATTTGCTACTAATTGATGTAGGTTTGAATTAACATTTATATGGTAAAATTTGTGTCTATGTATCTAAATATATATTTCCATACAGTAAGGTTTACTGTTATTTTTGTCCTTGTGTGTGTATGTGTTTGTGTGCATGATATATTTTTAGATATTTTTCCTGACTACTGATGTCTATTTTTGTGGTTTAGCATTATATATGGGTATTTACTATTTACAGTTTTAGAATGTACATCTTCAGCAAATACTTTTGTTTTTCTGAATTTTGTAATCACATATATGACTCAGAAGTTTGATATAGGTTTCTGGAAAAGAAATAAATTGCCTTCATTTGTGGAGGTGTGAAATAATCTATCTAATTTTATTCAAGTTATTTGCTACTTGCCTATGTCTTTCATCTGTTTTTTTTGGTAAAACTAAACCATTAGCGATGCTGGTATTGATTATTCATTAAAGGATTGCCTGTTATTAGTATACGTTTTTATTGTGCTGTTATTTGTATTCACTGTATGATTCAATTAAATATTGTTACCTGTTATTTGGATTAAAATTACTCTCAATTGTATAATGTAGTTGATCATTATTAGTTTTGATAATGCATTGTTTTATAGGGTTTTTTGTTTTTCTGATGATGTATTTATTCAGAAATAGTTTGGGTTTGAGTTATGTAATGGTTTTCGAGATTTAATATCACTTTCTAAGGTTAAATGGTGTGTATAAATAAGTGCATTGATGTGATGAGAAATACTTGTAAGTTTAAATGGCATGTAATTTTGTGCATATGAGCAAAATCATGTGCCATTTCTTGTTTTGTAATCCTATGTATTGTGGGAATATGGTGCTATATGTTTTTATTAGGTCTGTTCATAAATTTTGTTTTTTTTTGTTTTCTAGGTGAATCGGACCGGTCCGAACCGGTCGGTTCGGTACCAAAAAAGGGTTCGGAGCCGGTTCGGTACAAACCAGTTTCCGGCTCCGGTTACCAGTTTCATGGGTCCGGTACATACCGTACGGATGTACCGGTTAAAAATCTTTTTAAAATAATTTTTTTACTTAGCCTTGTAAAATTGGCTTAAAGTCTTCTCTATTTATATTATAATATAAATAACACAAGAAAAGCCATAATAGAATAATTAGGACTTACTAAAATTATTGGTGGTCTCCCCTATTTATAAAATAGAGGTAAGACAAGAGAACATAAATTAGACAATGGATATTGGTAGGATAAGAAAACACATATATATGATTGTTTGAAAGTCCCACAAGATTAATAAAAGGCTATCAAGTGAAGGTCAAGTATTTAAGTCTCACATTGGTTATTTTTATAAAAGTCTAAGGAAGTTTTCCTTATAAAAGACTATCAAGTGAAGGTCAAGTACTCAAATCCCACATTGGTTAATTTTATAAAAGTCTAAGGAAATTTGCCTTGTAAAAGACTATCAAATGAGACCTTCATTGCCAAGTTTCTCATTAGTTATTTTGATACCTTAATAGCCTATTACCACATTAGTTATTGCCAAGCTAGACCTTACATTGGTTATTTTATAAATGTCTAAGAGACTATCAAGTTAGACCTTACATTGGTTAATGTCTTTATTTTATAAAGAGCCAAGTCCCACATTAGTTATTTTATATTTTATAAATGGCTATCAAGGGAAACATTAATAGTTGGTGGTTTATTAGTTCTATATTGATTAATAAATTTGGTAAAAGTAAAAGAAATTATTTAAACTATTTATCAAAGATTACAGGTGAGACCTTAATAGTAAGTCCACATTGGTTATTTTATAGTCAAGTCTCACATTGGTTATTTTATAAAAGTTTAAGGAAGTTTTCCTTATAAAAATATTACCAAGTGAGATTTTAATAGCCAAGTCCCACATTGGTTTTTTATAAATGTCTAAGGAAGTTTTCCTTCTAAAAAGGCATATGACCTTAATAGCCAAGTCCCACATAGGTTATTTTATAAAAGTAAGTAAATTTTTCTTATAAAAAGACTTCCATGTCTTTTATTTTTTATGGGCCAAATTTTGACTTAAAGAAAGCTGGGCCTAGTACAAGTCTTGTGCTTGCTCTTTCTTGGGCTGATTTTGGTTAAAATTTGGCTGAGTTTTTGTTAAAATTTGGGCCGGTTCTAATAAGGTAAAAACCGGCACCGAACCGGTACTGAACCGGCTATTCGGGTTCGGTATACCGTTCAACCGGTACCGGTGGTATTCAGTCCGGTTCGGTCTGGTTATTTACCGGTGAACACCCCTAGTTTTTATAGGTGTATCAAATTGCCTCTTCTCTTTTTGTGTGTATGCATAAATTTCCTACCCCTTTTTTTAATAGATATCAATACCGGCGGATATGTATTATATAAAAGTGCATAACTGACTATACCGAGCGTAGGTAACTAACTATCAAATACCGACAGAATGGAGTCCTTTTATTCTCTCCGTCTGAGCTTTCAAAGATATACCAACCGTAGGTAACTGACTATCAAATACCGACAGTCATCTTCTAAGATTACCGACTTTTAAGCTGAATTAGCACTCGCGGATTCAAAACCTTCCTTTGGCTAAGCATTTTGTGTGCGCATAAATTTGTACACGGACATATGCATAAATTTGTATCTTATTATTGGCAAGGGTATTTTTAGAAGATGTGGTATTGATGAAGAGTTCTGATATCTATAGTACTTTCTTCATAATTTGAACATTTGTGGTTCCCCTCCGCCACCCCCACCCTCCCCCAACCCCCCCACCCTCCCCCAACCCCCAACCCCCACAACCCCCCACCCTCAACCCTCCCCCAACCTTCCCAATCCCAAAAAAATGAAATAAAAATTATAGCGGTGCCAAGTTGTTTGTTCTCTTGCTAATCTTTTATACAATAGGTAGAATGCCAATCATTTTGTCAAAATTCATGTGGATTAGTTAATGTGTATATTCAGTACTCCAGTAGGTAATTTTTCCCTGTTTCTTTGTGTTTCAATTTTTTTAGTACTGTTGATTTGTTGTTGATTAATCATTTTGTTTCCAGTAGGTAATTTTGTTGATTTGTTGTTAATCATTTTGTTGTTAAATCACCCTGCTCTCCATTATTATAGTTTATGGTAGGGAGGGGTTATATTGTTGAAATTGTATTATCTTTTTAATATGATAAAATGCTACCAATCTTGATATTCACATGCCAGTTGTAGTTTTAGAGTAGGGCACTCTTCATTTCTGTTGAGTCATATAATGTGTTTTTTTAGCTTTCCATCCTTTTATACATATTCTTATATATTGTAACCTTGTAATGCACAGGTCATATACTGCACAAGCTTGAGTTGGAGTGCTGATGGAAGCACATTGTTCAGTGGATACACAGATGGTGTTGTCAGGGTTTGGGGTATTGGGCGTCTCTAGAAAGCCAGTTCTAGACGAGCAATTACTGAATTGACTTCCTCTTTTAATGACAAATATTTGTCCTCTAACAATGTTTGATGGTTTTGTGGCATCCACTGTTATAGTTTTTGGATATTTTGGCCTCTGTTGTATTGGTTTCCTGACTATTACATTAGGTGATTTTAATGTGTGATAAATTTAGTTTTCCTTTGCCCCAGTTATTGTCTTGAGATCTTTAGGATGTGAGTTTGTTGAAAGTGAAATCAAGATAAACTAGTGGATGTGTCTTAATGCGAAGAATGCCTGCAGTTTAGCCAATCAATCTAGTATTTGTAATAAAAAAGTCTGGGTTTGGTTGGTTTTAAAATAAGAGTTTTTAATCAATGAAACGATAGTACTTGTGCGTGATGTAATATTGTTATGAAAATACCTTGCATGAGAGGGGGTTCATATGAATCTAACAAAACATCTTGTGCCTCCATGGCACCATTAAATTCCTTGTTCAAGCCTTTCCTGCTAAATATAATCACAATCAGTTTTGGTGTAGTTCTCCCTCCATGACTTAAATATTGATGCTACTGTTAAGGAAGTCTTGTGTTATTATTGGACTCATTTGTGATGATGATACAAGCAAATAGGTAAAGGTTTCTATGGGAATAGAAAATTGGGAATCAGATCTGAGCATTAAGAGAAGTCCTCTTTTATGGTCTCGAAATGGATTCTAAAGTGGCCGCTAAGGAAACAAACTCATTTTTAACCTTGTTGTTAACAAAACAATTGCTCATGGTAGTGTTTTAACTTTTAGGATTAATTACGTATTTTAGTATATTTTTAGAAATAATTATAATAATGGTGCATAGATAAAATAATTATAAAAGTAATACATTTTTCTATATTTATTTATAAAATTAATACATTTGGATATCCTTTAATCGTGATCCATATCCATTATCTCTTCTCGTTAATTATTATTTTCTTATTCAAACACAGTAGATCTATTTTTGATCTCTGTTCCTGTTTCAACCTCTTTTTTCCTACTATAAACTAAAGTGGCGGCAGTGGTTT